>VXBP01003301.1:226606-615012 GCA_013400115.1 Rhinopomastus cyanomelas | reverse complement strand
AGGGATCTGGGGGTCCTGGTGGACAACAAAATAACGATGAGCCAGCAATGTGCTCTTGTGGCCAAGAGGGCCAACAGCATCCTGGAGTGGATCAGAAGAGGGGTGGTTAGCAGATCAAGACAGGTTCTTCTCCCCCTCTACTCTGCACTGGTGAGACCACACCTGGAGTATTGTGTCCAGTTGTGGGCTCCTCGGTTCAAGAGGGATGTGGAGCTGCTGGAGAGGGTCCAACGAAGGGCAACAAAGATGATGAAGGAAGTGGAGCACCTCCCTTATGAGGAGAGGCTGAGGGAGTTGGGTCTCTTTAGCTTGGAGAACAGGAGACTGAGGGGTAATCTCATTAATGTCTACAAATATTTGAGGGGTGGGTGTCAGGAGGATGGAGCTGGGCTATTCTCCGTGTCATGTAGTGATAGGACAAGGGGCAATGGTTGTAAGCTGGAACACAGGAGGTTCCACATCAACCTGAGAAGGAACTTCTTCACGGTGAGAGTGACGGAGCACTGGAACAGGCTGCCCAGGGAGGCTGTTGCCATGGGCGCAATAACCACAAGTGGGTTAAAGCAACTTCACAGAGTGCTGATGGAAAGGCTGAGAGTGATCCACTCACATGTGTTGTAAACACATTGTGCTTACTACAAATGAGGAGTGCAAATCTAGTCAATATGATTTGTCTCATGTCCATCTGCTTGTGTCACTTCTTGAGCTGTGTTTTAAGTGCTGCAGCAGAAATCTGCTCATAGTGCTTAGGAAAGCAAGTCCTCACATTATGGAAACGCATTACATTGTCTCTTCAAAAGTGTCAGAGGGAACTGGCCTTGTACTGGACAGGAACACTCTAGCATTGATCCACAGTCTGGATTTACTGCTTAGAAAAGCAGCAGTTCTTACCAGTGCACAGCCACCAGCTTGTTTTAAACACATCAGTGTGGAGTCACCATCCATGGAGATATTTAAAAGCCATATAGATGTGGTGTGGAGGGACGTGGTTTAGGGGTGACCTGGCAGTGCTGCATCAAAGGTTGGACTTGATGACCTTAAAAGTGTCTTCCAACCACAGATATTCTGTGATTCTTTTTGTATAATATTAAGTCCTGCTGTGGCAACGGCAGGGTTAAACACTTTCAGAGCAACAATGAACAGCTGTAAAGAGTGGATGTTGACCTCTGAAGGACAGGCAAACAACATGGCCAACACTAAAATCAATTTTTCAAAGTTCTTTTAAAAAAAGTCAGTGACACACAAGAAGGTTACAAAACAAACTGCAGAAAGAAATAGCTGCAATAGTGCATGTAAGTGAAGAGTTAAACAAGTTTTGATTATTGAGAGGTAACTTGTTCATAAAATTAAAGGATCTTCAGGGGAAAATATAAAATATTAAATGATCTGGAGTAGAGCAGCAAAAAACACAATAAACAAAAGATGAATTCAAAGTGGAAGCCAAGCACATATTTTACGAGTGAGGAAAGATTCTCTGCCTCCCAATGATGTTTTTCTGACAGATGTGCTCTAACTGAACAGCTCTAGATTGTAAATAGTTTTGAGACTTGACATCTAAAATCAGGACGCTGGAGATCTGTTGCTCCTGGCTCTTTTGGAAGACATCAAGATACAGGGAAGACATTCTACACAAAACAGAAGTGACAGAAAATGAACAACCTTGTGACTCAGATAATAAATGTTAAATTAGGAGCCCTGGCTGCTCCTGCTATGAAGTTGCAAGCGGGTCCTGAAGAGAGCACAGGATAGAGTACAGGTTAAGTATATTGTGTCAGTTTGGAGAGTCCTTGAGATAAAAGCAACTGCTCTAAGTTTCTGAGACTGCAGCCTATTTCAAGACTCAGTTACCTAAGGTTACATAAGGGTGATAGGAAGGTGCCTCTAACCGTGGGACCGTAAGAGCACCCCCTCTAACTTGCCCACAGCAAGGGAGGACTTCTTGTGGCAGCTGAAGCTCTGAAGCTGCATTCATGATCTTTGGGGGTTTAAAATAATTGATTCATTCTGGTATATTTTCACAGAGTTTTAGAACATTCAAGAAACCATTCCTCTACACATGAAGGTTTAGCAGCTGTGTCAGGGGAAGTTTAGGCTGGATGTTAGAAAAGATTTATTCACCAAAAGGGTTATCAAACATTGGAATAGAGTACCAGGGCAGTGGTGGAGTCACCATCCCTGGAGGTACTTAAAAGCCATGTAGATGTAGTGCTGAGGGACGTGGTTTAGGGGTGACCTGGCAGTGCTACATCAAACGTTGGACCAAAGATATTCTGTGATGCTGTGGCTGCTCTAGGCACCCTGTGTACCCACAGAGTGGTCAAGTTGCGATGCTTTGAGGGCAAGATCCATCAATTTACAGGCTGCAGAGCCTTCAAGTCTGTTTTGCCTTATGTTAACTTCAGAAAAGAGTTGGGAAGCAGGTTGTAATACTCCTGAAAAAGCAGTAACACTAGCTGAGTTGATCTGAGCTGTGAATTACTCTTCTCTCCATAACGTATCTCCTCATAACTGCTCCAGTATCTCTAGGCAGCTGGCATAAAGGCAGCACATGCCAGTGCTGCTTCTCAACTCACTCCAGCAGCTGCTCACAGAGAGTTTCCTGGTGCATCCCCTCACCACCTGGCCTGAATTCTGTCAGTGTTCATTATGGCCATGAATAGGACCAAACAATTCCTGGCAGCCATGGGATCCAGTGTGCAGATGACCAGGACAAAAAGATCATGACTAGAGCGCACACAGTTAAAAATCAAGTCACAGTCCTCGTGAAGAAGCAGCCTCTTCACCCACACTGTACAGTAAAACAGCTTACATCAAGGAACCTCCTGTCTTCCAAAACGAGGAGGAGCAGCAACACACAGATGGTGGTTCAAAACCTGTTACGTTTTTATCCCCCTGCACAGTAATTCTGTCAGCAGGGGACAGAGCTGCGGGAGAAGGCGTGGGTCTGGTTCCAGCTGAGAAGTTAGCTGGGTATTACAGCACACCACCAGGGTAATGGTCTGCCTGGCAAGACTTACTGAAGAGCCCTGTTTAGTGCATTCCCTGATGACTGCATCCAGGGTAACTTGAGCTCTCCTCATACCAACTCCCCCGTGGCTCCTTTCAATATTTGATAAAATGTTCCTGAAGTTTGAGCCCCTAAAGCTGCTACTTTAAACAGAAGACACACCTCCACATGGGGTATGCACATGCATCCCGGAGAACTTCCAACTGCTTTGGTCTTGCCTGTTCTGAGCAATTTGTCTTGTGGTTTGCAAAGAGGGAAAAGGAAATAGTCTCCTGGTTTTATTATCTGTTTATTTCCTTTTGGGGAATTTGCCTATATGATCCTGCTTAATCTCCATGGGTGGGGAACAAAATATTTAAGTTAGTTAATGATCTTTTTGTCCTGAAGTGAATAGACTTTATCATCCTTCTATCTTCATTCTTCCTTCTTGCTCCATCAGCAAAAGTCCTGCCTGGGAAATCAGACGAGACCCCTGGGAAAGTCTGCTCCTCTGGGGCAGATAAAACAATTTCCTTGAGAAACGCACAGTATAAAAGTTAATCTTATGGGACAGGAAATAGGGTCAAAGGAGTAGGTAGGGAAGAAGGTTCTGGACCCTTGGCTGTTTCCCCCCAATTAACTGACTTTGGTTTTCCACATTAATTTGAGAGTAAAGAAAGTATCTTAACCTGAGGGTAGCTGGGCTGAAAAGTCCACTCCACTGACCAACTTGGTGTTCCCTTTGCTCCAGCTTCAGTGTAAGAGACACAGATACGAGCAAGCAGGACAATACTCCAGTTGCCAGCAAGGTAGCACCAGACCCCTTTGCAGCCCTTGCTCCTTCAACCCAACGGCAGCACCACGTTAGGGTTTCATTTCTCTGTTTCAAAGACACAACATATTGGAGCCCTCCATGTGCATAATCAGGTCTCTCAGGTGAGGTGCTAATCAGCAGCTGAATGAGCTGCAGTGCTAAAACAATCTTTTTTTTTTCAGTCCACTCCTCAAGGTTACTTTTTCATCTTGATAACATTCCAGCACCCTCTGAGCTGAGGCTGCCTCCTGGTTTTGTCCCATCAGCACATTGCTGATTATTGTGGAAAGTCAGTAATGACAGCTAGTATCAGCTCCCTGGTAGAACCCCAAGGAAGCCCACAGGTTACCCTGCACTTCACACTGTGCACTTTTCTCACCTCCATGTTGTTATTTCTGTTCTTCTCAGTGTGTCCCCCTCTCCATCCCACCCACCAGTGGTGGACAATGTTGTCCTTATTAGACTAAGCAGCAAGGCACTGGGTGCTGTTTTGTGATAAGTCTGGGTCTCTACAACAGAGTACCTTCATGTTAACTTTCCCTGTTACTTGCACTTATGAACATTTCTGTGGTTACTTTAATCTCTTTTTAATCTCTTTAATCTTTTAGCATTTCTTAACTCTACTCTGACACTTAGTCTCATTTTTTAATGTCAAAACAAGCAGCTTTTCTTGTTCAGCAGCCTTTTGCATTGTTGTTGTTCTGCTGTTTCCTATTGTTGTTCTTGCAGTGCTAATTACCCCACAGCTGACTTCCTCTGGCTTAGGATAGAGATCGCTGATAATTTTGGTCTGAGAGCAGGATTTTATGGTGGAACCCGAAATGTCTTACTCAGAACTGCAAGAACCTCAGTGAAATTTTGTTAGTTACCAACAATAAGAACTAACTTCATTTTTGAAATGAAGAACTTCTGTTTACAGAGCCTTAGAACTTCAGTCTGAAATCAGGACTGTTATCTCTCGAGTTCTTTCTGCTGACTTCTCACAAAAGCCAACCATACATAGAACTGCTTTCTGCCAGCACTATATTGTGCCAACAAACCTCTTCAGCCCTCACATCCAGCAGTATCTGGGCTCTGATAGATTTCTACTTCCTTTTGCTGGCCACAACTGCAAATCTTCTACCCCTGGCTGTGTTCCAGAAACTACTTACAGAATGTACCAGGCTATAAGAAGTTATATTAGTAAAGAGATCAGAAGAGATTCTGGTGTCCAAGTTGAGCTGCTGAAAACCTCAAGAAAAGTTAAATAACTGGGCAGTTCTTTAAAATAATTAAGTAAATAATTGATGACTTTCAGGGTGGCTGAGAATTTTACATATTGCAGCACAAACCACACGTGAAACTTCAGAAAAGCACCATGGCAGGGCAATCCTGATCATGATTTAACCTGCAGAATTTCCTCCTCATAAACAGAAACAGTTGCTACAGCATTCAATGAGCTGGAGAAACTATTTGCAGTTTAGCTACTTAAGGATCAGATAAAGATCAGATCTGATCTACCATCCTGCTGACTTGGGCTGTGGAGTATTGGTGCACTAACTCTGAAAGCAAGGAGCTGAACAGCTGGCACAGCTCATTGGCACTAAAGCCCGGTTTTGCCTGTAAAGATGCAGATTAATGTACCAAAAAATCACTGCTCAGAGCCAGGTAAAAAAACCCACCAAACCCCTGAGGGCAGAGAATACAACCAAAGCCCTGCCCTATGGAGTACAAGACTGAAACCAGAGAAGACCAGAAGGCCCTGTGCTGTAGACTTCGTAACGTAGTGGGAAGAAACAACACTGAGCAGAATCTGATACCTCACAACAGGGCACAGAAAAACAGGGCAAAACAGATTTAAATACTCATTGTGTTACAGCAAGCAATCTTTATATCGTGCTCAAGTGCATGGAGCACCATGCAGTCCCGGGTCTCGGAGCATGCATTGATAGAGCACTTGGTTCATCTCCCAACACTCTGCTCAGTTTACCCAAAGCAGAAATAAAGTCAAAATACTACTCCTTTCCCAAATACTAGTCTATTAAGTGTGTTCAGAGGTTTCATCTTGGCAAATTAACAGCTGTATGTGGTTTTCCCATTGCTCCTCTAGCAAATAATCTTAATTTTTCCCAACAAATGAACTTAGTAACGAACAGGACATGCTTATAGCATTATAAAAACTCAAAACCATACCAGCATGTCAGTCTTCCTACAAAATGCTTTGCCTGAGCATGGTATCAGCTTCACTACTTTCTACCCACAGTGTTGTGACCTCAGTGTGGTAGATAACAGAATACTTCAAACTTCAACCAGTATCAGTGGAACCCACAGCACTGCAGTTACCAATATGCAAAAGAAGAGGTACTGGTAACCAGCAATGAAGAATCTCCAGTGTTTGGACCACAGCAGATACAAGGTAAAGGCAATTCGCAACCTATGTATAGTATGGAAATCAGAGAAACCCTCCCTGATCACACCTGGGACAAACTTGCCTTCAAACAGGAACACTATAACCAAAATCCAGGGCCTCAAGTCTCATTTTGTTGAGAAGGCTGAAAAAAACATCACAGTAAAGGATCTACTATTAATGTGCAGCTCAGCCAGACCCTGAGAGGAGTTAGTCTTCTCTTTACTGATCAACTGGTTCCATTTCAATGGAAGGTTCTTCATCATGCAGGCAGTAACTTGCACTCCTAAGGAAGTAACTGGATTGTCTTCTGTCTCCCACTTCTGTAGCCTGCCAGACAATTACATGATACAGGTTATCTATAGAAAAGTCCAGGAACTTCATCTAATGGTCACTTTTGGATTGATTTTATGAAAAACAAGCATTGGTGGTAACACAACAAGCAGCACAACTGGCAGAAAAGGTTTGGTTTCTGTACAGTTTATGGTCATACTAGGCAAAGTTTTGACATTTAGGCACAGCCATGCCAGAACAAGCCTGAGTGAAAACAAGGCTACATGTGCAAGTACTGGACACCGTACCCAGGGCTCCGCCTATCAAACATACCTTGCTGCAATCCAAACAGGTTGATTGACTAAAGGTTTCTAAAGTGAACAATCATTGCTAACAAACAGCTGAAGTTCCCCACAGCATCTTCTTTAGGACATGCCACAGGGATTCCGACCTCTAGGGCAGGTTCACATCAAGTATCAAAAGGAACTTCATTGAAAGGGTCATTAGACATAGGAACAGGCTGCCCAGGGCAATGGTTGTGTGCTCCGATCCCTGAAGGTATTTAATGGACTTGGTGCTAAACAACATGATTTAGTAGTAACTTGGTAGGTCTGGGTTAACATTGAGGATCTTAAATGTCTCTTCCAAATACAGATTCTGCAACCTCACACTGGCACCTGGCCCTCTGAAATGACACTTGCCAGAAACAGAGGCTCTCCTGTTGTAAGACAGCTGCTCTCTTCCCTCTCCCTTCCCAAATCAATGTTTTTTGAGAGTGCAGATTTTTCCACCATTTGGGGCAGAGAAAGCAAAAAAGGCTGACAACCCAGGAAGCCACAGCTTTAACCAGTACTTAGAGAAGTAAAAGCAACAATTTCCATGCCCTACAATTGGTGTGCCGTTACCACATATTTCCTCAGGCTGTGGCAAAGAAATCTACTCCCTTCCCCCTCCTGCCTTTTACGCATTCCTGTAAGGTAGGAAAAGTAAGGTGGCCATCCTCAAAGTTATCCTAGCCCTTCTGCTATGATGCCTGGCTAAAAATGATGCCATTACCTTTGGGTTTTGGCAGTGCTGCTTCTTGGTGTGACTTCTCCCCTGTTCAGTTGATGACCCTTCAACTCTTGCCCCATGAGAAAGGAAGAGATCAGTTACTACTCAACTGATAGCCAATTACTCTAGTTATTGATGCAAGTCTTCCCGTTATCTGCTGTCAGTGACCCTTGGCACATTGCCAAGAATCACTAACTGCCATTTCAGAAAATGCTGAAGAAGACAGACCCTGGAAGAATTATAGAATCATGACGGATTGGAAGGGACCTTGAAAGATCATCTAGTCCAATCCCCAAGTGCAGGAGCTCTGGTGTCGGCCAAGCTGGCAGATTTGCAGTGTTCCAGATGGAGCTGTTCCAAAGGATCAATAACATAAGCTTACCAAAACCAAAACCTTTCAGACACACCTCACTGAAAATCCCCCTGTAGTTAGTTTTAGAGTGGCTGATAGAATCACTTTATGTATCTGTGATCTCCCACATAAGTAGAATGTGTGGTTTTTAAATCATGTGCTCATGCAAGAAAACCTCACACCTAGCACTTCCCACACAACTTTAACAGAAAGACTCAAGACCAGTAGAAGCTTCTGGGAAACGACAGAAAAAAACCCAGGAAGGCAGAGTGGAATGTGCTCAAATATGAAAAGTTTAAAGAAAAAAATAGTTATTAGACTGGGATGCTGTGACTGGGGCCTAAAGAACATAGTTCATAGTTGGTATGCCTTTGGTTTTTGCCCCCCAGTCTTCCGCAACATTTAAACACCACTTGAAATTGGCACTCCTTTTCCGAGAGATACCCAAGACTTGTTGAGGTAACACTTAAATACAAAGCAGCTTTCTAATTTTATAATCAAGAAATGGAAAACAATTTTTATTAACATGTTTTACATTTACAATCTTTTATTAGCTAATCAACATCAACATGCAAAAATAAGCGCTAAATACAAACCTCTACAATATGGTTTTGTTTAAACTACAATGGTTTAATTCTTTTGAAAAGTCGTAAGGATGTGTTCTGTAGTTGTTAAAATTGAACTATTAGTTTCAGTAATGAATACTATTTAGACCCTAAAATTATGTAATTATCCTTCAAGGCATCTTCAGAAACTTCGCCCAACACTTAAGAATACCAGCTCATTTTCATGTGAGTACATTCTCAAAGCAAGAAATAAGGCAGTAGCACTAATGATTTCATATTGAACCCTATGCACATAACTAATAACTTTAGAAGGACTTTAACACTATGGTAGACTGGAAAAAGAACATTTAAACAAGCGTTGGATTTTGCCTGAAATGTTCTCGGTTCCTCTTGATACTTACGCAGCCTCCTTAAAATATTTGGGTTTGGAAAAAAGACTTCCTACTCCTTCAAACCAGTCCCTAGCTGATCCTCCAGAGAAGCCAGTCTTGTCTCAAAAGACCTCAGTATCTTCCCATGGAAATAAGTTACATAACTGATGTTCAGGATTACTTCACGAGAGGATCGTAAAGAAGGCAAAGAGGAGCTTAAAGGAGAACATATTGGTAGTACTGAAATCTTTGATAACAAAAGGGTCTTGGACAATTGTGAAAAAGAGGGAAGGAAAATGGATTTAACTTCAAATCTGTTGTAACTTTTCCCCCAGTGCAAGCGTCCATCTTTAAGGAAAGATATCCTTTAGAAGATGTAAGGTTTTTTTGAGCAGAGTCCAATTTTTGACCTTATGTTACAAAACCTTAACAATCAAAATTTGTTTTTGCTTTTATTCAAGTACAAACTTAAGTCAGAATTCCTCTCTTTCATTTTTTAAAGAGTGTTTATTGTTGCTCATTGATCTTTGGTCGCAAGAAACAATAATGCCACCGACAGGTCTGATCCCCAAGGTGGCAGGTTTTGCTTCTTTGCCACACGTTAAGGCCCCCCCCTTTACAGGGTATGCCAAGATACACTGTGTCAAAATTCCAGCGGCACTTCATCGTGTGTTTTATGGACCTACATGATGTAGACTTTCTCAGCTTGTGAGAAGTTGAAGACTTCTTTGGTTCTTGGGCAGATTACTTTGTCATCTTGACGAATAGAAAGCAGAGACTGAAAAAGAGTGAAATTAAAAAACAGCAGTCACAACAGTAACTCAAAGCATGACAACCAATTTAAAAGTTTGTTTACTAAATAAGAAAAATTATGTTATACATGGAGATAAAATTATCTTTGCTCATAAAGTTACTTTTCAGGAGACAAAGATTTCCAGTGCCATTTGATTTCATGTTATAAATCCATATATTCAATTCTACATTAAACTGCTCAATAAAGAAGCTAAGCACCTAAATATACATAAATAGTCCTGTAAAACTCACCTCAAGAAATTATTTTTCTTCCGTTAATGTAATAAAACATTACAGAAAATAATGTGTGTGTGTATATATATATATAGTCTACTTATTGGAGTTCTAAGCTGCTATGCTGATACAGAAGGTTACTATAAGCACCGCTCTGTTAGACTTCAGTAGGTCACCAATTTCACCACTTACATTGTATCCGTAGACATATCCATTTGGTAACATCATCGGGGGATTATTTTCGTTCATTACATCCCCGGAAATCTTGCAAACTAGTCGGGAGTTGGCACAATGTGCCATAGGCAGAGGCTGAGCCAGCTTGTTCAGGGATTTGCTACACACAGGGCAGTCTGGGTTTTTTGAGCTCCCATCCTCTTTATAACACTGTCTGTGTAACCTAAAGTTAAGGAACAACCGCCACGGAATACCACAACAGTTAGTTAATGACAAACACTGGAAAAAAGAAATGCAGCAAACTGTGCAAACACAGCCTAGGGTACAGAGTATGCAGGACCCCTGAACTGAAGTTTAATGCGTATGCGTAAGAATCAAGTGTTTGCTTTGTTTCATGGAGCAAGAGTGAGCAACAAGTGTCTGGCACGCTCTATAGGTAACATCTCTGACATTAACCCTTGTAACACCAGTTCTTCTCCAGCACTTCAGTGTGCAGCAAGCCCAACCTAGCTGCAGAAGATGCAGGGCATATTTCAAAATGTACAAAAAACCAGACAAAGTAGGTTTGTGTGCCAGTGCTTAAAGTAATTCTGACGCAGCTCACCGACTTAAAATTCACAAAAGGACAGCCTTGCACCCAAACATAACAGAGTTCACTGTTAGATTTGGGTAGGCTCGTTTCTTTTTTTAAACCATAATGTCATTTAATATGATCTCCACTTGATATAATAGGGAGCAACTCAAACTTCACTTAAACATCTCAACTGCAAAATCATTTCAGTGTAACACGTCCTTTTTGAGCTCAGTCAAAAGCATGCCCACAAAAACCCCACAATGCTTTTTTGCACTTGCCATTGGTATCTGCATTAAAGGATACGGTGTTTTTATAGCTGAAAGGCCTGCCTGGAGCGTTATAGTAAAAACAGAATTGTTTCCCAGCTGATGTAGTCTGTAGTTATCATATCTAAACTGTTGGATCAGCATTCTCCATCGAGCAGGGTCCAAGAGATCCTGTTAAAAAAAACACCACCACAAGTATAAGTTGTTTTCAGTCTAATTGTCCCAGAGGGGAAAAGCCTGGCAGTGCTAAATTGTGCAAGACTCACTAGACTGAATCCATCCCAAAAGCCCAAAAGACAAATATACATGCTAACGCACAGTATGAGTGTGCTAATTAAGAAAGTACCTTCTCACACTATCTACTAGAAATAGGATTTAAAACATACCATCTACCAGATGTTCCAGTCAGGTATGTAAATCCTGGCAAGGCTGGTTCTCGTGTTTCATTTTCTCAAAAGCTAATGTTGCTTCATAAGCAAGCCAGTGTTGCAGCTAATGTATTATTGTACAGCAGTGCAAACATCAGTGGAATGTCTGCTCTAGACCCTCTAAACCATTAGTATTGAAAAGTCAGAAGCTTTTTTTTACCAGGTGCCAGGCTAATTCTGATGATCCCTCTCTAATACACAACACCCTCTCCTCAGCTCCCTCTCTGTTCACGTTCAAGCCACTAGAACTGAGAAGGAGGGGCTCTAGCATTACTTTTTGTTGTAGCCTACGTTCTGGAATTCCCCTCACTCTAAAAAGATGAGACTGGCCTAAGAACTTTTATCCAAATTATTTAATGGTACCATAGTAGAAATTTGTGTGTTATAATGGATTTTCATTATTATTTTAAAATTACATATTAACAACTACATCTCAGATAAACCTGAGAAACACCTTACACAAGTCCAACTTTAGGTAAGTGCTAAACCTGATATTGACAGCAGCTTTCTGAGAAAGAGTAGAATTATTTCTCCATCCCTTCTAACTAAAAACTGACTACTTGAACAGTGGAACAGGTAGTTTATGTACAACTAGCAACTGTCAGTTGAGACAAAGAAATTCCAAGTCTCCATAAACAAAGACTGATCGATTCCCTTTAAACTGGGAACATTTTTGGATGAGACAAGGAAGAGATGAGGTTCACAAACCAGTCCTAGTGTGCTTTCCTGGAAACTGTTTAGAAAGTGGAATTAGAGGTGGGACAAGGATGCACGTGTCAGTGCCTAATTTCAACAGATTCAGAGAAATCCACCAGTAATACTAATAGCAGGGAGAAAAGGAAAAAGACTTGCAGCAAAAACAGATGGATCAACTGTGGGCCTATGATTGAAGAAAACCAGCGTAAAACTCCAGGATTAGCAAAGAAATTAACATTAGTTCTGTAGGTTGTTGGTTTGAGGGGTTTGTTGGTATTTGTTTTGTAAAGGCACCCATTTCATCATCAATTGTTTAAAGAAAAGAACCTCACTTCTAATGGCATTGCCACGTATCACCTCGGCATTTCCCAGAACTTGTGTCTTGCTCTACCAGCTCAATTGTTGTCTATCTTCTGCATCCAGTGCCAAGTTAAAACAAAACCCAAGTGAATTAGCACACAGCCACAGAACAAACCCAAAATCTGTACAACAGTACTGCCTATGAATTTTGCTTAATTCAAACGTAGACATTACATTACCTACATCAACTAGTATAATCCAGTTAATGAGCACTTTTAAATATAAAAAATACTGCTGTCAGACCATTCAACTTTCCTTCCACTATGCCAACCAGAAAAACAGTAGTTCGAGAAGTAAAACTCTTGCTGATGTATAAAGGGTACAGCCTAGAATAAAACTGTTTCAATTCTCCCTTTGTATTTCCCCATCTTCTGTCCGTTGCTGTGTATTTTGACTTCATGTTTCCCATCCCACAGATCTTTAGTGCTGGGTTTGTGGTAAGCCTTGCTTGGTGTTAATCTGTTTGTTACTATTAAGATCCAACTGCAAGAACACAAACAGTACCTGGCTTAATGTACACATAAGAGTTGGCTATTAAAATTGATTACTGTAAACATGGATTTTATAAACTACAATTTTAATAACAGTTTATTTTCAGATTATCACACTGTTTTCCTGTAAGGAAAAAAACCACTGCAACATGTATTTTACTGTATCATTGTACCAGTGAGTTTAGAAAATGGAACATTACCTTATAGGGGGAGATATGAGTGTCTGAAGGGAAGGCCAACATTCCCATCACTTGTCGAACCTCATCCAGCTGGCTTCCTTCAGCCTGACTGAAATGCTTTCTTGCGTGTCTGAAATACAGAATTCATACCTTTATTAGACAGCCTGGTTTCTAAATTAAGTTTACTTAATTATGTAAGAGGAAAACTAGATTTCTGCTCTCGATACATGAACACGAAATGGTGATGCATTTAAAGGGCTTAAAAATACATCCTGCAGAAATGAAAGCAGGAATTAGTTAAAGAATTGGCAATTTTACACTGTGATTTCTTACAGAACCAGAACTTCTTGCTGTAGCATGGAATCTTACCTCACCTACATGATTATTAGAAATGTCTGTTATGCAATCTGAATGTATCACAGTCACTCCCTTGGCATACACTTGCAAGGGAGATAAATGCAGTCTGATAATCAACTACTCCAAACCATTAAACATCAGGAATGTTCAAACACCTTGCTGTCACTGCCATTTGAGAGAATGTTCACTTTTACATAACTTTTCCTTTCAGTATAGACTAACTTTACCACGTAATTTTTTGGCTGCACTGAATGTAGAAGAAAACATCAGCATTTTATTTTTGCCAGGAAAATAAAGCCTTAGACTGCTCTACACTTTAACAGATACACACCAGGCTGAAAGACTGGTACTTGAAAGAAGTGACAGAACTAGCAGAAACGCATTTAAAGCAATCATTAAGAACCCAGAGAATTATTAGCAGATTATACTATCAAATTATATATTCGACTACTTTAGAGCCCTGTACAAAAGTCTCCTTTATCTAGTCTTCCCATGATTTTCAAGCTGAAGTTTAGACTGAGCAAGAAAAGCCTCCAGCATTTG
The DNA here is from genome assembly GCA_013400115.1 of Rhinopomastus cyanomelas. Classification (NCBI taxonomy): domain Eukaryota; kingdom Metazoa; phylum Chordata; class Aves; order Bucerotiformes; family Rhinopomastidae; genus Rhinopomastus; species Rhinopomastus cyanomelas. The sequence goes on along the minus strand of VXBP01003301.1, from coordinate 601,117 downwards.
AAATGGATTATTAGTTCAGCTTTTCTGCTAAAAGCTCCTGTTTTCAGTAGTGCACAGATGTTGCATAACAGACTGAGTATGGAATTGGCACCGTAATGAATTCCTAGCATTGCAGAAGGGTAGAAAATCTTCCTTATACCCCATTTTCTCCAGTTTCTATTCTGGGAAAGACCAGAGTGCATCAGATAACTCTGTAAATGTTCACTCTTTTAAAACTTTAAAGTCTTATTAAAATGCATTTGAAGTTATGAATTGCTTTCAGAAATATACAGCATTTTACAATTGTCTGTTTCATAGGCTGAATTAAAATAAAAACCCACAAAAAATGAAACGAGGTAAGTCCATCCTTCCCCCCACCAATTCTGTGTTCCACTAGCTCTACTTAGGTCATCAATACAACAAGAACTCTCTTTAGCAGAGTTTCAGTACTTTACTTCCTCTCCCACCCAAACCAGGAAGTAATGGAAGTTATGCAGGACAGACTGTTTCCACCCAAACTTCCTATTGTGGGTGAGCAATCTCAAGAATGTAAATACTATTCCCCAGGTGATTGCTGTTATGAGAGCAGAAGTATGAAATCCATGGCCTGGGAGAAGACACTTAGCAGCCTGGACATACTGGAAGAAGCTGAAAATAAGTGCTAGAGCAGAGCTGTCAATGAAAAAACTCAATAGCTATTTGTCAGGAAGCTTAAGCAAAGTGAAAAATCCTGATCTACCAGTGAAGATACACTGTTGTTGCATGCATGCATGAGGGAGAAGAGAAAAAAAGGCACCTTACAAGAACCAGGCACTTGTGTTTTGCAACAAGTGGTGTTTCTCAGGGGCCAATACAAGGACCAGCGCTGTTTATCATCTTTGCCAGTGACATGGACAGAGATAGTGAATGCACCTTTAGCAAGTTTGCTGATAACACCAGTGAGATGGTCATCATGCTGGAGGGAACTGAGGCCATCAAGCAACCTTCACAGGCTTGAGAAGTGAGCCTGTGGTAACCACATGTGGTTCAATAAGTAGAGGGCAAGGTTCTAGAGCTGGGTTGGGGCAATCCCAAGCACAAATACAGGCTGAGGAGAGACTGATAAAATGCAGCCCTGCAGAGGAAGACCTGGGGCACAGGTTGATTAAAATCTCATCATGACATGGCAACGTGCACTTGCAGTCCAGAAAGCCAACTGCATTCTAGGCTTCATCAAAAAAAGGGATTCTCCCCCACTACTCCACTCTCACAAAACCTCACTGTATTCAGATCTAAAGCCATCAGCACAGGAAAGACAGACCTGTTGGAGCAGATCCAGAGGAGGGCCATGGAGATGGTCAGAAAACTGAAGCACTTCTTCTATGAAGACAAGCTGAGAGAACTGTTCTGCCTGGAGAAAAGTCCCTGGGGAGACTACTGCAGCCTTTCAGTACCTAAGCGGAGCCTTCAAAAAACTTGGAGAAGGATGTTTTACAGGGGTAACAGCTTTCAGAGTGCAGGTTTAGATTTGCTATAAAGAAGAAGCTGTTCACTATGAGTGTGGCTTCCCAGAGAAGTTGTGTATGCCCTATTCCTGGAAGTGTTCAGTGCCCAGTTAGATGGTGCTTTGAGTAACTTGGTCTAGCAGATGGTATCCCTGCTCATGGCAGGAGGGTTGGGACTACAAGCTCTTTAAGGTCCTTTTCAACCCAAACCACTCTAAGATTCTGGAGAACAGAAGTAGTAATTCAGTTTTCCTTCATATTGTGGTCCTACTCCACCCTTCAGGCCATGTCAGTTTGCCATACACAAACAGTGTTTCTACAATACATCCTCCTCTTAACTTACTGGAGATTGTATGGAAGTGGATGTTGATCTCCTCCCACAAGTAGCAAGTAATAGAACAAGAGAAAATGTCTTTAAGTTGCACCAGGGGAAGATCTGGCTTTTCATTAGGAAAAACTTCATGGCAGGGGTCATCAGGCCTTGGAACAGGGAGCTGAATTGCCACCCCTGGACATGCTTAAAGGTCATGTAGACTTGAAGATTAGGGATGTATGGTGGGCTTGGCACGGTTGGGTTAATGGTTGGACTTGATGATCCTAAAGGTCTTTTCCAACTTAGATGGCTTTATGAACAGGAAGTAGCAATAACAGGTAAGGTCTTACCAAGAAAAGGACTTGTTTTTGCTGACTGATACCAGAATGCTTTCTCTCAAACAGTTACTAACAAATTAATACTAAAAGTACATGCCTGTTAAACCCCACCCCATGATAAAAAAAGAGGAATAAACCCTTTATTCATGCTTGTAGAAGACAAGCTTAGTAAAATGAGTGTATTTTGGCCACTTTTTCCTAAGTCTGCACATCAGCTATTTTGACTCTCTCATTTTGTCCTTTATATCCCAAGAACAAGAAGTGTACAGGGTGTTTTCTAAAGCTTTTAGCTAAGAACTCTGCATCTCCAGGCATCCCGCAAGAGCAAAATAGCAGAATGTCAGACTTCCCAGAATGAAATGAGACACCCCCCCACACACTGTGCAATTAATCTCATCAGTCACTCAGTGTTACTGTAACAGGTATGGGCTTCACAAAAAAAGCTGAAGAGACTATTGAAGTTACAAACTAATTACACTAGACAAAACACTTATTTACTTAGGCTTAAGATATTTACTCTTTGTATTCAAGAAACAGTTTGTGTATTCTTGAAACGTGCATTTCTAAGATGACTCTGACCAGCTCACTTAACAGAAGGTTCATTTGCACTCATTCTGAAAAAACTATAGAAATTCAAATGCTCGCTTTATAAAATGTATAATTTTTGAGGATCACATCAATTTTAACCTAAAAGCAGTATGTCACTTTAGAGGTTTCTCAGCAGGCAGTTGGCAAAGCTTTCAAACTTATTTAAACAGCAGCTGTGTTTCAACAAAATGTCAGTTCTCAGAGTTCCACTCGTACAGGAAACTACTTGGTAAACAGCCTCTTTCTCTGCTTTCTAATGGATGCCTGACCTATTTATTGCACCACAGACACAATACTGAAAGAATCCTGCTGCAGGCACTTAACACAAGCAAGCTAATAAAAACATACCTTGCAAAAACATACCAAAGCATGCTCCATGCTAGGAGCCATGAGATTCGTGCTACACCTTCCCAAAACAAATCCTCTTATTCATTATGTTATTTTGAAGCTTCTAAAGCAAAGCAGAACGAGATAGTAGAAGCTAACATTTTTAAGCCACGTCATTTAAGGGAAACATTGATATGTTAGACTTAATGTATAAAATTATCAGAAGTCATCCTACTAAGGAAGAGCGAATTAAGACACAGAAAATTCTTCTGTAGGTCCTTCTCATTTTACACGAAGTTTTGAAGAAGCAGTACGGTTATGACTGGCAAGTTCTTAATTGCCGAGTTCAAAACAACTGTCAACACTGAATTTCAATACGTACATGGACTACGTACACTTCACCCCAAACAACATGCATTATTGATGCCTGTGCCTATGAAAGCACAAGTTATTCCGCATCAAGAGTACTGGGTCTCCCTGAGGGTCAATGACTTGCAAATTTCACCAGTTCTGGTATGGAAAAGGGAATCGGAGGGAAACAAATATCCAGCAACAACAAAATACAGGATAACCTTAAATACTTTGTTCCAGTACTCAGTCTATCTCCTTATTTCAGCCCTATGCCTGCCCTCTGGTTTCCAAGCCACATAGGGAATTACAAACTCAAATAAAACAGTTTTTAGAGCATCGACTACTCATTGTTAGATGCACGACTACACATTTGACAAAGAGGCAAACTTAGCAAAGAATGTATCTCAAGGCGCAAAGGCACAGTATTCACTGGATGTAAAAAAGCTTCAGAAGACACGTAACATAGTTGAGTGTATTTCATGCTTTTCACAAGTACCTGACAATTCCTTTGGATCTGAGAACTCTATCAAAAGCTAAGTGCACATACCTAAATGCTAGCATGTATGTTTAATTATTAACATATTCACTGGAGATTATCAGACTGCACATTAGCAATGGCTGGGAACAAACCAACAATGATTTAGGCACAAGTAGGTCAAAGTAGGAATGATCTGAGTTAGCTGAAAGAAACCGAAACATTGGAATGAAATTAAAAGTAACAACTGGAAATAACACTAAAATGAAAGGTGAAGAGTTTCAGGGGTACTATTAATATGAGACTGGCATCACCACATACTTGCACTATCTTTTCCTTTATTCTTAGTTTTTAACAAAGTTTTTCTCACACTAAGTTCTTACTTAAGTAAAGTTATGTGATTTGCCATGCAGAAGAGTTTCTACATCTAAAATTTGTGAATGCACTAGAATGTTTTAGGTGTGTGCTTATATTTTATGTTTTCTGTAGCTCTGTTCTTCTGAGTAAAAAGCAGCTTTGCCACATATTCAGGCCTCCTGCTGGTTTCTATTTCTGGATTAACCCGTACGGTTTTAAAGGAAGTTCCAAGTCTTACTGCCTTAACATAAGACTTGTCAGAAATATTAAGCAGCAATGGTGTTATCACCAAAACGCATAAGCAAAGCTTCAAGCTTGGCCATAACACTTCTCTCTTCCTAGGTTTAAATATTATTGTAAAACAGAACCTACTATTAGTTCCCTCTCCCTTGTCCAAGCACAGTTCTACCATGTGCATCACACCTTGTGTGTTGTGAAGATCACTGCTTAAAGGAATTATCAATGAGTTTCAGAGTTTCACTATCAAAACTCTACTAATTTCTGCACAACTGATTTCCTGCATTGCTCTGGAATATTATTCCAACCCCTTAAAACAGAACCACTAACTCAAAAGCATAAATTGCTTCATGCGTCGATACTGTAGTTATTGCCAGAAAGGCTGTGTGGTGATGGAAATTGGATAGTGATGTTGTCTGGTGGTTGAAGTTAGGAAGTGAATAGGTCTGACTACTTCTGTTACAGATTCACAACATGTTCTCGAAGTAGTCCCTCCACTGAACTAGTTTCACAGGGCTGAAAATAGATATCAAGTTGTTTTCTTCATTTAGGGGCAGGGGAAGGGAGAGGGGGTAACACAACATAGCTCATTATTCTTGCATATGTGACAACACGGACCTCCAAATTATGCATTCAATACAAAAGGTGAACGTGGACTAAAGGGTTGCTTGCAGAACAAAAAGTTGAACGGAGCTAGTAAAAGCTTAGGATAATGTAGTCAAAATTGGAACGTTAAGCTTTAGATGGGTTTTTCATTAACCTTTTAGCACTTTTACGGTTAAAACTGCAGTGAGACCCTATGAGGAGTGAGTTGTAGCTATTGAAAATTACTTAAGAGTATGTTCACTACATTTTCACTACATTACATACCCATTAAATGCCACCAGAAAATACAATTGTTTTACAAAACCAGAGTAATTTCCAAAAGCTGGATTTTTTTTTTAACGGAAAGAAGATGCAGAATGTCAGCCACTATATTCATTTTTTTAGAAACATTCATCTGTGGAATGACCCACTGCTGTTAAAAAAAGAAAAATCAACCCAGCTTAAAACCAAAGAGTGATCACACCACCAGCAAGACCTTTCCCAGCAGTGGAACATCTGGGTGTTGCAACAGTAGTCACATGTTTCTAATGAAGAGTGTTAATAAAATAATTCGGTAAAAATCCTAATTTCCTACCTCACAGCATCCAGTCTCTTGTTCTGTCGAATGAGTTCAATGAACTCTTGAATCCTCAGGCTGAACTCCAGACAGCTCTGAGATTAAAAAGAAGACAGGGTCTTAGATGGTACCTGCTACCTGCACAGTATGTTAAGTACTATGTATGCACAACAGAAAAAGCACTAACACACAACCTTGTTTGCTTGATTTTAGGTATTTATACAACAAAAAGATGAACTGACTTCACCAACAAGCACCAACACCAGCACAAAATTCCCGCAAAGAAAAACCACCTCCTCTTTATTCCTTCAAAACTTCAGTATTACTAAGGATGACCTTTCTCCTGGTAACTAAAACCGCTGTTAGCTGAGATGCAGGTGACAGGTAGTTTCTTCATACTTTCTTACAATTTAAAAGAGTAAATTGAACAGAAGTTTGCAGCTATGGGATACTTTAGACAACAAGCCTACCCAGAAGACTGCAGAGAAGAATCAAGTCTGAAAACTTCGGCAGCAGCACAGAGTATAAGTTGCTTCATTTCTCTCCCTTTAAACTTCTATTCCACTCTTGGTCTCAAACATCTAAATGCCTTGCTTGAAACAAGGCTCAAACAATAAACCAACTGAACTTTACCTGGTTTTGGAAAAATAAACTTTGAGGCCTAATGTAGTTGTCAGTGTCCCTTTAAACCTGATTTCATCACTAGTTCACAAAATCTATCAAAATAACTTTGAATGGAATGAAAAATATTCTCCCCCACCAAGAACAAATCACTATGCTTCTTTATAGGGACACAGTCAATTGTTAACAGTCAATCTTAACACCAATGAAAGTTCAAAATCTTCAAAATCATGAAAGAACAGCATTCCCCAAGTTACTCTGCTCTGTTTGGCAAACAGGATTTTTGTTCCTAGCCCCACGCTTCTAACGGATAGTTGCCTTTTGTTTATTGTCCATTGGCACAGTAATGTCAAAATTCCTCTGTGAGTTCAGTAGAAGGAGCAACTCCAAATTTCTACCAGATAATTGCCTGGGGTGACTAATGCACACGTTGCAACAATTGCTTATTTTAAGATTTGAAGTGTACGCCATTGAACATAAAATTGAAGCGTTCTGCCATATGCAAAAACACACTCGAATAGAAAAGAATTCTTTTCCAACTACATTTTTCTGTACTCAAGCCCAAGTTTAGCAGAGAATAAAAATGTATAGTGTTTTATTTGAAAGCTTCCAATATTTTAAAAATTCCTCAGATTTACACAAAACCCTCTAAGAATATTAGCTTAGTTCATGTCTATTAAAAAACTGATCAAGCCTTTTAACTGTTAACAATATCAAATCCTAGGGCTTACTGCTTTACTGAAAATTATTTCAAAATAAATAACAGTTATATTATTTCAACAGCAGTAAACCCACATCCTACAACAGTCAAAGTTTTGTTAGGTATACTCGGGCAAGCTGCAAGCCAATCCTGCATGGGTTCTGCAGACAACGGAAACAGGAGACAATGCATAGATGATGCTACTTTTCACTTTGTGTACCAGCAGACAATTCCATAGCAGCTAATCACAAGAGTTTTGATAGCTCTTGTCTGTAAAGGGTAGAGGACTGCATGCTTTCTCAGGCCAAGATAGTTTAATTTTTAGATAATGCTGGGACTTTAAAGTATTAACATTCATGAGCAGCTAAGCAATCAAAGAGAAATGTTTTTCAAGAACTAGCATAGCGATTTCTCTTGTTCCAAATCTGATCTCACAGTATTAGCTTTGGGTGGTTTTGGGAGTTTCTTTTGCTTAAAGAAACAGTAGGGCTTGTAGAAATAGATTACTCTTTTTTGCTATCGCTGTTTAAATAAAAGTGATTGGGAAGATTTTTTCCTTATTGAGTATTTGAGATGAAAGATTAAGATGTTCTGATTTTGTTTTCTACATAACTTAACATACTAAGATAAAATGGGGATCCTTTTTTTACCAGTATAATTGTGCAACATCATTTACATACCAATTCTGGTTTTCCTTTACTTGTTTCCACAACAGGATCATTTTCTTTAGCGCAATCACTGGATGATTTACTTTTGCCAGTTCACTCTCATTTTGGTGCTTTTGAGTGACAGAGAATGTACTCCCTGCTTATCCTTAAGTGCTAACCATACCCTTATCAAAACATTTGTGGTTAAAGAAAGCTCTTAGTTTAAACAAAAAAGTAACAATCATCTTTGAGGGAGCCGGGGATTTTGGTTAATATCAGTTAAAGGATTTCTGCAAGCCCCATGAAAGATTACAGCATGTTTTGAAACACATAATTTAAGGGGAAAGAAAATTTAAACCAACTGCACTGGAAAAAAATATATGGCACATTGAGGGCACAGTATTCACTGGTCAGAGAAAGACTTACTGAATTTATTACTCGATTAGACTAGGCCTTTATTTTTTGAGAAAGTATTCCAACACTAGTTTCTTACAGAGAGTTCTTTACTCAAGTTTTATTTTCTTATACTTAAAAATAGCATGACAAAAATCTGTATGGATTTTCTCTTTGCTAAATGTAAGGACATTGGTATTAATTGATTTCTCTCTTAAGATACCTTCAAGCATAAACTGAGTTATATTCTCAACAGGATATGCAGAGTTATAATTTCACATGCATCAAGACACTACATAGCTCTGCATTTAGACATCACAATAAACCCAAGTGATTATTATTTTGTTTAGACATAATCTGAGACAATATTTGCATTCATAAGGTCAGCTATAAGTTTCAAGTTTGGCATCAGCAAGAGCTAGTTAAGTCCAGCTACATTTGCCTTCTTAAATTACATTTTGCACTTCCAGTTCTTACTTTTACACAAGGCCTCATTCAAGACTTATAATTTAAACCAGATCGATCACATCAAATAACCAAGTAGTTCAGAAAACATTTAGAAAACGATTTAAGCAAAACACAAACATGCTGCATTTTCATACCTTCATTTTTCTGAGCCTCGATTTGTTGTCATGACACCAAGCCAAGCAAGTCATTGTCTCTTGTCTTTCCAATGATTCTTCAACTTCTTTAGCAGTCAAAAACATCTCAATGTTTACCAAGTCCTTCAAAAGCAGAAAAGGAAAGCAGGGCTTGTTAAACTGAACTGATACTTTATACAGCAATCTACTCTTCAACAGAGCTGGAACATAGATACAGAAAAGTGATCCCGACACCTCTGGTTTTTAAAGTGGTACTTTACAAAGACATAACAGTATTTTGTAACTGCAAGCCATGCAGCAAGATTTTCTAATAGCAAAGAAAGTGACAGTACGTCTACAACAGAACTAGGGGGGGAAAAAAGGGTAAAGATTAAATCTAGGGGCTTTGTACAGGAAGTCACCAGATCCCATGATTATTTCAATGCAGTTCATATTTCCAGGACTACTTGGTTACTTAAAACTTGGCCTACTGTGTCAGTGGGATCATAACACAACCATTTCCTAACATGAGCAAGAACTACATAAAAAGAAGAATCTCAATCTACTTAATAATCTGTAACTATGGAATCTTAAGCAAAGTCCTACAATGGTCTGAGACTTCCAATGTTATTTTCTCTTGCTCAATGTAGTAAGCTTCAGACATTCAATTAATGATTGCTTACAACAGCTCTGTCTGCAACATTCAACACTGAGGTAATAAAGCAAATGTACTATATTAAGAAGCAGTTAGGCAAACTGGCAGGCCACAACATTTGAGTGCTTATCGCTAGCAAATGCTTTTGAAGAAAGCAGTAATCTATCAAATTTGCCCAGGCCAAACCAGTAGCACTTGGTACTTCATAACTACCAGCAGCTTCACACATTTGTACTAATCATAGCAAACATAATTGAGCACACAATTTCAGATCTAGCAGCGTATCAAAGACTTTTTTCATGTAGTTCTGCTGAAAAGAGACTTTGGTAGATATTCTCAATACAAACTGTATTCATTCTGAACCAGCACTACCCAAAGTAGTATTGAGCTGCATAAATTACAGCTCATGCTCTTTCATTTCATACTTTGCTGAATAAAAACAGTTGTAAGCCATAATTCAATACACAAAAATCCAGTACTGAAGTATTTGATTAAGATGCACTTTAATTTGAACAGGTTAATTTTTATGTGGACTTAACAGCAAAAAGCTGAATATTATAAAACCAAAATGTTAAATATTACCAATACTACACTAGCTTTAGGGAAAAAACACTGAGAAACAGACATCATTTTCTGCTGTTAGAAAGGCTGAATATATTTAATTTTAGATTTATACCTCTACGAGACAAAGATGGAGAAGTAGCATCAGGCATATCACATTCATATCTTGCATTTCATGAGCCAATTTTCCCTATAAATTGCAGTCTAATACTATTGGAAAAACAAATCAGATCATGCTACATTTGTCAGAATTGTTATTTACAGAAGTGTAAACAAGCCGTATGTACTTTTCTACAGTGCAGCACAAGTTGCAGCATTTACTAAAGCCTTCCTTTTTACAACGGAAATGTAAGTTTAGATTAAGGATCACTAAGACATGCAACAATATTTGATATATAGTATGGCCACAGCAAGAAAACTATTACAGCTTCCAAAGACTAAAGGATCCTGTGTGGCCCAACTGACAGTAAACCCATGTCAGAGGAAGACTCACAAGAGGAATTCATTTATTTTTAAAACTTTCCTACACAAATCTAAGAATAATCTTCCTTCTTCTAAGTCCAAAGTTTTCCTGATCATATTGTCAAGCAGAAAAAGAACTGCATAATTCCCCTGTGTGTGATAAGGTGATGGAAAAACAAGCTCTTGCTCATCTGTATTTCACATGTTAAGTAACAATATTCATTAAATTCATATTCTACAAAGCTGCTGAATGGAAAGATGAACCGAGTTAAAAACGGTAACATTTCCATACATCTCCTCAAGCTTATTTGAGCTGTGTGTCTTCCTAATGAAAAGCATATGCTTTTACACCAAATGAAACAAAATGCATTTTCTTCTACATTAAAAAAACAGGGTAGGGTTTTTTAGTGAAGCAGTTTATTAAAAAAAAAATCTAGCAAATGAGATTAAAATAGTCATTTGCTTTTGCTTAGCATATGCAGTTGCTTTTTTTTTTTTTTTAAAAGCAGCATAGAGGTAATATTTGTTTAAAGTCAACAACCTCACGAGAGAATCCTAACTACATGCACTTAATAATCTGGTGCTAGCAGAAGAACTCAACTCCAAGCATCAAGACAGCAGTTGCTGCAGAAGCAGACAAAACTCTTCAATAAGAAACAATTGTATATTCCTTTTGCAAATTTAAAATAAAAAATAAGGTTCTATTTGGTGCAGAAATTCTAATGAGATTTGTGGTTGCCAAAAAAAGTCAAAACTTGGCAGATGTCTCTATTAAATAGTCGGTACGTATTAAGAAAAGAGAGGAGAGCATTTTGTAATTAAAAGGTTTATTTTACAACTAACAATCTCATTTAAACTGCACCAATAAACATGATTTTCTTCTCCGCTGACTAGATAGAAAGAGAACAACAGGAAAAATCATTAAGAAAACCATTTACAGGAAAAAAATACCTTATGCATTTGATAAGTAGTTAGAAGCCTTCATCATGCAGACTAATAAAATACAGAGATACAATCAGGCTATAAACTTCAAAAACCTCACACATGCTCACATCAGCAAAGTGTCTTTAATCTGCTCATGCTTTCCTATCTTCGTTCCTTGCTGGTGCCTAACTCTTGAAGCTTCCCCAAAGTTTATTTCATTCATTAGGATTAGAAATAGAAAACAGGAGTATCAGAGAATCATTTGGTCTTATCAAAACCCACATTGCCCCTCTACACAGGCCAGTACTGGAAGAGGACTCATCTGCTGCATCTTGTATGAATGGGAAGCAGTTAACAGCGTTAGCAGCTGTAAGAAGTATCTCATGCTGCAGTCAAGAGTTTTCTGACGGTACTCTGCAATTCAGAGATGCACAGTCTGTAGAGGTCACACAGTCAACATTGTCTTTCTCAGTTCCGAAACAGCATCAGCTAATACGATCTTAAGAAAAGAGTCTCTTATCTAATTTGTTCACACATAACGGAATGAATGCAAACACATTATTTTACAGAAATACTGCCACTGGCTTTGCTTCAGCTTGTCTCCACCTGCAAGAAGTCTGTTGCTGTACACTTCCCCTTCAACTGACACTGCATGCAGTATCACAGTAAGTATTTTATCACTTGTATATAAACAATTCTCAAATCTTTAATTATCAACTTTTGCAGCACTCTGAAGTCCTGCTTCATACTGCAATTTTCAGTGATCTGCAATACTTTACTTCCAGTTCTACAGATGTATAGGAGGTCCCTGCACAGCAGACAGAGTCTGACACCAGTACTGAAATAATAAGTCTTAGAGCAGACTTTGAAGCCTCCTATGCATGATCACGATTTTGCCTAAACTACCTTGCCTTAGCTTGCTTACAAATGCAGATACCTGGTTTTACCTAGGAAGTGAAATCAAGCTTCCATTTAATCAAGCCTCTACAATTACACTGAAAAACCGTTTCAAATGGCTCAAGAACTCTCTCCAGAAGTATTACTGACATCTATCGAGAGAACTGAGGAGAGGGAACAGAGCTTAAGCATTCTGCTTCTTTCTCGTAGAAACAAATAAGTACCATCCAGATTTTATCATTTTGCTTAAAAATTGAGGGTAAAATTGGAGCTTGTACACCAATGCACGCAAGAATGGGCAACAAGCAGGAGGAGTTAGAAATCTGTCTCCAGTAAGGTGATTATGATCTGGTGGCAATTACAGACATATGGTGGGACAGCTCACATGACTGGAATGTGGTCATGGACAGCTATTCCCTTCTCAGGAGGGACAGGTCACCAAGACCAGGTGCTCTCTCTTTACATGAGAGAGCAACTGGAATGTATTGAGCTCTGTCCAGAGGAAGATGAAGAGAGATTTGGGAATCTGTGGGTGCAGATTAAGGGGCAGGCTGGCATGGGTGACACTGTTGTGGGTGTCTATTACAGGCCACCAAATCAGGATGAGGAAGTTGATGAGGTCTTCTACAGGCAGAAGACAGCAGCCTCACAGCTACAGGCCCTGGTTCTCATGGGGGATTTTAGCTGCCCTAATATTTGCTGGAAGTCATACCCAGCCAGTCAGCCACAGTCCAGGAGGTGCCTTTTTCCCCCCTGAGATTTCCTTCAGGAGCTCCTTATTCAACCATGCAGGTCTCCTAGCATATCTACCTGATTTTTTATTCAGGGGAATGCACCTAGCTTGAGCTTGGAGGAAGTGGTCTTTAAAAATTAGCCAACTTCCTTGAGCTCCTGTCCCCTCCAGAGCCTTAGCCCATGGGACTTCTGCAAGCATGTCCCTGAGGAGCACAAAGTTAGCTCTGCAGAAGTCCAGGGTCGCAATTCTACTTGTTCTGATTCTACCCTTTAGGATACTAAATTCCACCATATCATGATCACTGTCCCCAAGGCTGTTCCCGACCTTAATGTCCTCAATGATCGGGTAGCGAGGTGGATTATGAACTGGCTGCAGGACAGAAGCCAGAGAGTAGTGCTCAATGGGACAGTCAAGTGGAGTCCCCCAAGGGCTGGTACTGGGACCAGTCCTATTCAATCTATTGATTAATGACTTGGATGACGGATTAGACTGCACTGTCAGCAAGTGTGCTGATGACACCAAGCTGGGAGGCATGGCCAACAACTCAGCAGGCTGTGCTGCCATTCAGCAGGACCTGGACAGGCTAGAGAGCTGGGCAGTGAGAAATCTAATGAACTATAACAAGGGCAAGTGGAAAGTCTTGCATCTGGGCAAGAAAAGCTTCAGGTACCAGTATAGGTTGGGGACAGACCTGTTGGAGAGCAGTGTAGGAGAAATGGACCTGGAGGTCGTGGTGGACAGCAGTGTGCTCTTGTGGCCAAGAAGGCCCAGCATCCTGCGGTAGATGAGAATGGGTGTGCTTAGCAGATACAGAGAGGTTCTCCTCTCCTTCTACTCTGCCCTGGTGAGGCTGCATCTGGAGTATTGTGTCCAGTTCTGGGCCCCTCAGTTCAAGAAGGAAACAGAACTACTGGAGAGAGTGCAGCACAGAGCCATGACGATGGAGTAGAACAACTCCCTTATGAGGAAAGAGAGATCTGGGTCTGTAGCTTAGAGAAAAGGAGACTGCCACCAGTAGTCTGAGCTGGGTAACTGACAGCCTTCTCTCATCTTAAGTCACAGAAAATACTCTGTCATTGCCTTCATCTCTGCATTCCTACATGGTCACAGAAGGGCTCTATACAGTCCAGCGTAGAGCAAGGAAGATGAAAGGTGGGGAACATCTCCCTTATCAGAAAAGGCTGGGTCTCTTTAGTTTAGAGAAAAGAAGCATGAAGGGAGACCTTGTTAATGTTTCTAAACATCTGAAGGGTGGGTGTCAGGAGGATGGAGCCAGGCTCTTCTCAATGTCATCTAATGATAGGACAAGGGGCAATGGGTGTAATCTGGAACATATGAAGTTCCATATGAATGTGAGAAGGAACTTCTTCCCAGTGAGGTTGACAAGAGCACTGGAACAGGCTGCCCAGGGGGGTTGTGAAGTGTCCTTGTCTGGAGACATTTAAAACCCATCTGTACATGTTCCTGTGTGACTTGGTCTAGGTGATCCTGTCTGTCAGGGGGTTTGAACTAGATGATTTTTCGAGGTCCCTTCCAATCCGTGATGTTCCATGACTCTGTAAAGCAAACTAACTATCCCTTCTATTCAGCAGTCACTATCAGAAGGGTAACTACTTAAGCAATGTATGAACTTTATCACAGATTATTTAATTCTATTACAAAGTTTTAACATTCTTGACAGAAAAATACTTTGAGAAAACTGCACGTGATGGCTGAAAACACTTAAGTGAAATCAAAGACTTCTTTAAACAAAGAATACATCTGTCCTTCACCCTAAGCTCTGCCACATTTACATATATATAGCTTTTAAAATACCACCGCTTCTTTTCAAGCTGCAAGCGCCTCCAGGGAGGGAGGTTACCAACCCTATGATTCTGTACAGAACTCCAATTACTACAGTATAAAATGCTATGGAGAATGAGGATTCCTTTATCATGATTATTACTACGTATAAAACCCTGGCCAACATAAAAGCTGTGTCCTCATATGGCATTTCCATTTTCTGAGATGGGTTCTTAGCAAGAACATCGCAAGCCTGTATATGCATGTCCCTCCCTTTGAACAGCTTTTGGACTCCAGTCTGAGCCAAGAGGAGTTGAATGGGACCAAAATTCTCAGGGGACCTCACTCCTTGCCAGATTGCTCTCATTAGCAGGGTCCTGTTTCCATGAGACTCCAGCAGCTGCACTCACTGGAGGAAAAGGTTGCAACAAACATGCACTGCTTATTAAATACCAAAGAATCAACACTGGAAAGATCTGCTGAATTTGCACTCCACAGAGGGGGCATTCAGAATAAAGCTTAGGTTAGCCATAGAACAAACCCACAGAAAGACAGATTTCCAGGAGTTTTGGAAGTCAAGGAATAACTTTTGTAATGAAAGCACAGATTTCAGAAAACAAAGCAAAAAGGAAAATAGGCTGAGAGTTTCATTAATTCTGATGTCTGTGCTATAGAAAGGAAGAAAAAGTGATTAACAAATTTCAGTGAAGGCTGTATGAAAAGTAATAGCTATGAAATAATGAGAAAGTGCAAATAAAGTAGCAGAACTACTTGACTTTAATTGGTGGATATTGTAGCTTCACATTCATTTGAAATTAAACACTGCTATTTCTATTACAACACTGAAACAAGTGAGAAGCTGGTAACCACACTTAGAAGTGCAGACTACCTTCAATATAGGCCCAAACTAAGTGTAGTTTTGAGGTCCCATAAAATTAGGTAAATTCAACAGTGAATTGGAAAAAAGGCAGTAATTCCACGTATTTCTAAGAATTAAGAGGTAGGAGCCCTCAGGAAACCTTTTTATACATGTAAAATCTGCATTGTAAGTGTATCTCAAATTAAAAATGTTTTGCTTAAACAACAACTATTAAACAGTTTCACAGTCATAAAAATCCCACCCAGCAATATGTTGACTAGTAAACATTTTAAATCTATTACAAATGGTTTTAAAAGAAATCTGTAATGATTTTCTCTCTCCAATACACAACATAGTGTTTTACTAGTTCATTCCCAAATATAGAAATAAAAAACTTTGGTATACAGTTTCAGAATTAGAAGCTCAGCTATAAATTCACCAAGAAAGCAGCTCAGATATTCAGCACTAGATAGATGCAAAGTTGTACTTTGTTGTGACTCCACGTAAAAATGGTTTTAAAAAGAAAACGTTTATGCAGTACTAATATTGCTCCTGCTGTGTTCATGTGGAGGTTTTAACGTATGCAACATATTTTAAGATTTGGAGCAGTCAGGTCAAGTTATTCTTCTCCATCAGCCATTCTGCACATGAGCTGAAATATTTTTATTTTATAACATTTGCAGCCACAAGTCTGGAAAGCTGTCAGAAGGAATGCATGATAAAATGCCTTATAATTCACAAAAATGTGTATTAAAATAAACCTCAAAATATTACACATATGAAACACGACTCTTCAACAAGATAAAACAAAAGAGACACGAGTACTACAATCCACCAACACCTGCTATTTTCAAATCCTATAGGAGGTAATAAAGAAAATAAAAGTTAGGCTAAAGAGAGATAAAAGATTTGATTCAGGTGGAAAATAGTAGCATTTCGTAGCAAAGAAACTTTCCTCGCTGGACAAAAATAACCACCAGAAAACACGCGATTTGTTGTGGAGTATAGATAATTCAAAATGATCACAAGATGCAATTTAGATTTTTTTTTTTAACAAGCAAAACGGGTTTTTTTAATTGTATGGTAACAACAATATGGAATTGAAAATAGCCCAGTACACCTCAAGCTATCGGTGGCTTGTTGCCAAGAGTACGTACCAATGACAGTTTTAATAAGATTGACTATCTCTAGATAATACATGTATAAGGGCACGCCCCTCATATAATAAAAAGCTTTGCAGAAGCTCTTCAGCATTTAGCAGTAGAGCAAGCATTTATTTAAACTATGTGCATATGGAGTACAATAAATACTTAGAGCACTCTAGAGCAACAACTTCAAAAGAGCTGTGTTAAACTTTCAGTGACTACTCACATACTGAACTACATACCCTCAACTTTGCAATATAACCTTCCATATAATTTTGTTCTATAGACTGAAATAGAAATGCAATAATCAGCCATCACAAAAATTTGTCTCCTGTATTAAGATATATTAATTTATTAAAATTTCTTCTGTGATGAATACACAGAAAATGCAGAGGTCAACTAGATAGGGTTTTTTTCTGATCATCTAGATGTTCAAAAACTGATGTGCCAGAACGAGTCCAGATAAAGTAACAAGGTTGGTTAAGGGTCTGGAGAACAAGCCTTACGAGGAGTGGGTGAGGGAGCTGGGGCTACTTAATTTGGAGAGATAGAGACTGAGGGGAGACCTCATTGATGCCTACAACTACCTGATCAGAATATTCCGCAATAGGAAAACAGCAAAAGCTATCACTTGGCTGGAGCAGGAAAACTGAACACAACAGTAACACTGCCTGCCTGAAAACACAAGCAAACGAAAAAAAAAGGTGAAAAGTCCGACAGTGCAATAGGTTTTGATGGCAGTAACACCACTTGTTACTTGTAACAACAATCGAAAGGCTACTGGTGACAACAGTCAACGCACATTAGGTATAAACTACATCGAGATCAAAGAGAAACCAATCACTAAGACAACTACAGCATAGTTGGGGACAACACAGCAACACCAGTTACTGAAGATCAGTCGAGGCACAAATTAACACTAAAAGGCCTCCTTATTCTCTGCTCAGAACGCCTGAAGTTCATTAAGCTACTATTAAGTATTACAATGCTACACCCACTAACAGGATTAGAGAAAACAAATGGCAGAATGCTCTCCTCCTAAGGCAACTACAGAGCCTGCTGTTAAGAAAAATGCAAAGCCAGCCAGCCAAACCACAGACTGATCAACAGAAGAGCCAGAGAAGTGTTTTTTGTTTACTAAGTAAACACAGCATCCCATGCTGTACCTAGGTGAGCTTTCACATAACAACATCCTTCGTGACTTCTGTACAAAACAGACCTCCTTGTTTTACATGACTATTTTTAGAGTCTAGTAACGTACATTAAGAGATTCACTATTGAAATAGTGTCTTGATTTAACATTACGAAACACTGGTACTTATTTCAGTAGTTGATTCCAGTGATTAAATCATATTCTCACCTTGCATCTGATCCCAGGATTAACTTTTTCTGACTTTTGCTTCTATGTACCATTTCCTCTCTAAGCCATTCTGTGCTACATTATGAAGATTCATTGCCTATAAATTTTACTCTCACACCTAGTGAAAACACCCTCTCCTTTTGTATTTTCCTGTCATCTCCCTGAAATTCTTGCAATAGCCTTCCCAAGGTGCAGTCATCACTGGAACTACCCATATTCTGGTACTGAGAAATTTTCATCTGCCTACTTCTGCTCATGCATACAAGCCACTTTAGTAGAGCCACACAGTTGCAGCTAGCACTTAGGTTGGTTATTAGCAAGCTGTTTTCTCAACACATCTCCTCCAGCCTCAGCAATTTCTGTAACTCAGCAAATGGCTGCACCTTATCCAGCAGTACATTATAACCACACTAAGTAATAAATGACTATGCTAGAGTAAAGCTCTAGAGGCTTTGTCGCATAAGACGCATCATTGGGAAGGAAAACAGGCCTCTGGTCTTAGATCTGCCTTGGTGATTTTCTGTTGTAGCATTTTTGATTACAACAAAGACAATTCATCCTGTGCCAGCTGAGCATGAGTCTTGAAGCTTTTATTCAAGAAGGACCAGTCTATGTTAGCAGTTACACCCACAAAAAAGCCAACTCCTGTTATCTAGTACAGAAGTTAAAGGTAACATTTACACACTGAAGGAATGTCTGGCAGAAAAAGTGCATAGTAAGAAAAAAATCTTGGAGACATAACTGAAACCAAACCTCTATGTCTAGACAACCTACATGTGATAACACCGTTCTTCCTTTAGATAAAAATTTAACTCCAGAATCTTTCTGAATGCCTAACCTGAAGTATTTTGTAATGAATTAGCTCTACTATAGGTAACCTAATTTGTTGAAAAGGACTGAGACATTTGACATCACAGCACACTCCATGTTGCTCGCTTTCGAAGTGTCAAATGATTTCTAATGCGAAAGTCAGTTACTCTGCATCAATCTTGACTAGTTCATATTAGCATAATTCTAATTCCCCAAAGATGCCTGAGATAAACTGTAGGTGTAAGGCTGGTTCAGGCATTATAGCACTTTGAATTTTAGATGAACACACCTTGACATTCATTATACAATCTAGTGAAAATTGTCATGCCTACGCTAAGAACAGCCAAAACATGTTTAAAGGCATTTCTGTGTTGCTCATCTATAGCGCAGCACTTTAAGGTAACTTAAAACAGGCACTTTTAACATCCTGGCACTTTTAATAAGCTGTGCCAGTTCAAGAGCTCTTTCCTAAACATCTCTGGTGTGGGAATGGCAGATTGTAGGTGAGCAACACAATAAAGAACTCCAGACAAAAGATAACTAATGCCATTCAGCTGACATTTAGAAAGTCAGCTTGTCATGTTCTCTATGACAGTGAAGCAAATAATACATTCAACCATTATCTTGAATATTATTTACCTATTTAAATAAAAGTGTTATGAAAATACAATTACTACCAACATCCAACTTGCTCAAGTATTAGAAGTTTACCGATCCAGTACTCATTATGTAGCTTATTTGTTATGAGCATAGTAAGATTAGGCTTTGATGTCTCACTCTTAAGATTCACTCTAGATGTAAGTTTTTGCCCCTAATTCATCATGTAAGTTAAACCTAAATAGCTGTTGCAGGCCTTTGGGGAGAAGACTGGTAGAACACAGCTGTATCGAGGTACAAGCTTGGGTTTTTCCATGCGTATTTTTACCATGCCACTCCGCTATGGTGATAGCCTAATTCACTAACTGGGATGCAGCTCCAGCAGTTCACTAGTTTTACCCTATTAAAGAGCTACTTCAAGAGTTATTACACATGGTAAACTTAACTGCTCAGTCTCCCCAAGCATGTAGCAGTAGTTCTGTACCTCAGTGGTTTATAAATTTCTAAACCATCTGATTGTTTGGGTTGGAAAAGACCTTTAAGATCACAGTCCGAATATTAACCCAACTGTACCAAGCCCACTGCTAAGCTGTGTCCCTAAGCTCCAGATCTACTTGGACTTTAAACTCATCCACGGATGACTAAACAGTCCCTTGGGCAGCCTGTTCCAATGCCTGATGACACTTTTAATGAAGCAGTTTTCCCGATGTCTAACCTAAACTTCCTCTGTTGCAACTTGAGCCCATTTCCTCTTGTCCTATTACTCATTATTTGTCAGAAGACACCAACATCCACCTCTCCACAACGTCCTTAAAACATGAGCTCACTACCTTTACACACAGTTGACACGTATGCTATTTTTCACAGAAGAAATATTGCCACTTTTACAGCTTTTCTGCAGTATGAGTATTAAGGCAATGACATAAATCCCTTTTGTGAAAAGAACTAAAGACAGAATTCACAGTATATGAGACTGGCAGCTCCAGAATCTGGTTTTGTCTTCAATAACATGGGCAAAAATCACTACAGCCATTGCATAGCTAAGCAAAGACCATAAGAACACTACCTTTTTCTTTTTCCTAGCTTATTAAAAAGGGAGATAAAAGCATGAAATTTAAAACACTTACCTACCAACAGCAACTATCATTCGATGGCACAGAAATGAGGAAACATTTAACATAGCAAAACACAGGCTGGTAAAGTTCAAGTTCATGGATAACCATGTCAGCTAGCTGACTACATAAATTTGCAAAGGAAAATAAGTGCTTTTATACTGGTGTTGCACTCCAAAGTCAGGATAGTCAAAATAAGATCATTATTAACTTTAACAAGCTGATACTGATTAGCTTCATTTGTATGCAATAACCAAAATTTAGTATTTACTATCTTCAACACAAATTGTTTTTCACATCATTAGGGAGATGGAAGACATCAAAAACAAGCAGGCCTCAACAGAATCCCCTCCTCCTCATATTTACTTTGGCATAAAAGTGACATTTCTGTCCTTCGCTGTCAGCTCTCTTAATATTACTTACATTTTGGTTTACTTTCCCACACAGCATTATTTCTCTTTAAAGACCTATCACACATTTTATATCTATGGTTTCTTATATTTCCACATAACATTAGGCTTTTTATACGCTGTGTGCCAGAAGTTATTCCTAACTTGAGCTAGACCCTAACTTCAATATTTAAACTGCAGTATGATTTCCCACACTCTGTATTTCTTCTCATAGGTGTTTACTTCCCAATTTATAACCAAGACTTTTAAGTGCTTACGTTCCATGACAAGGATTCATGAACATCACTCCTATTAAGGTGTAATTTAGAAAGCAGACTGTAATCTGTCACAGTTCATCAATAATTATTAGAATTGGACAGTACGGTATATAGCAGATCTTTGAGCAAACTGTTTCAAATACTCTCTGGTGTATTATATTGGCAAAAATATGAGCAATTTAATAGTTTGCTCTTGGTCACTGAACCAGAATGCTTTCTCAACTGTTTCTACCTGTGAAATACTGGCAAAGGCCTATAGGACTCAGCATTCAGAAGCCATGAAGAGAACTTAAGCAGGCTGAGACCTGCTCCCAAGACTGGTCTAACAGCTACTAAGAGTCACTTAACCTAGAATCCACAAGCTACAACTGAAAGAGCTGTTTTCCTTCAGCCTTTTCACATGGTTAGAAGAGCCTTGTGCTGCTATTTGGCCTGCAATCATAGCAATGGTATCACAGGTGAGATTAGGGCCTCTGGAGGTTGTATAACCCCCTTGCTCACAGCAGGGTCAGCTACAACATGTTACCTGTCTAGACATTGTCTAATCCAATCCAAGTCTTAGTATCTCCAAGCACAAAGAGATTCAACACCTCAGTGTATCTGTTGGATAGCACAGAACTAGATGCAGCACTCCAGGTGAGTTGAAGCAGAGTTGAGCAGAGGGGCATGATCACCATCCTTCCTCTGCTGGTTATGCTCATCTCAGTGCAACCCAGAGTGCTGTTAAATCTTTGCCCCAAAAGCACATTGCTGGGTCATGCTCAAGCTAAGAGCCACAGATGAGACTGGTGAACAAGCTGCACAAAAACTTCACCTGTCTTAAGGCCCTCGCTTAGGGTATAGTGCCAAACTAGTGCTAACCATTTTGCTTTGCGATATATTAAAAAAACACCACACACAAACAATCAGGTAAAACATGACCAGGTTCACTATGAAGGGATGTGCTTCTGAAACCTGCAGTGGTAGACATCCACCAAACTTACAGTTGAGTCTACAGTAAACAGAAAGATGACTTCGTACAAAAAACGTAACGAGCTTTTGTAATTTCTACAAGTTATGGTAAACATTACAGAACATCTCACTGCTCACATCCTTCAGGAAGAAAGGAACAAAAAGAAACAATTTGTCTTATTAAAGCAGCAAACCCACTCAACCTCTGCTTGCTATTTCCTTCTTGGTATTTTCTGGTCACTGCTAGTGGAACAAGATCAGACTGCTACAGCAGCTAAGGAGTAACAGAGACATGACAGATGTGCTCACTAAACAAGATGAAGAGTTACATATGCTGTAGTTTGACACCAGTTTAGAAGAAATCCCCTCAACTAGCTCAGATGTGTTCAACTATGTCACCTAAGAAAGGCAAAGTACACAATTCACATAATACAATTAAGTTTGCAGCATCTTATAGGAAAAACACTTCAGCCAGAAGAAACGCATATCTTCTGGAACCAAAAACATCAAAAGAACTAAAGATTAAAGAATCACTACGGATCAAACAGCAAATGCTACCAAAGACAGCAAAAGAATCTCGTTCTAAATAAAGAGAAAACTCTTAAAAGACTCTCATGGCAGTGTGGCTTCAACTGCTGTGGAGGAAAAGGCTGTATCAAGGTGCACAAACGTCAAACACTTCATAAGCAATTAAGAAATGGAAGCAAAACCAACTAGATAAGCCGTGAAAAGACAAGTGACAAACACAGAATCATAAATAATGAAATAAGCAAAACTGCAAAAAAAACAGCAAGAAAGTTTCTACGGACCACACAAGATACATTGGCTACTAAAAACCCCAAATGACATCACAATTTATTTTCCAAAGAATATGACAGCTTTCTGTGCATTGCACAGTATTATTATTATACAATTAAACAGTTGTTCCTGCAAAAACATGTGCTATTCTGCTCAGTCTGGTCACCTACACACATCATCTAAGCGTGGCTTGGCAGATGGAAAGCTCCCCAATTGCTTAATTAGCAGCCTAAAGACTTGCAACAAGAGAATCTGTGTGACATTTGACATTATTCTAAGTTTTAGTAAGGCAAGATGTTTGAATTTGTGACTAAAATTTATAGATTTTGACTTATTTAAATAAATTCAAGTACAATTCATGTCATGAAATGGGAACAAGCTCAGGCCTAAAAAGGCTAGCAGATAAATGTCAGGAACAAAGGCACACTAGTAGATAAAAATTGCACGTGTAGGGCTAAAGCAGTTTGTTGTTACTTGCCAACTATCTCTTAAGTACCTTTCTGGTAGTATGTTAATGCACACTACTACCAACCTCAATGCCACTTTGCCTTGCTAGTTTTACAGCTGTATTGTAGTAGCCACAGCGTAAAAGATGTTCCACCATCATACGATCCATCCGTTTCTTCTTCCACATGTTTGCAGCAGCAGGCTGGTCACTACTATGTTCTTTCAGGTGTTCAATCCTACGTTTGCAGAGTTTTGCACTTTCATCTTCAGCTTGGATTGATTCAACTGCCTAAAAGTAAAAATTGACAGAGCTGTATATTTTCAAGTTGCTTTTAAACAAAAACGCAGTGGGACTGGTTTGTAAGCAGTCTTTACACATTATACAGTTATTCTGCAAAGCATTTCTTTCATTTAGAAAAGCAATTTCCTACAGCAGTCTTGGTGTGGCTGGCACAGTTCTGAGATATTCTTGCACATAAATAAGTTTGTACTTGACATTGAGTAAAAGCATTTTTCTGCTTAACGTGCAGTTAGTCTGAAAAAAGCAACACACCAACAGCAGCAACTACTGTGATAGTCTGCAAAGAGCTTTGTGAAGGTTTGTACTCCTCTGGTCCAAACATGAAAATCATGAATTTTCACCTCTAACCTATCCATAGTTTCTTCTTCGAGCAGCTGTCCTACTGAATTAGTTCGACTGGGGAGTGACGCAGAGTAAACCCACATTACTTCTGATACACTGGAGCCATTTTAATCAGTCATGCAATGATGAAAATTGTCTAAGCATTTCGCCTCTTGGCACCTTTAATTCAAGGATCTTAAAGTTGTTACTAAAAAAACCCAAATAGCTTTGTTAAGCAGATACCATTTGACTTACCTCTGCTACCCTAGAAACATGGATCTGCTATTAGAAGAGCCTTACTGAAGTAAACACGTTTGTCTAGAAGCAGTAACACATTGGCACGCACCGTACCAAACACACTGCAAAAAATCTCCACAATAATTTTTTTTAAAAAAACCCCAATTCAAATCCAAACAACACACTTGTGTGTTTTCTTTCAACTGTGAAGTTACACAACTGATTAGTGAGGCTGAACATTTTACCAGGGACTTTTATTACAGACATTTTGTAACTCAGAGCCCGTTGCCTCCATGTACAGCACATGACACTTGTGATTCGTGCCAGGCTACAGAATACAGGAAAGCCCACGATACTTTTAGATGCTTGCTAAGGGAAAAGCAAACCAAAACATGATCCCTTCTGCAATATACCAGTAGGGATACAAACTCCAATTTGGTTGCCTTTAAACTCACTGATTTGTGTTTGAGTAACAGCGTAGCTAGGGCAACAGGGAAGGAAAGCCATGCAGATTTGCCAGCCAACCACAGATCAAATTATGTGGTTGGCTTTTGGTAGCTCACTTTGCACTCCATGCTGACACAGCTACCTTCCCAGTACTGTAGCCAGAACAGCTTGAGAACATCATCTATGCCTAACAGCTTCCACTCTGGAGGCACAGGTCGATTCTCACTGCTATTACCACACATGCTCATTTATGGACTTGTGGCAGGATAAGGATTTTAAAAGCAACGAGAAATAAGTGACAACTCGGGCAACAAAAGCCTACTGCCCCAAGGAAGCCAAATTTTCATCTGGCCCTTGATTTCAAATTCAAGTACCTAAAACCCTAGGCACTATATATTTTACTACAATTCCTGAAAAGCACTATAAGCTGAAAAATTTTTATTACTGAAATCCAGGCTACTTCTATTACAGTATTTAGCTTTATTTTCTAACATACAATTTGGAGATCAGTATTTTGAGTCAAAAAGAGTCTTTTCCTATTCAGCAAGTAAAGACTAACAAGACAAAACTCACTCTTCACTTGTTAGATGTCTGCAGCCTTATAAAATGTGAAGGCAACCTTATGAATTATTCTGAATACAACCAGGAGGGATTCAAGGCAGCCAGGCACAAAGGTTGAGACCCTTCTCATTCTGTGATTTTGTATCTGGACTTACACAGCTCTTACCATTTTGTTTTGATCTTTCTACGGCATTCAGAAAGGCTACAGATGCTTTTCAAAACCTTCTGAAGCCTTCCTGAACACTAACAGAACTTGAGAGAACAAGCATTTAAAACAGGATAAAAAGGGAAAACAAATGCCTGGGTTTCTCCAGGATCATTTTCACAACCCCCAAAAAACCTTATGTGTTTAAAAGTTCTGTTTTAAAAGCAAGTAAGGTGTTAAATAAAGGAATAAAGTAATTCAACTAGGGCCATCTCAGCAGTTCATCAGTCTTTGTCTAAACACAGGAGGAAACAGATCCCATGTGGGTCCAAAGGCCCTAAAGAAAACAATCATTTTGCTCGGGGCAGAGACTACAGAGAAGAAAGTCTTACTTAAGGGTTTGGAGCAGAAACAAGACCTTTGTATTTCAGGAAACTTTTACTGTTATACAATTTCTTTTGCCTTTTGTTTTTTCTAGGCAGCTTTAAAGATTGTCCAATCTTTCAGGCAGACAAAAACAAAACGTACAATTACACTAGAATGGAACCTTGCACTCAAAACATTCAGCAATGCCTTCACACACACCTCCACAGTCAGCAAAGATTTAACAAGTAAATAACTTACTCCTCCACTTCATTACTACACATCTACAGGCAAAATTTAACATGTTAAGAACCACAGTAATTTCTTTATCTAAGTAACAGAGAAATCAATAAAATGTATCCTTCAAAACCTCTACATCTCACAAACCAAAGATGAAAACAATTAGATTTATGAAGTCTTTTATAGAACAGCTTTTCAACACTTAGCTAGCCTGTTTAAGCAGAAAACCCCAAATGTACATGACAGTGTTATTTGCATGTTATGGATCTGCCATGTATTTTGATGTTCCACTTAATACTGTCTCCAGACTTATATCTGTTGGTTATTTTATTTAAGTTTCCATGAAATGACTGCTGCCACTTGCTTCATGTATTTTTGAGAAGTACTGCTCTAAAGGTAGGTGACAGTTATTGAAAAAAGCCTGCAGAAAAATGAAAATAAGTGTTCATGACTCTCAGGATGAGTAATATCCCATTCAAAATAAAGATGGCACATACTATATAGGTTATATTTTTAACTCCTTCTTCTTAGAAAGATGTGGTAAAAGCAGAGACGTTTGGCTGTATTTCCCAAAAACCTTTTAGTTTAACAGCTATAAGGAGGTTATCTAATTATACTTTATTAAAATGCTTTTAGTATTACTCCCTAAAAACCTTTCAACCTGTAAGTTTAGTGTTTATTAAAAAAATTCAAGTAACAATCCAGGATATCTTGCACTTTCTTATGCGCAGAAGCCTCAAGCACTACATACAACCACACCCTCACTGGGGTTTAAACATTTTTCATACTTCTCCTTGTTTTCACTTCTTCAGTGATCAGTTAACACAACCACACAAACCTCCCCATTAGGCAAGCAGGAATTGACACAAATGTGTCAGTTCTGAGGTTTAGGACACTTAAGTTGTAGAATACCAAGTGCTGGTGTCCTGCTGAGAATTATCCTGAGGTCTTCATTTACAGTGCCAGTAATACCTCTGTCTTAAACAGAAAATCCTACAAAGCAAAAAGGTATTGTAGAAAATGTCTGTTAGCTATGCAAAGACAAAACAATCATCACAAGGTAGAACACTACTTACCTTTCGTTTCAGAACACTGAGTTTTTCAACTACTCCATCCAGGAGACTAACAACTGAATCCACAGCAGGGCAGCTGCTCAATGTCTTCTCCAGCTCCGCCACAACCATTGTAACGTGGCTGGTCTCTCTATCAATGTTTTTCTGCGCAGCTCGAAAACGTTTGTTCAGTGTTTCATATGGCACCTAAATTACAAATAGCAAGCCATTAGAAATATCTATACTTAAAACAAATAAATAAATCAGCTTTTACTTTAAAGAGGCAGATCATTTTAGCCGATGCAGTCAGAACTCTAGATTCCATAACATTAGAGGTCATTAATTAAGCTTGAGTTCTCCTAATAAAGTACTTAAGCCCTCTCAGCAAGGATCAAATACTGCAAATATTACAAAAAAATAATGACAAGAAATATAAGCCAGAAGATTATTTTCTGATAACAATTTCACCTATCCAGTTTGAATTAGTGGAAAACGTTTAGTGAGAAATGAATGCAGAGAGCAACATGTTTCTAAACAAGGGAACCCTTAGTTAAGGACAACCAAGAACTTACCCTTCAGAATGTAACTTTTAAGGTTTACATTTCTTTCTTTCACAAGTTCATAAAATAACTTAGTTTTGGGAAAACATGTGTAACATCCTGGCTATTGAAAAATCTTATGAACAGTACACCAATTCAGAAAGTAACAGATCTTGCAGATTACTTATCAGGACTGTGGATAAAAGGAGATTGAAACTGGCTTTACTATTATAGTTGATATTTCCTGATGCAGTATTACAGAGCACTGAACAGGCTGCCCAGGGGGCTTGTGGAGTCTCCTCTGGAGATGTTTAAAACCCACCTGGATGTACTCCTGTGCAACTTGGTCTAGGTTATCCTGCTGTTGCAGGGGGATTGGACTAGATGATCTTTCGAGGTCCATTCCAATCCGTAATGATTCTATGATTCTTATCTACTTCTGCCCATGCATGACTGCTTTTTAACATTAAGTACAGTAAGACTAAAGTTTTAAGAGGAACTCCATAAAAGTTTTCCTTTAATGTAAAAAAGTTTACACTATATGGTAAGTCTGTTAAATTACTTCAAGACTCCATTCCTGGCTTAGAGACCTAACCAGTCTTGGAGGTATCCTGACCCACTTGTGCCATGTGTTGTCCCCTTTGACATGAGATAGCCATGTCAAAACTGCTGCTGTTGGTCATTAAGGACACATACGGGAACAGTCTACAGTCTGGTTTAACTTCAGGGTACTGAATGATTTGGGGAATAATTTGGGTAAATTTAGGCTACTCCCATTGTGTTTGTTCCACTGCAGTGACAGCATAAAGATATTTAGACAGGAAGTTTTATTACTCTGTGGGAACAGGACTTAGAACTCAACGCTTCAGTGTTATAAACTACATTCATGTGTAACTTTTAACGTGAAAAAGGTCCATGAGAATCTTTCAAGTAGTTATAATAATCTTGATTACCTTTCCATTAATCAAAGGTGTAATTTAGGTAGCAATCAGATTACACATATTAAAGGTAAAAACAGGAAACGCAAATCAGTGTTCTGTTTGGTACATACTACACATATGTTTGATTACAAATCCTTCAAGTATATCACTTCTAATCAATTATATCAAGATTGCCTCCATTTTCTTCCATCTAATCACTTGCATGCAAAATGTATCCCCAGGGTTCACTCTCCTTTTGAGGTCTATTAGGACAGAGGTTGCTACATAACCATTATAATTCACAATTGGAGAAGCACTGAAAAACTGCTTAATTCAGACTAGGGAAAATGAGCCAAGTACTTGCTTTCCAAGAGTCAGTATAACTACAACAGTCTGTTCTTATTTGTAGTAGTACTATAACACAAGGATACTCCTGATAAGATGTGAAAGGGCTCCTCCTCTTCCTCTCAAAGACCAAAATGATCTATTGAATATTTTTGGCATCCCAAACTCAGACCTAAGTAACTGACCACACAAGCTCCCACTACAAGTAGTATTGAGCCAGAGCAATTATTTTCCTTAAACATTCATCCCTAAAATCCCTGCACCATGTAGCACCAAACCTCAAACCTCTTAAAACATCACAATTAACAGGATTCAATACCTACTCACTTGTCTATGTAACCATGTTTCATCTTATTTCCCCTCTCCATTTCTACAAAAATGAGGCTTTAAAGCCCTATATGGGCAGAATTGGTGTTTTGGGAAGCCATTATTTTTGACATCTCATGCTTTTGAACATGGAAGCTTGCTTCCAATGCTAAGTCTTAATGCCAGACAACATTAAGACAACTTATTCCTTTTTTTAGTACAGAATCTTTCATACCATTAATTGAAAATTGTTCATTAAGTTACTTCTATCTACTCAATTTAATTTCTGCAAGCCCTTTGCTAATTAGCTTTCCTCACCACACTGAAAAAGCTACATCGAGACTTTCAGGAGCTTCCATTGATTTGGGGTTTGAATGCAAAAACAATTTGTTATATTTTGAGAAGTCAATTGAACTGGACACACAGATGCAGTCAGTTTGGGAAAAAAAAAGAGCTGGCTTTCATCTCCCTTTTCCCTAGTTTCTTATCTGTACGCAAGAGCAGTAGCACTTCCCATTTCCCATGCTGTATCTGTTCAGCACACACATTTCTGGCACAATCTGTGTTCATGACATTTAGAACTGGACCTTCAATTTCAACTGGCATGATTCTATTATAATATGTCTAGGTGCAACAGCTTACTGAATCTTGTTTTATTTTTTTTCCTTAGCATGAAAGTGATGTGACTAACCTGTTTGGAAGAAGCTAGAAGGTGAACTGTAATTTACAACAAAATTAACACATGGCTAAGCATTATTTCATTGCACCTTTAAACTTGTCATGATACACTAAAATTATTTGCACAACAAAAACTGACAATAAATACTCTTTAACAGAGTTTTCAGCAATTTGAATGAGCACTTCCTTCTTATTGCATAGGGAATGTTTTTTTGAAAATATTTGTAAATTGTATCCTGGTACAGATTTTAAACTTACTTTCCCAAACTAGATTCTACTACTGCCAAAATTTGGAAGCTGCAAATGTTACATTCCTTACTGAGGAAGCGTCTTATCAAGAATCTGCATCTTGTTCTGCTGATTCTTTTGTTACTTGTAGTGCTCCTATGAGCCAAAAGGGACCACGTTTCCCAGTACTGCTTTGCTTTACCACAGAACTCTTCAAAAAGATACAAGAACTGTATCAGTAAGTTTATTATTGTTCTAGTAAGGTGTGTAAGTGGAAGGAAAACATAACAAAACAATGCTTTGGGAATAGGTAATTTGATAAATTCTTAATTAAAGCTTCATTTTTCACTGGAGATGTTTAAGACCTGCCTGGATGTGTTCCTGTGTGACTTGGTTTACGTGATCCTGCTGTGTCAGGGGGATTGGACTAGATGATCATTTGGGGTCCCTTCCAATCCCTAATGATTCTATGATTTTAATTTTCAGGAATCATAGCTGTCATAAGCCTATTGGAAACTTCGATATTTTTTCCTGGAAGTTACTATAGCCAAGCCTGGATTACACAGCTATTCTTCAAGGACAACAGCGGACCCACAGCACTCAGCCTAGGGAAGAATTACCCTAAGGAAAAAGGGATAATCAGGTACTAAACATTAACAAAATGGGAAAGAAAGCAGAAAGAAACAACTAGAACGTGTTCTGTAAAGGCACAGTAGCAACCCGTCCTCTCACTAGAGCTTGAGAGACTAACTTTAGTTCATTTAAACCATGAGCATGCAAGAGGATACAAAGGAAAAATGTAAAATATTGGAGGGTAGCACATTTAAATCCAGCATCACTAAACATATTCTGCTGCTTCTGTTTATCAGCTTCCACAGCTGCAGACATACCGTTCAACTTAAGCACATACTAAACCAGGTCAAAGTCAAACTTAATGAAAAGAAGTTTCAGACAAGGGGTGAATTACAGAAGTACACCTTTTTCAAAGGTAATTTTGATGTGATGTGAAAGTCTACTTAGGTGGAGGCTACTCCCACTGTAGCATACCTGTTTCCAGGTGCTAACAGAGAGGCAGAGACAACTGAATGACCTGATTCAAGTACTTTCTTCATTTCAGGAGTTACTTGACCCTGGTTTAGAAAGCCAGGAAACTCCACTGTAGAATATACTACAACCACCTCTAGCTGTAGAGACAAGAATTAAAAAAGGATGCTTCTGAGTCTAAAAAGCTCTAACAGGTAAAGAAAAACTAGGAAGGACTGTCAAGAGTGATATAGTCTGACCTCGGTTGTGCAGTCGAGTGAAAGGAGTGGAAAACAAAAGAGCTAAGAGTATCAGAGGCAGTTTTTAACCTTACACAGTTCTCTTTTAGTCTGTGAACACTAATAACACATCAAAGCAAGACTGACTGGTTCTAAAAATCAAAGTGGCTAGAGCAGTTCAAACCATGCAACTGTAGGTAATGTTCACTGTAATAAGTCATAGCAAACTTAAGCTGAAATACCCTTAAATACAGTGAATTTAATAATACTGCAGAAAATACATTACTCAAGCGATATCATTTTCCTGATTTTTCTGAATACGTATTACAACCAGAAAAAACCCCAGCAATTATTATATACTCACACAGCCTGGTTGTTAACAACTTGTACATATGTCAATTGATTACTATAAGTCTGTAAATAATTTTTAAAAATAAAGTTAAGCCATTCACTTGTCTAACTAGCATTCTACAAAACTTTGCTTCCATACTCATTATCAATGAGATGACTTTTCTCAAACTTTTTCCACATGTGTCTATCTGCAAGCTCTAAATAATCAACCCTAAGTTTAACACACAGAAAAAGCCCACCGATAGGTGCTCTCACACAGAATCACAGAACAGTAGAGACCTCTGACAGCCATTTAGTCCAAACCCTCTGTCAGCCTAGGATCACCTAGAACAGATTGCACAGGAACATGACCAAATTGATTTTTAACATCTCCAGAGGAGACTCCACAACCTCTCCATTCCAGTGCTCTGTCAACCTCACTGTGAAAAAATATGTTTAAATTGAACCTCCTGTTTTGCAGTTCCACTCTCAGCCCATGCTTCCCTCTACAGGCTGAGAAAATTTGCTGTAGAAAACATGTATAGCCTTTACCAACCTTAGAAAGGTCAGGCAGAAAACAGTTTTTCAACTCCTAGAATTTCATTAATTGTAGCAATCAAAGCTTAAAAAGCTCCACTAACTCAAGGATATTTATGTTGGAAGTCAGAAAACCAGACTGGACTTAAGCAGGTTTTAGTACCTTGAATTCCAGGTAAGCAATTCAATGTCATCTCAAGAAATTAGCAAAGTTTCCATTTCTTCATACACTTCCTGTTTCCATGATGGTCAGTCACTCAGTAAGCACCTGGGGTTTCTGACAATATGAAGACGTAACTACTAAAGGACTATCTACTTTGGACCATGAGGTTATGAAAGAAATATCAATTCCAGCAATATCTTGTTTGCAGAGATGTTATAGTCCTCCATTTATGATGGAGGAAAAGCATTCTGAGTCACAGCTAGAAATACAGCAACTTAACTATTCACAGCAAAACACATACCTTCTCTACTTAACTAGTGTTCAAACTAATACACAATTGCAATTACAATGGCTATATAGACAAATCAACAACATAAGGAGGACAACAAGCATCTACAGAATTGACTTTGTGATTTAACCACAAAGGACAGCATAAAGTCTCAGTTCTAAATGCCACCTGTCTTCAGTGGAAATACCTAAGCACTCCTGATCATAGAGAGCAACTGGGATTAGGAAGAGAGGTACTAATTGCACAAGTCCAAAGTAAGCTGAAGATATGCAGATACATGAGACAAGAAAGCAGCAAGAGCGCCCACCTAAGACACTGAAGGTGCTGTGAGCTGAAACACCATGGAGAACAAGGGAAGCTCTCAGCTATTGAAAATGGCAAGTTTCTCACCTCTCTTTCAAAATGCGAACCTAGACGATAATAGAAACTATAGGCTGCTCTGCCTCATCTCAGCTCTTGGGAATCTTACAAAAAATATAATCAGATCAAAGCCATTTCAAAGCACATAAAGGTGACAGAAACCAGCCCAGAACCGCCATAAGCAACTCCAGCTTTGGTTTCACTGATGAAATTACTAACTTTTAATAACAGCAGTGCACTGGCAGTCTTTCACACCCAGATTAGCAAGGTTCTGGACACTGTCTCCCCAGTACCCTGGTAGCCAAACTGAGAAGACATGGATTGAACGGCTAGAAAACAACACAAGTTAGGAACTGACTGTACAGCCAATGGTCAAAAACAATGACAAATGGTTCAAAAGCTACCTGGGGGCTAGTTACAAGAACTGCCTGATTAGTAAGGCGTATTATCAGCTCCAACATACACACTTTCCTCAACCATACACACTACGCAACAGAGCGCACAACCAGAAAACTCACACAGAACAACAATCAGTGGAGTGCTTGATAATGCTGGATGCCAGAGCTACTAATCAGAAGACAAAACACAAGATGACACAACCTACAAGAAAAACACACCAAAACCTATGAATCTCAAGGCAAAAAAACAAGTCATGTACCTGGCACAAAACCAGTCCATCCATTAGCACAGGCTGTGGAATAACTGACCACTTCTTATGTAGAGGTTCTGTTAAACAGCAGTTTGGACATGAACCAGCAACAGCCTTTTGTGGCAACAGAAAATAACCACATCCCAGTTTGCATTAACAAAACTAAAGGCACTGGGTTGAGAGAAGTTATAGTTTTTAACACTCAGCACATATGCTGACTAATCTGGAATGCCAAGTCTGATTTTCGGGTCACTCCTTGCACTTTGTCAGCATTTCTTCTCTAGTGGGGAAAGAGTCCAGAAAACTGATGCCATGGTTAACTGGTTAGAAGACACAAAACCCACAAAGGCTGAGAGGCCTTGCTCCAGTTGCAGTCGTCTTCCACTTGCAAAGGAGAAGGCCGTAGAGAGTTGAGAGTGGCACAATCTGATATAAGCCTTCCACTACCTAAAGGTGGAAGTCATAGATAAGAGCTAGCCAAGCTTTTCTCAGAATTACAGAGCAAAAAGAAAGGAAGCAGAGCTAACAACTAGCAGCAAGAAAATTCCAGACGAATATAAGGAAAACATTTTAACTTGGGGAGTTGGGAAGCAGTGAAACAGGAGTACAGAAGGGTGCTGAAATCTCCGCCATTGGAAATTTCTGAACTAGCAGAACCCCGAGCATCTCAGATTAGCTTTGAATTTAATCCTGATTCAGGAAGTCTGAACTACACTGTCTTCAGAAGTCCTTCCTACCTCAACTTGATTAATTCATCTAGATAGAGACTCATCATAAATCCCCATTGCTAATTCAGACACCACATTTCTGCTCCATATGAAGATGGAACATAATTCCTCAGTAATCGGAGATAAGACCTCAAGTCCCTCCTTTGTCAATAGTCTTTTCCTGATAATATCCAGAAAGTGAATGGCCCTTGAAACAAAGGCAAGAACATAAAATTTACTGATTCCAAATAGTCTCTTCAGGCTTCTTGAGCCAGAAGTGGAAGCTTTTTTCTCCTATAAGGAAAAAGAAGTGGAAGCTTTTTTTTCTCTCTTATAAGGAGAAAAACCACAGGTTTTCTTGTCCATGAACTCTGCTAGTCGCTGTTGACCTGCTGAGATTTAGCACTACAGCATTCTATGGTGAAACATTTTGCACCCTCATGCATTGTGTGAGGAAACACTTTGTTTCTGACTTGCCAACTGCTAGCCTAATTTTAAACCTCGGTTTTGCAAGCAAAAAAGGGAACATCCACTCACTTCTAAGCCACTCATGTCTCTTAAAATTGAAGAGGCTCTTTCTAAATCATTCTTTGAAGACAGCCATTACCCATCTCTAGCCATTCTTGCCATTATTAGACATTTTCCTTTGCTACTACATCAATTATTTTCTCCCTTCCCTTGTCCTGAAAACAGTAACTCTTACTACTTGAGAGAAGAAACTACAGATTCTCATTGCTATGTAATGAGGTTCTGTAGTCTTCCCTTTGCTAACAAGACATTTTCACTATAACCTCAAGATCCCACAGAGTAATGGTGGTTGTTTCCAACTCAGTTGTGCATCTAAGACTAGGACTGTTTTTCTTTTGACCATACTTAAGAACTGTATCACACTACGTTTGTCTATATTGAATTTCATCTATTTTAACACCCTTCTTCACTAATGTCTCACCTAGGTTGCACCTGTAACACCTCAATCATTTTAGCATCATCTAGGAAACTCTCTTCCAGACTGTTCAAACGGACATTTATCAGCAGCACTAGCAGAGATGCCAGCAGAAACCCAAAACTAACCTTGCTCCATTACACACACTGGTTACTAAACCTTGATGTTTGTTTTGTACCTGGCCCAGCTATCTATCCGCATAAGCACATCTGTTTTCTTTCTCTCAAGAGTTCCTGGTAAGGGAATATCCCCAAAACACATTTAGCAATGTAAAGAAACAATCAACCAAAGGGAAAAAACTAACTGCATGTTAAGAATCTCACTAGAATTTGACCTGAAGAACAAGCATTAAAACAAAAGCCTCTGCACTGTCTTTCTTCCTCATCCAAAGAATTCCTCATACGACCACATTTGAGAGAATTTTCAGAGAATTAAGAAGACTGGACATATAAAGGGATTTTCTCCAAGCAAAATAAGATTATTTATAAGAAGTGCTACATCCTACATTTCTGCTCCTTTAAAAGTGTAGGGTATCAGGCCAATGTACAATAATGGCTACTGCAGGAGACTTCAAATACCAACATGAAGTTGCCCACAAGTTTTCCTAACTGGTACACACTAACAGTGAGTCCGAATTGCATATTTATTGTGTAGTTAAAGTTCTGTGAGAGATGCAAGCCTTTATCCTATGATTCTTTAGCCTTACACTAGTCCTTCAGAAAGCTAGTTCTCAAACAGAGACGGTCGTATCCTACAACAATGGGTCAGATTCATTTTTCTCTTAGTCAGATTCAAGTCTAAAGAACTGCAAATAAAAAAGGAAACCAAAACCCAAACAACCATTTTCAGAACACAACATTAATCAAAAAGAGCTTCTACTCCACAGTGACTGCATATAGGAAACTAGCCCAGACATAGTAGAAATAAATAGAAAGTAAAAACCAGTTTGTATAGTTGTTATTTGGTTGTTGCAAATTATAGAGTAAGAGTGATACTTCAAAAAAGCTATCACAACTGAAGGATGAATTATTTAGTGGTAAAACTAAGACCATTAATCATTCCCCAAGATTCTGTAAACAGCAATTTTCAAGGGTTTATTTTCTAAAAATTGATTTTCACAGAAAACTGTATAGACAACAGACAGAAGCATCGTTTAAATAGGTTTTCAGTTCTGCTGAAGAACATCCATTTTCCCCTCCTCCTGTACTTAGTAGCAAAGTTAATCAGGTCTGACTTGACAGCAGTACCAACTCACAAGCACTGAAGTTTTAACTACATATCCCGAGCTGGCTGATGCCTGTGTGATTCATCATTCTTTAACATTACATTATACTAGCTGAAAGCAATTCCCCACCACATAAAATGTGGAGGTGTTTCTTTTTCTAAACAAAGACCTTTAATGTCTATCTTTTCAAATGTGTAACTTTCCCTTCATGAGCAGGAGGGAATTCGAAAGGATATTTAAAACTTCTCAAGTACATGAAGTCAGATAACTAGAGGGAAATAAAAGTTTGAAGAAAAATAAAATAAGAGTCCTACCAGATTAGGTGGGGGGAACCATTACAGAACTACGCTCTCCTTTCAAGGGTCAGAAAAATGATGTGCTTCCTCTCCTCAATTGTGTTAGCTTACAACACCTGAAAAGCACCAGAGATTTGAATGAATCTACAGGTCTCCAACACAATTTAGTTTACTTTGAGGTATAAAGCTTTTTCAAATACCACATATTCTGTCCTTATAAGCAATTTAAGCCCAGCCACAGAGAGGTAGGGAAAAGTAAGCAAGGCGTGCAGTGATAAAATTGTATTTCACAGAAAGAAATAAAGACCATTTAGCTATACTTTATGCAAGACGAAAGAGGAAGTACTGGAATACAAAGGAAAACTAAACATCTCCAAAACAGTTCCAATGAACAGTGTCAGGAGAAAAAGTACCTCTGAGCATTAACCAGTTTCATAGAATCATGGAATCATTAGGGATTGGAAGGGACCTTGAAAAATCATCTAGTCCAGTCCCCCTGACACAGCAGGATCACCTACACTAAGTCACACAGGAACACATCCAGGCGGGTCTTAAACGTCTCCAGTGAAGGAGACTCCACAACCACCCTGGGCAGCCTGTTCCAGTGCTCTGTCAAACTCACTGTGAAGAAGTTCCTTTTCACATTCATATGAAAGCTCCTATGTTCCAGCTGACAACCATTGCCCCTTGTCCTGTCACTAGATGACAATGAGAAGAGCCCAGCTCCATCCACCTGACACCCACCCTTCACATATTTATAGACATTAATGAGGTCACCCCTCAGTCTCCTCTTCTCCAAGCTAAAGAGACCCAGCTCCCTCAGCCTCTCCTCGTAACGGACGTGCTCCACTTCCTTTATCATCTTCATTGCTCTGTGCAGGACTCCCTCCAGCAGCTCCACATCCCTCTTGAACTGAGGGGCCCAGAACTGGGCACAACACTCCAGGTGTGGTCTCACCAGGGTAGAGCAGAGGGGGAGAAGAACCTCTCTTGATCTGCTAACCACCCCCCTTCTGATCCACCCCAAGATCACGGTCATCCTGCTGGCGACCAGGACCCCCAGGTCCCTTTCTCCTACACTGCTCTCCAGTTTCCTTAAGTCTAAAGGAGATCACCATGCTCATCCTCATCAACAAGTATAGGACATATTATACACTATGCCATTTGAAAAATAAGGCTGCCTACAACAAACTATGGCAAATTTTACCTCAAACCAATGAAAACTAAGCATTTCCATGCAGAATTACTGAATTTCTGTATTTTGATACACTTTTAAAATAATGTGATTACTGAATCAGCATCACTGTCACTGAATCCATCCAAAATGTAAATTGCATCACCACTTATACACAGAATGAATTCTTCTGATGTGCAGCTCTTACCAATCCCTTGAAATAGTAGCATTTTGCCTTGTTATAAGCAAAAGAGCAGTATTAAGTTAAAGGAAAGTAGGGTATTTAAAGTGTGAAAAGCTTAAATTAATGGCTAGGTTTAGGTTTAATTAGGTACAAGCATTAACATAAACTCCTAAAATACTGTTGAAAACATACTAAATTATTTTATAAGCTTAAACCCAGTTGCAGATCATTTTTTAAAAAAACCCCACTTTTTCAGAATAGCATCAATGTCTTTGAAGCATAAAGCCTATAGCTTTCCTTAGTTAAAAGGATATCACTTTTACAACTCTGGATGGCAGTGCTGCATATTTTAGAGCAGTTGTCTGCAAAAACCCACATAATATTTAAAGCTGCTACTTCAATACAGCAGAGAATTAGCAGCAAAAATTCTTGGACTACCAATCTGCTACACACTTACTTGGCTCAACAGAGGCAATCCTAATCCTTCAAAATATCCTTTAACTGCTAGCAACACATAACTGCATATTTTACAAACTTTGAATAAAGCTTTCAGCAAAAAAAAAAAAGTGCTTCACAAAACCATTGTACAGTTACATAAAATGGTCTTGTGTCCTTACGTAAGCAAATAGACAGGGCTCTAAAATGGCTGTCAAGAGCCACACCAGGGACATCAGAGACCAGTCATCTTCAATATGCTTGCTTGTAGCTGCCATCTTGGATTGACGCTTCAAATGGAATTTTGTTGCTTTTTCCTTTTAGTAGAAATATTTGAATATTAACAAAAACTCATGTTCTTCCCTGTACAAAGAAACAACTGAGTTGCTGAGCTAAGGACACACAGTAGGATTGTGTCCTGGACAAACCCCTTAATTTGTTTTGATCCTTCCTTCCTCTCCAAATACATGCTCATTTTGATCACAGCATCACCTTTTTACATGAAAAGAGGTTCTTGTCCCCCTGTGTTTTTACACAGTCCAGACACCATGATAGTAGCTGCAGCCTTTAGGCTAGAGATTCCATTTTGAGTTTATGCCCAGCTAACATGACAGCATTTTTCCTAAGATAAATAATTAAGAACTAGGGTTTGAAGAGACTGGTATCAGAATACATGAATCACTAAATTTCTACTTTATGTATTTTATTTTACTTCTCACTAGTTTACGCTCAAAAGTAACCCACAGAGCACTTTAAAAAATGCTGAAGTTAGTCAAAAGTACAAAGTGAAGTAGCTAGGATACTTTTATTTTTTTACCTTTAATATAATTTACCTTAACTTTAAGATACCTTATTTTTAAAGGTAGGTTTAGGTTAGATCTTGGGTAGAAATTCCTCACCATGATGATGGTGAGACACTGCAGCAGATTACCCTGGGAGGCTGTGGACACCCCTTCCCTCAAAGTATTCAAAGCCAAGTTGGATGGGTCTCTGAACAACCTGGTCTACCGTGAAGTCTCCCTGCCCCTGGCAGGGGGATTGGAACTAGCTGACCTCTAGAGCGTCTTCCAACATAAACCATTCTATGATTCTGTAATTAAGTTCATGAGGTCTGATGGACTTTTCAAGCATGCCCTTGCAGTAAAAACCCATCCATCTACCAGAGCAGTACTTTCATAAATTTGTGTATCCCAAAGGTGCGCTATTATGGTGACTGACGTCGAGTCGCCGTCCCTGGAGGTGTTCAAGGCTAGGCTAGATGAGGTGCCGAGTGGCATGATCTAGATGTTAGGTTTATTTGGATTTAGGTTGGACTGGATGATCTTTAAGGTCTTTTCCAACCTTATCATTACTGTGTGATACTGTGTGAATTGAAAGTTCACAGGAAGATGTTTACATATAAAAATATGCACAGGTTGTCCTGTAACATCCAGTAAGAGCCCAACTCCTAACACACTTAAGTTGTGAAGCATCTTCTACCTATTACTGTATCTAGCAAAAATGTGAGGCTCATCTTTGTTCCCGTTTCCCAGCTTTTGAAAAAATTCACTATGCAGAGATTTCACAGATATTCTTGTTTTATGTCAACATTTCAAGACCCTGACATGTTAGTTACCATACAAACATTATTTCTAAATTAGAAAACATACACGACCCAAACTCACGAGATCACAGAACAGTGCTCTGTGAAAACACTACAAATCAAGTAGGCTGCAACTGTGAATTGCAACATCATACAAGTATTCACTTTGAAAGCACTAACAGGACATCTACCGTAAAATACGAGTACTTTTGCTGAAGTACTTTCCTACACGTAGAATGGAGCACCAGCAAGCAACCAACATCTCTAGCTCATTGCCCTACTGTTACTTAATGCTTTTTACCATGTTTTGTTCCACCATTAATCATTTCAAAATACGTTTTATAGGGAGTGCACAGGAGTAGAAGAGAGACCAATTCCCACAAGAGCAAACTCCTACTTCAGCTGTTTTTCTGATTTTAAACTTCAGGTCCCACAGTATCAGAACTTTCTTAAAACACAGCAGCACACAGAGCCCAGTGCAGAAGACCAGGATCCACACCAAAGACGTTACACTTATTTGTTGACATGGCCACACGATGTGTTTAAACAGGAAGTGCATTATTTGGCCACACCCAAATGCTCAGAAAGGACATTGAGTGCACACCAGGTGACTCAAAGCATCCCAGTTTGAAGACAGACTTCACATGAGATAAAAATTTTCAGACCAAGACAGTCAGAGCTGGCAGTTACTAATATCCATATTTAGACAATTTTTTTCAACTTTCTATTTGACAAGCACTTTAAACATCAGGCAACAATCTAGTAGTGCCAAATATATACATTTTGTACATTGATGTATTGACAGTGCATTCGATGTTACTTCTGCCCTTTCATGGGCTGCTCAGCCTGGAGAAGGCTTCCATAGGGATCTTACAGCAGCCTTCCAATACCTAGGGGGAGCCTACAGAAAGGTGGGGAGGGACTTTTTACAAGGCCATACAATGATGGGACATGAAATAATTGCTTTAAACCCGAAAGCTGTTGATTTACATGAGATTTAAAGAAGGTGGCCATCAGCCAAGAGGTGGTAAAGTACTGGAACAGGTTACCCAGAGAGGATGTGGATGCCCCTTTCCTCGAAGCGTTCAAGACCAGGTTGGATGGGACCCTGAGCAAACTGGTCTAGTCAGAGATGTCCCTTCCCATAGTAGGGGGTTCAACTAGATGCACTTTTACATTCGTTCCAACTTCAGTTATTCCATGTTGACTTACTGAATTACTTATGCTGTTGCACATTATAATTTTTTACAAAAGTACTCTGTGGCTCACAGTATACAAGTACCAAACAGTGTTCAGGAACAACTTGTGAACAGGGGGAAAAAAATTAAAGCAGTTCAACTAATTATGCCCAAAAAATATGCATCTCGCACCCTTTCTGCTTCAGTGGGAAGAGAAGTTGACCTGAACTCTTTGACTTCTCCACTAGAGACCTAGATGATGTGTCAAAGTGCACCTTTGAAGACTGCAGACAATACAAAACTTGGAGTTGTTGTTCACGTGCCAGATGGTTATGTTGCCATTCACAGAATCCTCAACCATCTAGAGAAACGGTGATATAAGAACCTTACGAAATTCAATCCCAGGGAACACCAAGTCCTGCACTTGGGAAGAAACAAATGCATGCACCAGTACATGCCAAAGACCAACAGCTTGGAAAACTGGGAGTGCTAGAAGATAAGCTGCCCAGGACAGCAATGTCTCCTGCAGCAAAGATGACCAACACACCCTGAGCTGTGTTAAGGTGAACACTGCCAGTGGGCCAAGGCAGGTGATCCTTGCCCTCTACACCATGAATTAGATCCATCCGAAGTGTCATGCCCAGTTCTGAGCCTTTGGTACAAGACACATGGTCACACCAGAGTGAGCAAAGCAGAAGGCAACAAAGATTACAGATTAGAGAACTGACATAAGAGGCTGAGAGAGGTGGGACTGTTTAACCTCGACAAGAAAATGCTGAAGGGAAATTTCATAAATGCCTGTCAGGAGAAGGAAAGGCAATGGACCCAGGCTTCTCTGCCATGCCCGGTAAAAGGACAATAGGCACAAAGTCAAATGCAGAAAATCCTATGTAGATTTTTTTTTGCCCTAGAGAGGCTAGAGTCTCCATCTTTGAGATAATGAAGAACAGTCTGGACATGGCCCTGAGCAACCCAGTCTAACTGACCCTTCTTTGAGGATGAAACTGTCTCCAGAAGTCCTTTCTAACGTTAGCTATTCTGCAATTGCAGAGATCCAGGACAGAAACCGCATATGCTTCACACAGACCCATTTCCTTACTTGTTACCCTGTTCAGCAATCAGGTAAACATGGTATTTCCACAAGAAATTCATACCACATTACATCTGCTGCCAGTATCCCCCTGCCATAGCTGCCAACAGAAGGTGGCAAAGAACAGTTCTGAGAAGGCACTAAAGTATTCTGTGCTTCTACAGCTCTCCTTTTGATCAGCTGGTTTGTTTTTTTTCAAGCAGCTGCAGCCCACCTAGCTCTAAATTGTTGCCAGTGAACAGGCCATGTAAGAATATTTTCACGAGTGATCAACCCTGCTTTCAGATTTTCCATCTTCCAGTTTTAGGGTATTGCTCCACATAGTTTAATACTTCAGTTTAATAAATACTCATGCTTCCAAAGATATGGAACAATTATCTTCCTTCCTGTCATCACTTGTTTATTAGTGCTTCAGCAGAGAACTATGATAACAATGTTTGCATTCATTCGTGTTTAAATTGCCAGCTTTATCCTTAACAGTGCTCTGAGACTAGCATAATTCTCTATCAGTAGGCTTTTTTCTTAAAGCAGATTCCACAGCACTTTGAAGAAGGAATAGCTGGCAACCTTCTTGTCCTTGAGAAGGGACTGGAGTGTGGGGGGGAGAACACTCAAGTATTATTTTGTACACATAACTAGCTTCCCCAGATTGAACTGAAGAATTCTATTTGCTTCCCCTGAGCTGAACTGTTGAAGAATGGCTGAAGCACTGCCACTCCTGCAGCAACCACGATTTAGTTATGCAAAAGGGATTTCCCTTTGCAGCTTTAGGCACTCGTTGCATGAAAGGCACTCTATGGATCATACTGCAAACGCAGAGCTATTGCACAACTATTATCTAGTGATGTTGGCATGAGGAAGCTAGAGGGAGGAAACAGGAAGGATATAAATACAAGTCTACAATCTTTCCTATTTTACTTGCATCAGGGAAAATCACCAACGCCAACAATCTACAAGAGAAATATCAGCTAGTGTGTTGGCAGACAAAATTAAAAATAGATGCGTTAAGCATTCATCTTACACACTGTTTAAATAAACTGGAAATAAAAAAATCTCAAAAGCTTAGTCACACAAACTTGTAGGTACCTGCCCTTCCTAAGGAACAAAATGGTATGTGGTATCAACTTTCTGTTGCAGACATGAGCCTTAGTGTTCATGTCTCCCTGCTGCCCTCTCACCTCCACCACTAAGATGTTTTGATACATGACTCACAGAGAAGAACATTATGAGAGGATACATTCAAAAGCAGACACTGTCCTGGCAGGTCTTTTGAAACAACGAAAAATGCTATTAAAGATTACAGGAACAACACAGAAGTTGAATGGGGGCTGGGAAGAATCAATAAACACCACCTTTGCTAGGAAATTAAGAATTTCAGTGCAAGGGTGTCTCATCCTCTTACTATTTAGCTTCCCAACTTTACAAACAACATTCCATTCTCTCATGTATATTTTTGTTAAGATTTTTCAGGGAAAAAAGAATGCTTGTGGAAATAAAAGCTAGTCCAAAATATTTTCTACCTTTGAAATGGCTGGCACTTTGACAATTCATCTTAAGCAGCAAAACAAA
Organism: Rhinopomastus cyanomelas; assembly: GCA_013400115.1. Classification (NCBI taxonomy): domain Eukaryota; kingdom Metazoa; phylum Chordata; class Aves; order Bucerotiformes; family Rhinopomastidae; genus Rhinopomastus; species Rhinopomastus cyanomelas. The sequence continues at coordinate 557,145 of VXBP01003301.1, read as the reverse complement.
ACCTCACTGATCCTCACTGCCAGTAATTTTTCAGGAATGTAACACGCAAAAGCCGTGATAACAACTGCAATACAGCTAGAAGCAGCCTCAAAAATATCTTTAAATGCCTTCACATTGCTCTGGTTGTGCAAACCGCTAGAATGCTCTTTACAGCTATATTAAAATTTAAGCCTGATGCTGTCACCTTTTAAGTACTTTGCAATGATACCCAAGTAAAACTCACTAACACTCTGTTTCTTGGACTTATGCAGAATGAAGAGGTGAAGAGGGAGTACATGCAAGAGAAGAATATAGCTAGAAAACCTGCAAAACAAAACACTGCAAAGAGCACTCAGCACTCGGTGTGTGAAAGCACAGAATGACCTCAGCACAACAAAGTTTACTGTGCAAAAACATCTTCTATAGATGAAAAAACGTTGACACACCGCCACGAAGCGTGTTTAAATAAGCATTTTGCAATACAGGTCCTTCTAGCTGCCTTCCTCGGTCACAGCCATTAATGTGGTAGCCCTACTGTATATACAACACGGGACTTCAAACAAAGGTTTCCATTGATCCGTACGACCATCATTCTTCCAGTTCAACAGTTCTTCGTGTCTACGACCTGAACGCTCGGTACCGAGTCCTTCATTTGCTTTACAACACCTAGTTAAAGGTAAGAAGCAGCTATACAGAGCGGGGAAGCCACTATCCTCCAGACAGACCCAGCACCCTGACAAACACTCCGTGCCTTCGCCAAACCGTAAGTATTCCATTTTTTCGTCATTACAGGCCTCCAGCCTTCCCACTGCGGTTGTATTTTCTCGTATTTTAAGCTCATCTCCATCTTTGGGGGGACGGAGACGCCGAGGAACCATATTCTACTCCCACCTCCACTCCCTCCCCTTTAACACGTCTCCTAACAACGCCACGTAGATCCAGCAAATCACCCGGGGCGAGCATGTACGGCCACCCCCGACCGTTCTGAGTTCCCACTTAACCACCCGTGAACCCCTTCTCTGCCCCCTCGCATCACCCTCACACCGACAGCTTCGCCCGGCCACAGGGACTCGCCCACAGGCAGCTCCTCCGGCTGTCCACGGCCCTTTCTGTGTCTCCAGCGTGGCTGGGGCCTCCCCCTTCACCTGAGGGTACGGAGCCACCAGGGCCGAGCAGCGTATTCCAGGCACGTCCCTCGCCCTCACGAAGGGGGAGGGGAAACAGAATAGCCACCGAGGCGTCAAGCGGAAGAAAACGGGATCGGACTGGGACTCCCCTAACACCCCACCACCCCAGCGCCATCCCATGGGCTCCTGAGACGGGGAACGGGGCGTAAGGTGGGGGTCACCAAGCCCCTCGACCCCGCCGGCGGGAAACCGGCTGCTTTCTCCCGCTGTCCTCCGTGCCGAGAGCAGAAGAAGGAGAGAAGACTCGGCACCCACCTTAAGAGTGGGATACTCCTGCACCTTCAAAGTCATTGAGAGCTGAGCAGCTGATTCCTGCACCGCCATCTTGGATTAGGCATCAACCTCCTCCCTCCACCTCCCCCGCCCTCACCCGGCCCGGCCCGATGGAGCTACCTACAGCGCGCGTGGCATGCCGGGCCCTCAGCGCTTTCCTCCGCCCCATTGCTCATGGAGACGGGACGAACCAACAGCGCCGGGGACCGCCCACAACACGCAAACGCTCCCCTCCCCGCAGCGCCGTCTCTGTGGTACAACCCTCGGGACGGCGCAAGAGTCACTATGGGGGAAGAGACGCCAGCCAATGGGGAGCTCTCTTTCGCGCAGTTCTCTCATGCACTCTTGTACCGCCTTAGAGCTTGAGAGGCGTGTCTGATTGGGCAGCAGTGCGGGAGTAGGCGGGGCCTTCTGGCTGCGCGGACAAATCAAATCGGATTACGGCATCGAGATGGGCGAGGTTTTGAGGGGTTATGGACACCAAGCCAACCAATTGCGATCAAGAAGGACTTTCCTACTGCCCAACCACAACCACTCCTAGAGCTCAGTGGGTCGGACCTAAAAGTAAATTTTGATGGTGACTTAAAAGAGCTGGTTAAACACCCCCCGAGGGGTCCGGGAAAAGGAGGAGGGATGAAGGGCGGAGCGCGCTTTGATGGACAGGTTCCCGAGGCAATACTGTTGCACAGCTTTCTTAATGGGCAGACGGCTGAGCGAATGGGTGGGGAGGAGGGGTGGGGTAGCGGCCTGGCGTGTGTCTGTGTGTATATTGGCCCGGGAGGGGAGGGAGCCGCCTCTATCAGTTCCGTGGGGAGGAGAGAGCGAGTGAGAGTCAGTGAGGCGCAGGCGGCGGGAAGGAGTTTAAATAGTGAACAGACACAGCGTGAGTTCCTCTCCTTGGTTACTTCTGCCCGGGACGAGCCGGCGCGAAGTTTTCCCGGTGAGCGGAGGCGCGGGGCGGGAGCGGCCACCACATTTCCCTGAGCTGGTCTTGCCTCCCCCACAGGGCATGGTGGTGGGAAGGGGAGGGGGGCGGTGGTTCTCATTCGTCCCCGGTTGGCAGCTCCTCCCGCTGCTCCCTCCGGCACCGGGCTGGGGATGAGGGAGCTGCTGCTACTACCACTCCACGGTGCCCGACAGACCGGCTTGTGCTCAGTTTTGGGGTTTTTTCCTTTTGCGCTTGGGGTTGCAGGTCTTTCTGGCGGGTGTCGCGCAGGTCCCCAGAGCCGTGCGCGACTCGCTGGCCCCTCCGTGGTCCTCAGGAGCCGCTGGGCCGTCAGGTGGAAGGCGCTGGGTGCAATGAGCTATTAACTCTTGCTGAGCAGAAAAAGCGAACGTTTCCATGTCCAAAAAGGAAAAAAAGGGCGTCGATTTTTCAGGCTATCACTGCTCGTGTGTCTGAATAAATAAAGTTACTCTTGAAGTATTAGCCCTCTGGTTATTGACATAAAAGCTTATTTTTTGATAATACACAGAGGACGTGTCCCTGTGCGATTCCCCCTAGGGGGTCCTGCTGTAGCAGGGGAATTGGACTAGATGGTCTCGAGAGGTCCTTTCCAACTCCCTCATCCTTTGACAGTGTTTTGAGGTTCAGCCACAACGTGTGCACTCTCCATACCCTACATGAAGCAGCTCACTGGGATTTGAGCATTTTAGCAAGTGAGACTGAAGGCACTTGGTGTCAGACCTTGCAGCTGCTAAGTCTGCAGTTTAACGTTCAGAGAGTGGAAACTACTGACCAGGAGCTGCTGGTGCCATGAACCAGACTTTCTTCTGTTGTTGAAGTCAGTAGCAAAAATTCTGCTTCTGGATGCAGGTGCTTGCCATTGCTGGCAGATTGTTTCAGGTAGTTTGCTGTTTGAAGTCTTAGAGACCGCAAAACTTGAATCCATTAAAAATTGTGGGGGTTTTTTCCCGCCCTTCCAAACTTCTTGGCTATGCTCTTTGTGATTTGTAGAAAAATAAGGATAACACAAATACTTCCAGGAAGATAAAACGCATTTCACTTTCATGCTTTGAAATAGCAAGTGTGTTTCTTACAATATTTAATAGCATTCTGATGTGTGTAGGCCCTATTGCACAGGGAGCATCTGCTATCCACCACAAATGACTGGCGATTAATGAAAAAAACCTATGTGATGTCATGCAGTTAGGGGTTAGAGCCTCTTCAGCTTTGGACTGCAAACTTGTGTTTACTCATAGCTGCCCTGATATTCATGGTACTGACCATAATCAGCAAATGTATGCCTGAACAGAATTTGCCAAGCCCATGCCAGGTGTAAAACCTTTGTTTAAAAGTGTATTAGTGAAAACATTTGTATTAGCTACACCTGGGATTAACAGTCATGTCTAAACATGATCTTAGGGCCAGATTCTGCAGGAGGATATGTGTAAGGAGGATTTTTGACTCCTGTAAGGCTTTGTGCAGGGAATGGTTCACCTGAGCTTGTCAAGAGGAGGAACTGAAAGCTTAGCTGAGTTGCTGACATATTTAGAAACATAATCATATCGCACTGTAAATTATTTTTGCTTTCCCTGTATGTGTGAAATATTGTTAGCTAATATATTTAGAAGGAAGTTTGCTGTTGAGTATTCCACATCACTTACTGAACAGCCTGACCTTGGCATACTTCAGCTCTTAATGACTCTGATGCTTATAGGGACTGAAGAAGTGTGACTTCCCATGATAATTTATCAAGTCATATATGTATTTGTTCAAAACACATATTAGCAATGTTGGGATTTTTGGTAATCTCTTAATAGTCCTTTGTGATAATGCAGTAACTAATGTGATATAGCACACCTATTGTCTGAATACAGGTTACATCTTCAGCCTGATCAGTCTTTAAACTGGAGAGTTGTTGTTGAAGGTTTGTCAGACATTAGTGGTCAAAGTTAAAGGGTTTGCTTAATGGAACAGATGGCCAAGCAACCATCATGACAGAGAACAGCATGTATTCCTTGTATTCTTAGTTTAACACAAGAGGGAGCATGTCTAATCTTTAACCTTTAAATACTGCAACTTCAGAGAGGAAGCTTTAAGTGTTGAATGGCAACTAATTTATGTTCTAGGCTCTGTGTGCAAATATTGACACGACCTATGCATATTGCTGGCTTGTTTGCAACTTTTGGTCTCAGCTGTTGATTTATAATATAAATGTTGACATAATAAATGTGGAGATAAGAACTAAACTAGTGATATTTTGTACTTGTTAAATCTGTAGTTTCCTGCTGAATTGAATGAATTATTTATGGTTCTTGTTATGCCTGGGTAAGGTTATTCACATACAGAGGTTGTACTTTATTCTTCAGCATTGTGTTAATAAATGTTTTCTGTGAAACTAACTATACGGATTTATAAAGCTGATGCTTAATTTAATTACATTCATAGTCATTACCAGTACAGCTTCAGTTGTACAGTTCTTATAAATGTTATCACTTCTTTGTAGTCCCAAATTTTTTTTTTCCCTACTTAAGGTTTGTGCACTTTGTTTACTTTTTCTTTGTCCCCTAGTAGTGTAAAAGGAAGACTAAAACCTTCAATTTTCTATGTTTTTGGTATTGTCCAGTTGAATCATAATGTTTGATCTTATTTAGTGTCTTATTAATGTGAATTAGCAGTTAGTTAAAAATCAGTGGTGCATATGAAATACTTCAAACCTTGAGACTCTCACTTGTTTATTGGTATCTCAAAAGTGTTTCCAATAGCCTTCTGCTTTGCTCCAGATTAATGATTAGAGAAGAACACATCTTCCATTGAGCATCGCATGCATATTATGTGAATGAAAGACGTGAATGTTCTATATGTTATTTGGCAGAGCAGAGGTGCTCAGCTTCCACTTGATGATTCCACTTGGAGAAAACTGCTGTGGATTGAGATTTTGCTACTCGCTTCTCTGCTCTTTGTGGACGCTATAACTATTGTGCAGATGGCAGAGGTGAATGTGTGTCATGATGTTTTCTCCTTTTAGCTCATGAGACTGGCATCAGTCAGTGATACCAAGTCCTGTGTTGGATTGGGTGGAGCATAGGTTGACCCACTGTCCAAAGAGCTCTCTTTCACTTAGCAGATGTGTGGTGTTTGTGCTGACCATTTTATAATGGAGAAACAGAAACCTTCACTAGCTTCTTCTAGTGAATTATGATGTTTCTGAAACATTTAGGACCATACTTGAAAAATGTGAGGTTTTTGTTCTGAGTAATAGGAGCAATTATGGGTTTTTTTTTTAGCAACTACTGTGCACAGCATTGATGGAATAAGGTGTTCATATCAAAGCAGATACTCTTCAAAATGTGCCAGGCAGCTGTCTCTGTTAGATATCAATGTGAGGTGACTCGTAATAATTTCAGATACCTTGAGATAGACATTCAGTGAGCGTTATGAGTCTCAGAAGATAATGAGGACGAGATAATTCCTGCTTGGGGAGATGGTTGCTTTACTGCATTATTCACAGTGGCCGAACATTTTTAATGGATTGCTCAGTTTTGTTGGATGCTACTTGATTCTGTGTAATACGTGTGTAACTGTATTGCAGACTTGGAAATTCCTAGACAGCAAAGGGACACTTTTTGATGAACAAGTGTTGATATGCTGAGTTCTGTAACTGTCGAGCTGCCTGTTGTCTTGACTATTCTATATCAGTCACAAGGTGCAAAATAATTATAGGACCATAGAATGCTTTAGGTTTGAAGGGAACTTTAAAGAACATCTATTTCCAACCCTACTTCCATGGCAGGGAAACATTTCACTAGACCAGGTTGCTCTTGAATACTTGTAGGGAGAAGGCATCCACAACTTCTCTGAGCCACCTGTTTCTGTAACCTGGTGTTCTTGCCAAGCAGACTTAGGCCATTGCACAGTGTTTACATTGCATATTTTTACTTTATTTCAAAGTAATAATATGACTGTAATTCTTTTTTTTCCATGATCTTGTAAGTTTAGAACTACGAAGTGTATGTATGTGTGACTTATGCAGGTGGCCTGGAGAAGTTTTTTTTTACTTCTGTTTCTAACACCAAGAGTTTGCTTTGTTTTCTTTTTTCAGCGTGATTATGAGGACACTTTCCTTATAGGGGTAAATGTAAATGCTCTCAGCAATGGAGGTTACAGAGTTGCCATAATGGATTAGAGCTGAGATCTCAGGAGAGGCCATTGTCTGTGCTGAATCAGCTGTGGGAGCAGCCAATTTAGCTTCTCTGTTGCTCATCTGGTACCTCTCAGGCAGTGTAGAAGTTATTTAGGGACTATTCCATGCTTCCGCAAAACAGTTTTCAGGAGTCAATGTATTTATTAGTTTGCTTTTATTAAAAGAAAAAAGGGTGTGGAATTCCCAATGTAAATCACATTCTTGAACTCTCATGTGAAAACACAGTGGTATTTGCATCAAAATGGCATGTGGGACTGGGTGATGAAGTGCACAGACTCCTGTAACTTTGGGAATGGGTGTTTGAAAATGCAAAAGGGAGGGGGTTTGCCTGGGGGCAGATTTTACACATGAGCAAATTATTAATTTTTTTTCTTGAGTTACAGCCCCCCCCCCGAAGATGTTGGGCGGGAAGGGGGGGGGGTGTTAAGAAAGAAAGTGCTGACACAGCCGTAACTCCAGAGCAATGCTGCAATAATTGTCCAGGCAGTGTTTTCTGCTTTCCTGCCCATTGTGCCTGACGTGCCTTTTAATTCATTCCCTTTTTAACTTTCCGAAAGTTTTGATATTATTTTAGAGCCCCCCTGGGGCGTGTGAGCAGCAGCAGCCGGAGGATCGGGGCTGGCAGAGGAGCCCGGACTTGTTCATCTCAGCCTGAGCTTGTCGGGAGCAGCAGAGCAGAGGGAGAGCAAGCGAGCAACTCCGGCTGGGGCAGCGCTCCAAAGGTTCGTCTCTTTATTTTTATACCCAAATGAACGTCTTTAGCAGCAAACTCCATGCTGTGCTGCCATGGGTACGTTCCGTAGTTGGGAATTGCGACTGGGTTTAGCCGTGGGTGGCTGGGTTGAGGTAGAGGAGGAGGTGGTTTGGCTGCGAGTGTGTGTGTGCGAGAGAGAGAGAGAGAGAGAGAGAGCGAGCGAGCTGCGAGCTGGGAGACGCTGAAGAAGAAGAAACCCTGTTGGTTCTCCATGCAAATGACCGCTTTGGTTGTAACAAAAGCCTTGATGTTGGGCTCGGAAAAATGATCTGACAGTGGAACAACCCCAGGCCACTTTCGCCATGTTTTTGTTTATTCACGTTTCATTCCGTTGTCCTTGGCTATCTCGCAGATGTTTCCCATTCCATCGCTCTTATTTTGTTTGGCTTGTTTTGGTTTTGTATTTGTTGGCTTGTCTTTTTTTTTTAACACCGCCGAGCCTTTTCGGAGTTAGCAACGAAACGTGTGAAAGAATGTTAACAAAACAGAGAGGTGCTGCAGATGTTTATACTTTAGTTCTTGCTTTGCGCCTGACCATACTGGCACAGGGATACGGTGCAGATGAAGGAACGGAAAGGAGCATCTGCTTTAACTACCGAGCTGCTAAATCCAAATGTGCCTATTGTAACTTGAATATTACCATACACAGCGGCAGCGAGCACGTTCCCGGTACATGTGGCCAGTCGAGATCTCATTTGTTTGCTACTGTTTGCTGGGGGGGAAGGAAGGGGGGGGGGTAAAAGGCGAGTAAGAAGAGCAAGGAAAGGAATATCTGTGACACAACACGTATGCTCCTAGATAAACTCCTGCCATCTCGGAGTGCCTTTAAATATTTGAACAGCTTCTGTTAAGTCAAATAAAATTGGTTACCATGAGAAACAACAACAAAAAGTCTAATAGAGTAGTTGAGTGACACCAATGAAAACCTGAATGTGAAATTGTTTTAGAATCATTCAAAGAATTGAATTAGATAGAAAATCTTTTTCGTAACAGCCATAGTAACACGTTTAAAAATTTTCAGCCTCAGGGATACTGGAAAACAACACACAGGGTACAGAAATAGCAGAGGTGGATGGTATGTTATCTTGCTGTCACATGAATTGGATTGTAATTGTCTACTAATGGTATTAAAATCAGTCTGGTTTTAGGAATTTTTGTTTGTTGTGACTATATTGAGGCATACACAATAAAATCTGAAATCTTAAAGAACAATGATTCAATGTCCAGAGCCAGTGGTTAAATCAGATGTGGTAACTATGGTGAGCGGTAAAGTTACTTAGCTTCTCACAGACCTTGCATATGTGAATTTCTTTTTGTATAATGGAGATTAAGGAGAAAAGGATTAGAAAACCTAAAGAGAAATTTTGAACAGGAGACCTGTAGCCTTGCTCTGGGAATTAATGCTGAGGAAGCTTTTAGAACAGAGGCAGGGTGGAAGTAAACACTCTCTTGTAAAATATTATTGATGATAGTTCTAGAAAGGAATCTTTGTGATTTTGAATATCAACAGCAGCTAATGCTTACAGGAATTAAATCAGTCCTCTCCATATTAAAATAATCCTCCCACTCCAATGAAGCAAAACCAGAACCCAGCACAGGTTTTTACATTACCTGATTTTATGACGTCACTTGGTAAAGTCTGATGTTCTAAATTAACTCGTTTTAGGCTCTTACAGAGTTAAGCAATATTGTTTTATGTGGATTGCATTGCGTTCCTGTTTTTAAGCATGCATATGATAGATATTCAGGGGTTTTTTTTGCTTCAAACATGGTGGTCATATGAAAAGGAAAATAAAACCAGAGCTTAGTGTTCTGGATGGTAAGTATGGGGGGAGTTTGACCTGCAGCCAGAGAGACTTTGTGGCTGCATTTCTTGTTTTCCTTGAGTTGAAAGGGTTCTGTGTTACACCTCGAGTTCTTCAGGGAAGAACTTCAGATTATGCTGATCGCAGGAATGATTGTCATGCTTGCATATAACAGTAAAACATTCTGAGAGAACTCCCAGATATACTTAGTTATAAGCTATCTGGAATACTTAGAAAGTAGAAAGAGAGGTCATGTTTGTTTCCAGTATGGAGGGACCCTTTCTATACAAGAGTGGAAAGTATATTCACTATGCAGTGCAGAGACATCTTGGTGATAGGAGGTTTCAGCTTTCTACTAATAGAAGTTAATATGTACAGGTGTTGCAGAAATGTATGGGAAACAACTTTAATAAAATATTTAAAGTTTTGGGGTTTCTCTCCTCCTTGCCTGACACAACGGTTGAAAAACGAGAAGTCCATAGGGGAACTAGCAGTTCAGCATAGTCTAGACATTTGGTGTGAAAAATTTCAATGTGTTCATGGATTTGTTAGGAAATACTTCTAGGTTTTCGTTAGGTCATGATTCCCACACTTTCTTTTCTCAAGAATTCTGAGAGTGCGTTATCAAATACCTGTTCAGGAGACTGTGGTGCAATAGGGTGGATTAGACACGTGAATGAAATGTACAGCATTGGACTTCAGGCAAAATAGTAAATAATGGACCCAACAGCCATGTAATGCACGTTTGTTACAAGTGTTCCTAGTAGAGCTTACCAACTAAAAATGTACTGATTCGTGGTTTTGAATGGCTGCTTTTTGAAAAGTACTGAGAGCTCAGGAGTTGTATTCTGCCCTGACAGGGTAAAAAAGGAAAAGTAATTCCATTTTCCTTTTTTTTTCCCCCCTTTTGCTGGAATTGACATTTATATGGAGTGGTATGTTGTTATTGCATTAATAATGGATTATTATTTCAGATGACAAGGTTTATATAAATAAAGAATGCTGTTTCAGTTAGAGGCAGAAAGCTGTTGCAAAGTAAAGCAGAATTTGGATGTATCTACTGATGCATGACAATTCACAGAATCACAGAACATTGTTCATTGTATTTTGAAAATTGTTTTATCATACTCTTTTATTAGGATGTGCTGTGTTTAAGAGCAATATACCTGATGTTTCAGGCACAGGATACTGTACAGGATAAGTGAAATTGTAGCAAATACTGTTTTCCTTGCTTTGCTATTGGATTAGGGCAAGTCAGTTCACCTTTCTGTTTCTGTTTTTGATCTAGAGAAGAGACTTAATGGTAATTCCTTTTTAAAGTACTTCAGTATCTATTGATGACATTTTCAGACAAGTCTGAAATGGGATTTTGTCTTAGAGCAGCACATGTGACAATTGGATGGTGGATATGCATGTAATATTTGCATCAGAAGTCATAAAGTATTAGAAAAATGAATTCACTAGTGGTTTGATAATGAAATGTTTCCAGAACAAAGCTCAGGGATAGTGCTGATGAGATTTCCAGACTGTTGCCAATTGAAAAGTTGTCTAGGCATCTGAATACCAGCTGGCTGTTAGTACCTTGATATTGAGGGTATTGACAGATTATCAATCTCCATTTTAAAATTTCAAACAGAAGATGGGCCTTCATTGACTTGTTCAGCTGTTGTGTTGGGATTCAGCCAGGAGTTTTTAGCAGGATCTTGAGATGTTGAGAAAACCCCCTCAGTTTCCCCAATGAGTGTTTACGTTAGTATGGGAGAACCTCTGGCCTTGATTAAATCTATTTAATTAACTAGATTACAAAACCAAGAAATGGGAGAAAGCACAAACATAGCTGTTTGCACTGGAATTCACTAACTCTGAAACAGCTGAACAGTTTCACTTAAGTCACTAGGAGTAAATAAAGCTTTTCAGGACCAGTTTACAGTGTTTGGGGATTTTTTTTTGTGCCCAATCATGGAAATTCTCCAGTACAATGCAAAGTCTGAAATGTTCTGACATCTTTGAGAGGCAATTCTTGCTCCATTTGCACATGGTGTGAAGCTATGGAAGTAGGTTTCATGTGCAGTGTAGGGGATAGGGGATAATTTTATGCTGTAAAACTGAAATGAAGTTTAGAAAGAAATGGAGTGGATTGTCAGCCTGTACTGGTTATTTATCATAGTTCACAGTAAGTCTTATGTATGACCGGCCAAGGACTGATCAGTTCAATCAATTGCCAGTGAAGTATTAAATGTGATAGCAAAATTTAAGACTTTATGGTTTGAAGTACAAACTTAGGAGTTTCCACAGTCTCCTTCATGACTTACCCTGCTTATTTGTATCTTTCTTTGTAGGTAGTGGAGTCAGTATTTTGTTACTGAAAATGGCCACTTGCTGTTTTGGGTATAGTTTCTTACTCTGTATTTGGTATATATTCTTGGTTATGGTTGAAACAGCCCCAAACGGCTTTAACAAATACACTCCTATTTTGATGTTAAAAGGACAAGATTTGATTCTAAAAAGAACTTCAGAATCTTATAAAACAGATTTCTCCAACAGTTTTCCAGTTGACAGGATTATTTTGCTTCATCTGGAGGACAAGCCATATTGGCTTCATTTGTAAAACTTGTTTATGTAATGGTATTTTCTGTCCACATAGTGCCTGGAATATGTGTTAACATATAAGTAATAAGATAAATAAAATGTTTATATCTAAACAGAAGCTGTTTAGATTTCTCAGTGAGTAGTGAGTGGAGACGGATTCTTTCAGGCTTGAGAAACTAAGTGCATACTCTGTCTAGTATAAATTGTGTCATTAGTTAGCTTGGTGAGTTTTAGAGCATCAACTGCAGGACAGCTTCCCATTAGAACAGTAGAGATTAGTTGGGGTCTCTATGGAAATCATTATAACTTATGTTGTTAATGTATTTCTCTCCCTTTCTCAGGTTAACTGTGCTTGAGTTTTGTAGAGAAAAGTTAACCAGTAAGAATAGGGTGATGTCTGCAAATTGGAATGTCTTCCCTGGGTTTTGCAAGGAAATAATGATGGGATTTGAAAGCCGTTGCGTCGTCTTCTTAGTTGATCTTTTGTTGTTTCCTTGCATTGCTTCATGACATGCCTGCAGAAAGATTACAGCATGGCATTTTCTTATATCTACTCTTAAACTGTGAAATGTATCTGTGCATCCTCTTCTTTTTGGTGCTTTGTTTATGCTACACTGTCAGACAAGTAGAGATAAAACCGGGTATGTAAAGAATATATTATTCTAAGTGCTGTTAAGCACAATGTATGTTTTTGAACTGATCTTTCACCCTCTGTTTTTGCTTATCTCTGAAATCTGTTTCACTTAAATTATCGTACACAGGTTCATGTGTTTCCCCAAATGTTGGCACTGAAATTAAAGAAAAGCTCCTGTTTACTTTTTAGGGTTAAAGTGTCTTGGAAGGATCCTCTGGAGGGGAAAAAAAGCCATTTCCCCTTCTACTCAATAACTGTGGGACAGGAAATTGGTTTTGCAGATTTTTTGCCTCTTGGGAAGTCGGCTTGAAAAGTAAAGATTGTGGTAGAGTCATTGCACCATAAAAGTTAAGCAGATAAAATCCTTTAATCTATTTAAGATATACTGTATTGCTTTTAGCCCTGTGCTGTTACACCATTGAAAATGTCAAAAACAAGGTGATGTGTTCATCCCTGTAGGAGCAATTCAGAATTTAAGTTCTCTGATCCTGACATGACTATCGAGTTTAACACACTTGCAGCTTGTGTATCAAGGTTGTTGAATCTTATGGATATGTATTTTGAACAAGACTTAATTAAATCTAGATCACATTGCTTTAAACTTCTGCCTGTCCAGTTAAGGGAAGCTTTAACCTGTAGAAGTGCCAGAAACTTGTACAGAAAAGCTTGCTTGCTTCTGCTATGACTCTGGTGCAACATGATAAAGCCGAAAGGACAAGAGGTTAGCAATAGAGTGAATGAGCTGTAAGAATACATAGTTTTAAGTTTCTAATTAGCATTGGATATCAAAATTAGTAGATACATAGATACGTGTGGCAAATATTTTCAGCACTCTTAAATGTTCAGTGTTCCGATCCGTAATGATTCTATGATTCTATGTCATTCTAACTTCCAGGTGCTTGTTTGATTTGAAGCAATTTTATTTGGTATTTGACTACATCTTTACCTGTGTTCCATGTTATTTTTTTTTCAGCATTTATGGCTGTTGATAGTGTTTTGGCTTGGAGAGATGTATTTAAATGTGGATATATTTTTTCTGATTAGGAGCACGTTGTTGATAGATTCGCATGCTAGTCACAAGTCTTCCACAAACACCAATAAGGCTTTATCTTCCTTTTGCCCTTAGAATCATGGAACCATTTTGGTTGGACAAGACCTTAGTGGTGGAGTCCAACCATTAACCCAACTGTCTCCTACTAAACCTCCTTACAGGCAATTTAGACTAACCAGCCCCAGCTACCTCAGCCACTCCTTTTGATACGTGAATGTCTGTATTAGGTAAGGAAAGGCACAGAAGTCTAGTTTTGAGGTGCTTCATAGATGGAGATTGTCCAAATGTATCTTGGGAGAAACAAAGTCTGTTAGCAAACCTGAAGATGTAAGCTGGTTATAGCAGTATAAAGAATATACAAAAATTATGAGTTGCAATACTGGAAGTTCCTCTGTGTTGGTGTTTGCTTCTATCTCCAGTAACAACTTTTTGTCAGCTGTTTTCTACCCTAATGTTTTGATTTTTGTAGGGATTTTTTCATCTTTATAATATTGATGAATCAGAGGATTGTCACTGGAGAGGCTCAGATTATGTTGATGGGAGTGGACTGCAAGATCTTTTCTAGTATTTTAAGAATAAGCAATAACGTTCTGACACGTGGAAAGCTGAAGTGTGTGGAGCACTGTGCTATGTGTTTGTGCGGGAAGTTTTGGTAGCAGTGGGAACAGCTGGATCTGGTCTTGTTTTCAGGTAGCCACTTGTGAGTCACAGCCACTTTCATAACGCTGTGTGAATTCTGACAATGTCATAATGTCAGACCTTGATTAACAACAAGTGAGATGGCTCAAACAATTGTAAACAAAAAAGATAATTTGTGATCAGGGTAATAGAGGAGGCAGGAGAGATCAGCAGTGGGCAGGCCCCAGAGGTTGGTCCATCTATCGCGAACCTATACTTAAGCGCTGAGAATATGTTGAACTGCTCTCTCTCTCGAGGGTTGACTGGCTATTGCTTTGTCTGAGACCCTGAGAATGAAGTCTCCCATACTGTTGCGGGGAAGAGAACCAGCCCTGGCAGCAGGGATGAAAGGAAGGATGTTAATGATGCTGGGGGACCATCAGCACTCCCTAGCCTGCAGCCAGGATGAGAGACAAAAGGACTGCTGGAGACACCAAAAGTCTGTGAAGCTGAGGAAGGGAAGAGGGAATCATCACCTGTCACCACCACCACCAGTCCCCACTGTCCATGAAGTTGACTAGGCTGAGAAACTGATAGAGAAGATCCCAGAGAAACTGAGGAGTTTCTCCAGAGATCTGCACAGCCCAGAAGTGAGGTGGTGTGGAGCAGAGCTGAAGCCTGAGTGATGATCTTAATTCTCTCCCTTGTCCCTTTTTCTCTACTATCTGAGTTAGGTATCTAGTAACTTCAGTGATTTCTGTGCCTTTGGAGTTCAGAATCTGATAATTTTAGTAAACTTAGACTTTTATGGCATACATCTCCTTAATTCAACCCCAAGTGAATCTGTGAACCTGAGTCACTCCCTTCTCTTAATGATTGGGACATGACACATAATTAAAAATTAATATTTGAGAAGACAGAATCTGGACATGGAATTGTAACTTGTTGAATTCCAGGTGTCAATTTTTCAAGTCTTTCTTAGAGTACCTGTTCTTCATGATAGCTTTAATAGATTTGTGTTATAAAAAGTGAGGGATTTTGTGTAGACTTTTAACTGTAATATTCGGACTTGGATGACTTTGTATCCTTAAAGGTGGTGTCTTAATTTATCATGTCCTTTTAAACTTTAATTGCAAAAATAAGTTACCATTTCCCATCTTAGTTAATGCATTCACAGAGGTGCGGACATTAATTTCTAAGAGATTATCCACTGAACTTTCAGCATCCTTTGTGAACTTGTTAATTGGTATAGAATCTATCTTAGTTGACAGTAATCAAGTTTGTGTCATTCTGGAAGAAGTTACTGTGTGTATGCATTGAAGTCCACAAAGCCAATCTACCCCTAAGGTTGCTGTGAAGGCTTTTTTTTTTTGTTATTTATTGCGAGTATAGAAAGTCTTTTATGTTAGTAGGCTGTTAGCCAACAATAATTAAAAATGACAGTCAGTATCGTGGCAAATAGCAGCCATTGAATATGCAATAAAACATCCAGAGCAGCCTGTTAACTGCGAAGTGGCTAAAAACATGCAATGCATATATTCATTTGGCTTATCATATTGAGCAGTTAGCCTACAGTAAGGAACCTATCTGGTGATGTGGTTTTCTCTTAAATTACTTTTTAAAAAAATGCTATTAGCAGTCTGCATGTGCTGTAGAGCTTTGAAATGAAAGACAAGATAATTTTAATATTTTTAAGAGGTAGTTGTAGAATTCTAGCTTAGACTTGGTGCACTTTGGTTGCAAAAATGTTATGTATTTCATCAGCTTGAGATTGCAGTAAAATTTTTACTGCAGTAAAAGTTTTACACACTTTGCAGCCTGATTCAGTGGTTTTGCAAATTGGTGTTAGCATGGAAGATGGATCCAGGCTCTTCTCAGTGTCAACTAATAATAGAACAAGGGGCAATGAGTGTAAGCTGGAACATAGAAGGTTCCACATCAATACGAGAAGGAACTTCTTCACAGTGAGAGTGACAGAGCACTGGAACAGTCTGCCCAGGAGGGTAGTGGAGTCTCCTTCTCTGGAGACATTTAAACCTGCCTGGATGTGTTCCTGTGTGAATGGGTCTTGTGGCAGAGGTATTAGAATAAATGATCTTTTGAGGTCCCTGCTAATCCCTAATGTACTGTGATACTGTGACAATAAAAATAAGTCTTTTAAGAAGAGTAGGAGAAGGCACTAGGTTGTAATTCAACTTTCCATATTAATTGTTTGACATCTGGATGCATACATCTGGATCAGATTGTTAGTTTGAGATTAAATTAAAGCTAAATTCAATTTCAATTTTAAGTAAAATCCTGATGCATGAGCTGTCACCATACAGTATCAGAGAAATTGTCTGTTGTGTGTGTTGATTCTTTAAGCAAGAGCATAGTTCTTTCATAAAACTGTTGCATTAGTCTTTTTCATGGAGGTACACCATACAGGGTTTGAACAAATTATTGATTTCATAGAAAAAAACTGGCTTCCACAAATATTTTCTTGTCAAATGTGGTGCATCCCTGAAGCTTTATGGGTACGTGTTGTCAGCAGAATGAGCAAACAACTGCTCTTCTTTAGTCCTTCTACCACAATACATAACATTACATTCAACCAACATTGTCAAAGACAAATTGGCAGTTGCATGTCTCAGAGCAGACTTCGTGATGAAGGTTTTCCTCTTCAGCATTGACTCTCAACTAATGAGGAAGGTTATGCTAAGTAAGCACCAGGGGGAATTCTTCCTACAGTTCTTGTGTGGGAAAAGAATTTGTCATGTTGCAAATTGCAAAACCCAGATGCAGCAAGAATCTGGAATTTGAATTGACAAGCCAAAGGCTCCCATTGTTTGAGTTTTCAGAGATCCTGGTACAATCCAAAAAGAGTTATCTGTTTTTGGAAGTGTGTGCTGCTAAATTCTATATGATATCAATCTCTCCAGAGTGTAAGTGTTGAAGAGGAGGCTGAGAGGAGACGTCATCACTCTCTACAACTACCTGAAAGGATGTTGTGGAGAGGTTGGTTCTGCTCTCTTCTCACAAGTTATTAGTGATAGAACAAGAGGGAAGGAGTTCAAGTGACAACAGGGAGGTTTAGACTTGGTATTGGGAAGAATTTTTTCACAGAGAGGGTGGTCAAGCACTGGAATGGGCTTTCCAGGAAGGTGGTTGTCGCCATCCCTTGATGTGTCTAAGGATCATTTGGATGAGGTGTTGAGGGATATGGTTTAGGGATGAGCTTGTAAGGTAGGGTAGATGGTTGGACTCGATCCCAGGGATCTTTCCCAACCAGAGTAATTCTGTGATATGTTTACCCTGATTATGGTGCTTATTAAACCTAGGTATGGACCAAGTTTCTGTCTATGTCAATCTGAAAAAATCAAGTATTAGAAGATGGATTAACACAAGCAGTAGTTCAGTAGGTGTGACAATTCACAGAACATTCTCTGCAGGCCTGACCTGTGGTGCAGATGAACTTGTTTGCAAGTACAGCAAATGTTCAGTGGATATGTTGAGCTGATTGGTGGGGAAGAGCTGTGTCTCATGGGTTCTGGCAGACTAAAAGAGTACGCAGGTAAGGTTGTGATAGGCTATAGTCTCTAAAATACCTACTGTTCTTTTTATCATATGGATAAGAGAAGTTTGAACCTCATGAATGGCTCTTTGCCCTCTACAGACTGAAAGAGGAATGTTTTAATGGATCTTTCTGCTCCTTCAGAGCAAAAGCGCCCTATGGCAAGTTGTGTAGGTATTGATGGAGGATATGAACTGTCTCTGAAGAAAGTATCTGTCACTTTGTCACCAGTTGCTTTTAGTACTAGAGCTCTCAACTTCACAGTTTTGTGTTCTCCCTTCAATGTGCTTTGTGGTTGGATTGCTTACTAAGACCCAATACCTATTTAAACAGAGCAGAAAATCCACTATATAATCCTGGAAATAGAATTGTCATTTCAATAGCAAGACTTCATGCAACACGTCCCCTGCAGTGAGAAGTCTGCCTTATTAATTCTTCACATTACTTTCCTCTAGTCTCTTAATTGGGGATGGTGTGACAGAATTGCTTGGGTTATGTAGCAGGAGCCAATGTACAAGTGCCACCTTGTTTTTGTGGCTGCTGTTTGTCAAATGTAGTTGTGATTCTCATTTACTGTTCCTTTGTATTCTTGCAAGAACATTTGAAAATAGCTACTCGTGCATTTGCTTATATTTGCTAAACACGGGCTTAAAAAGATGGACTTCCTGGTACAAAATTGTTTTGGAGCTGTATGTTAAGATCAATAATGTAATAAAACACTTGGGACACAGTTATGCTTTATATGAGATGTTGTGGCATCATTGTGAATTGTTGCATCCGTGTGGATTAAGAATTACACTATGATATTCAAATTATTACACACTTCATTGCTTAAAGTGTTTGAGTGAACTCTGAAACTAGAGGGAATAGAAAGGGGATTTGTTCCCTTTCCCACCTTGTTTTGGAAGATTAGGTTCATGCTTGGTTTTATAAACACTGGAGCAACCATTACATTTCGTTTGAATTCTAGATCAGCTTTAGGAAGATGTTTGACTGTGGTCATGCTCCTTAGACAGATGGATGCTTATTTGAGAAACTGACACTAGAGATTCTTTGGTTCTTCTTGGATCACTGGAAACAAATTAAAAAAACCTTCAACTGTTCCTGAAGTTGGGTTAAAACAAGACTGATACCTCAGAAAGGACTTGGAGCTCCTGACTGAAGTAATTACTGCTTTGGGAGGTATGGATTTATATATTTCAAAACAGCAGTAAGAAAAGGGGTGATTTAAAGGTAATCTAGAACTTGTTTCTTTTTGTTGGCTTCAATTTGTCAAATAAAACTGTTGTTGAGTCTGATTAGGTCATAGGTTAACTTGATAGACACTTGAGTATGGTGCTTCTGGCTTTCTGTGTAGTTTTGTGTGCTATTAATGGACTTAGATTGCAGCTGATGAGCTACAAAGATGATGTAGACCTGAAAGGTAAGGCAGTAACTGCCACCCTCTGCCTTAGATCTTAGGCAGCTTTATGACACAGTAAAACATTGCCAAGCAATATAATACATTGTTAACATCTGTTTGATATTAAAACCTGTCACTGGTACTGTTGTGGCTCATTCCTCTTAAAGCTGAAATAGTTTCTTGCACTTCCATAGGGGATAATCTGAGGGAACTAGATATGCTGTGTTGCAAGTTGTGGTGTAGCCAAGCAATGCTTTTAGGATTTTTTTTTTATTCCTTTCAATTTAATTTTACTAGATTTTAATTAAGTAAACAGAAGTACCTTGTGCACTTTGTCTTCTGTCGTGTTATCTGGTATTGCGTGTTAGTGTCCAAAAATACAGTGTTGGATAGTAGTGAGAAATCAGCTGGGGAGTTAAAGCAAGTTGTTTTTAATAGAAGTCTGGCTGGCAAAGTTGTTTTCTCAGCTAGACCAGGCACTAATTAGGCTTATTATTTAGAGACCAGATTTTCAGTTTCGATGACCCAAGGTTTGGAAATTATCTACAAAATAAGTTTTCCCTTTTGCTTTAGAGAAACTTTGCAACTTTTTCTGTATTTGTGTGATGGATTGGTGGAAGAATTATCTTCAGTAGCAGCTGCTTTTGTCTTTTATTTGGGTCAGGGATTGTTTTGTTTACTGGGGTTTTTTTATATTGCATGTTGAAACAAAATTAAGGCAATGAATCTGTAATTGAAGGCATGTCCTTTCATGTACTAGACTATGGCTAGTGAGAGGAATCAGTGGGCTCCACGCCCACCATGAACTGTCAGACTGCAGCAGTAGAGGTGGTTGGTCACTTCTGACAAACCCTTCATCACAGTTAGTTATTTTCTATCAGTATGAGTACTTTAGTATAAAGGAAGGTGAGCAATGAAATTAAAAGGATGCTTGCCAGTGTGGTAGCTGTATGAGGAAAAAGCATCTGGTTTGTGTCTTTGCTCATGATGTTATCCGTGAAAGCTGCTGACAAAACGGTGATGTTTTAGTTCATCTGAGATGATGCTGACATGGGCTGAAGTGCTGAGACCAAGGAAACCCATCAATCTCTCATGTTCGGTTTTTCAGGATGAGTTTGGCGTGGTGTTGTTCTAGCAGTCTTTCAAGATTTAATGCTTTGTTTCATGGGACTCCATTTTGCTCTAGGTTTCATTGCAAACAGCAAGATGTAAAATTGTTTTCAATTGTAATAAATTTTAAGTTAAATTATATTACATTGTCAAGTAGATCTAATCTTGGAAAACCTGACTTGGAAGGGGGAATAAAAAGACCACTCAGACTTTAAGCTGAAGAGAGGTTACTAAGGGTAGAGGTAACAGATTTCATGTGTGCAAGAAGCTTTTGTAGAGTCATGCTCTACAAAATTCTGGGTGAATACCAGAAATAATGAACTTGGATCACAGCAAGAGAGAGTGCAGCAGATTGAACTTTATTAAACTCAAACTGACATATTTATTTTATTTTTAAAGCATAATCGTACAGAAACTCTGGTATCAGCTGCCTGGAAATCCTGCACAGTCTCTGTTATCTGAGACCTTAAGCTCCAGTTTAAACAACTTCTGTCTGGAATGAGAGGGGTATAGATGATCTGGGCTTGGGAGAGGAGCGGGCCAGGTGACCCTTTGAGCCCTCTTCTTCATTTTCCTTAACTACGAACCTAAGAATAGACTAGGACAACCATGAAAAGTTTCATGGTTTTAAGTCAGTTTACCTCTGACTTAAAATTGTTGTTTTCAATGAAAGGGATAGTACTTCTAGTCTATATTTTTGTGTTATTGGTTTGGCTCGTATATTCTTGAGCAGTTAACTGTCAGCAGTAACCAGGATGTGTATCTGCTTTCCAGTATGAAGCTACAAGTGCTGTGTGCTGTCAGTTAGTTTGCCAAGATTCAAGTTGTCTGTTCCTTTCAAAGTGTTCTTTAATACTTTCTAATGCATGCAGGACATTAGTATGCAGCTGTTCAGGAGTGCCAGTCAATGAGTTGGTGTGATCTGTGTTTTGTTTCTCATTGCTTTTGAAACGTCTCTCTTCAGAACGTGCCAGCTTTTCCCATTCTGCAATTTGGCTTTAAAAATATGAGGCTTGGCTCTGGAGCATTTTCATCCTGTGGGTTTTTTAAGCTGGTGTGGCTTGCTGTTTTATGAACTCTAAGTGCGTTTGTGTAAATGCTTGTTCAGCCCTCACGAGTTTATTCATGACTATATCTCTAAAGCGTTTGGGAGTTCATTATGTTCATGCTTCCACATGAATGAAGTTGTTTTCTGTGAAAGTGGAGTTTTTAAAGAATTTTCTTGGTCATTCCCAAAGCTGTTAACCTACTGCTGTGTTGTTGTGCAATTACTACTTATGCAGTGAAAGCTCAATACTCACACACTTTCTTCAGCCCCTTGCACTGACTTGGACACGGAATCTCCATAAAGTGGGTGGGAATTCAGGTGTGTGGACCAGGCTCTGCTGTCACTATCAGCACCCTTTCAGGGTGTGCTCTTCTGGATGTATTTGTGAGTCCATTGGGGATTTTTTTTTGTTTGTTTCATTTTGGGGTTGTTTGATTTGGTTTTTATTTGGGTTTTTTTTTTTAGTGGGGAGGTGTTATTCCCTTCCATCCTCCCAAATATGAGAGATTTAACGAGGAAATCTTGGTGTCCTCTCAGTGCAGACTTAGCCACACCTAATAAACAAAAAATGAGACTCTTGAGACTGACTGTCTTGTCTGTTATTTGTCCATCAGGACAACACTGTCTACAATTGTAGTGCTGATGGATTGGGGTTTTTTTCCAAATTACAATTTTTTAGTTGTCATTATCTCTGTGTCTGGACAGATGACCCAAAATTGTACTGGAGAAAATGTAACTTGATTCTTCATGGCCTGAGTGTTTTGTGAGATGAAATTAATCTGAATCCTGAGGTGCCCACCTGAGGAAATAGTCTGATGACTATGATGAATTTAACTTCAAATGGACATCTGCTATTGACTGTAATTTTTTTTTGAAGGTTTTTATCTGCTGCAAATTTCTGCTCAAAGGACCTGTGTTGTTTTACAGTGTGTTTTTTTTTTTTTTTTCAAGTGTCTAGAGGGAAATGCATTCACCCCCTCTTTTTGAAAAAAAAATCAAACTTCTGATGTGGTAATACTTAAAAGTTGTTTAGGCTGTGCAATTTCAACAGTTCATTAATCCAAAGGTTTAGTAAGACTATGTCCAAGACTGGTTTTACTGGCTGATTGGCAGCTGAATTCTTAAGTTTTACAAAACACAAAAATGACATTTTTTGTGTTTGCAGACCTGGTTTGATTTGTCCACCTCTTTCTTAGGGTCAAATTCATGAAAACTTTATTTTAGATGAATAGAAGCACTATATGCCTTCTGTTGCCAAAATAGCTGATGGAAACATGTCAGTACTTCATGTGGGTCTGAAATAGAAAGCTGAGGCTGCGCGGAACATGCCACACTAGCATGACAGGAGTAATTTGTTTCTAAATTGAACCAATTTGTGCCCAAAGAATCTACTAAGCTCCAAGACCTTTTTTTTCCCTACTCTGACGTTTCCATACAAGAAAGCATGTTTCTAGATATGCAAATTGGTGGAACCACTTATCCACAAAATTTTAACAATAAATCAGTAGAATAATCATGTGTCTTCGCACCTGATTCTAAAATCAAGTGGCTTTTCTTAGCAACTCCTTCAAGTTCAGAAGCCTTTTGTGCGTGTTATCTTCTATTTTAGTGATGGCTGGTGTGTCCTGTTGATCTTGCTCATTATTACATAATAGTCTCTAGACTGACCTAAGTGTTACTGTTGCTTAAAACTTGAGTTCCCATTAGCTCATCTGTTACACTTGTTTTGCATTTCTTTCTAGCTTGTTCTGAATAATGGCTCTATGTTGTAGCAGTAAATTTGTGATGTTCATTAACATTAACTAGAAAATAAAGTAGGTGAACCATATACAAAGAAATTATATGCAGAAATTCTCATGCTTATTTTGAAGTAGTCTGACCCCCAATAAAACATGTTAGTGGTTGGATTTGATCCTAGAAGTCGATTTTCCAACCTAAACAATTCTACGATTGTGTCACACTACGAGAATGATTGCTAAAATATTTCCTCTTCGAAGTAATTCATATATTTTAGCCAAAATAACATGTAGGTAGTGTTGTTTTGTTGTTCACTTGGTTGATTTTGTTACTTTTTATGTTTGAACTGAACAACTTTAGTGTATTAAAATCAACCTAAAAATATATGAGTAGTAACTAAATCTTAAATTGTAGTTTATATTGTTTCTGAAGAAGCTGGACAAGAGAATTTGCAGACTGTGTTGGAAGTGTTATTGCATGCTGTAATTTAAAATAATGAGTACATCATTGTATTAGTTGAATTGCTCATAAATTTACATTCCTTGTTTTGCATTCTTGGTGTGTATGTTGCTACAGGGAAATTGCAGGACCAAGTATGCTCAGTCTGAAAGTTTATTAAGTTTTCCTTTCTGTGATTAAAATTTGTCTAATTCTCAAATGCTTTAAATTCAAGTTTGAACATATGTTTTAATAAATTTTCATTTCTTGACTAAGTGAAGAGTAAATAATTTACCAGAACCTTTCATAGTATAAGCATTTGTAGCATGTGTATAACGCTAGGAAGTCTTCAGAGTTGCTTGCTCTTAAAAGTAAAGGAGGAATAGAAGAGACTGCTTTAATAGTTTTGAATTTTCACTCTGAAATAGTGATGCTTCATATGGAGATTATATTTGCTGTGTTGAAAAGGAATTTAGAAAAGAGAGAAGTAGTCTGAAGTGTTTGTCAGACACTTTCATGTTCCTTCAGTCTTATGGCAAATGGAATTGTAAGGGCTCTGAAGAACATGAATTGGTCTTTCGTTGATGGCTTAGAGTCAGCTCTGTTCAAGTAGAAGTGAAACACAAAATAAACCAACTCGCGGAAGCTGGCGCTAGGCTTGCTGCTTTCTGAAAGTACCTAACGTATACGAAAAGCGTTTGGATGCTTAGGTCAGAACAAGCTGGCTGATGAGTTGTGTGTTTCAGTATTTACATTGTTTAGGTTACTATTTGATTGCTGCTTGTTGTAATTACTGCCAGTAAAGTGCAGCAAACTGCCACAAAATGGTACAGCCTTGAATACTGTTTATTGATTACCAAACAGTGTAGGATCTGATCTGATTTACCGTATCAAGGGCTGAATAAAAGGATGGAAACAGCAGTGCTCTCTGAGGTGCCTTCCAAACCAACCCATTTTATGATTGCATGATTTCATTTGTTTAATAGAGCTCAGTCAAGGATTTAGCTAGTAATGAAAACCCTTAATTTAATCTAAAAAGAAGTTTTGCAACGTAGTTATTAATGTCTCCTAGAATAGGTTTAGGGATGAGCTTGTTTGTGACTAACAAAAAATAGTTTGTGACTAACAAATCTCTTACAAATATGTTAGCCAAGTGTTAATTTTATACTAGTGAGGGATGCTGTAGATGAAAAAAATTGACTTAAAAATGAAAATTTGTGTGGAATTTGAAATATGTCAACATTTTTCAATTCCACGGCGAAAGTATTTCTCCATCTTGGGAGGATAAGAACAACTAGATATATCTGCAGCCGAGGAATGATTGGAAAGTCTGAAATGCTATCCTCATTTTACAATACTTGTCAGAAATTTGAGATGATTGCTTTTGGAATTGTATCTGGTTATTAGTTTATTGGAATTTGTCCCAATCACAAGTTCCAAAAAAAGCACTGCACTCAAATGTAGACCTCAAACTCTGTAAAGAGGTTCTGGCTATGAACCTGTAGTACATTAAAAAATATGCTGTCACAATAAAAGTAAAGAAATTGAAAATAATACTGAAAGTGTAACATACTGAATCGAGACCAGAGGAAAAGAAATACCCAGTTGCAGGACCAGCGAACCACTGTTCTGACATTTCCTATGTGAAAATGCTGTTTATTGCTTCTTCATCCCTTACCCTCCACTGAAGTGTGATGCCCTTTGGCTGTATACAGTTGACCTAATGAAGTAGACTGTCCTTAAAAGGTGGTTAGTTTTGGTGGGGTTGTTTTTAAAAGCCCAGCATTTCAGTGTTGTGTTGCACTGTGCATTCCTATAAACAGTTGCATCAGCATAGCTGGGAGTATTTATGGATTGAAGCCCTTAGGCCTGGTCTTGTTGCCCAGAGACAATTTATATCTGTTTGTTTTGTTGTCTCAGCCCGAAGTTGTCACTGCCCATGTGGCATAGCTACTACGGCAAATATGAAACTCTTCCCTCTCAGTAATATTCCATGTGACAGAATTTGTATTCCTTCATTTTAAAAAAGGGTGCCCTGGGGGCTTGGCAAATGCAGAGTACAAATGAAAATAAGTTACAAACTTTCCATACTAAAACCCTCAGACCTTGATAGACATTAGGATTATGATAAAATAAATTGGATATGCTATTGACGATGATGATATGTTTTATATTTCATATATTCTCTTGTCAACAGGATTTCTGTGCGGGAGATGTCATTTCTTGTTTGTACTTGATTTCTGTACAGACTATTTGTGCAAGTCCAGCAGTGTGGTAGGTAGAAGGGTCAGTGCAAAGCTGTGGTAAAAACAAAATACTGCTTATGGTATCTTTTACCCTGTGTTGAAAAATCTGTTATGTGTACAGTTTTTTGAGAATCATGTTCTTCTTGTGGTGAAGTCTGCTCCCTAAGAAAGCAACAATGGAGGGTATTTGAATTAAAATCAGAAAATCTGTTTTGTGGGGAAGCCTTTCCTTCATGTGATGCTAGAAAGGTTTGAGATTTCTGTTCTTTTCCTGGGGCGGTTGCCAGCCTTGGCAGTTGCTGGCCTTGGCAGTCTGTTCTTGAGCCATTGCAGTCTAAATTGTGAAGAAGCCAGTCACTTAGCTGGGCACAACCTGATCCAACAGATGATTTGCCTCCAAGAGGGGAAGTCTCATTCCGCACCCTGTATTAGTATCACTTTAGCTTCTTTAGCTTGCCAGACTGCTTGACAAACTAGTTTAGCTCACTAAGCATGAGCTAGTAATTTTAGTGGTTTTCTTGGCTTTATTTTGTTACTTGGGATATAATGAGTTGTTTGAATTGTCAGCTACAAAGCTGTACAAGTAAAGCATGGAATCTTTTGTCTGGAAGAATGGAAAGGAGAGGAATGGAGATTGCCTTCTTTTGGCAGCAGTGAGCTATTAGACTCGTTAGTTGACTGACTATATTTTGGGAATGGGATGGTGCATGTTGCCAGCAGGGCTTGAATATTTGACTGCATGAACTGCTGCTCCATATTATGGCCTTTGACAGAAATCAGGTCTAGGGATCTCATATTGGCTATTTGATGTAATTTAATACCTTTGGTCTCAACCTTCTTATGTCTTAATTTACTTATATTGCAGATTGAAAAATGCCCGTCCTTCACCATAGACATTTAATGAAAAGAAATGAATGCATGAATTTTCAGCTCTTACAGTGCAAAGTGCCAGAGAAAAGCAGAAAGCAGGGTTCGAATAGTGTACAGTAAACAAATTATTGCTGAATAAGGCAGGAGCTCTTTGAATGTTTCTTCACATTTAGATTCACATTTAGAAAAATGCAGAGCGTGTTCCTTTCTAATTTTAGTGTTTCTTAGCTTTGGCATGCCTGATTTTGCACTCTTAATCATGTTTGTTTAACCTGATTTAATAGCGTCAAGTCTTAAGTTTTTTGTGCAATAAAAAATAATTGAAAAGACAGACTAAGGCCAAGCCTTAGAACCAGATGTGGGGATACATGTACTAGCAATGTTGGTTTTACTAGTAAATAAGTTTAATATAAGCTATACCAAATACTACTGGTTCTGTGGTTTGATATTACAATCTTATTGATTCTTTAATTACCTTAATCACTTACATGTAGGTGCTAAATACAAGTGTTTTGGTTTTTTGAAAAATCTATGAAATACATATTATGATACATCTGTGTATGTATCTATGTAATGTTGCATTAAAATGATGATCTAACAAGTAGTAAAGAGATTTCCCACAGACATTTGATTCCCAGGAGGCTGCCTCATTGTTGCTTACCAAAGACGATGTTGCAGGATTTTATACTTGACAAAACTGGAACTAAGTATGAGACAGTAAAGCCACACTCAGCTTAGGTGTTTGTTCTCCTTAGTGCCATCTTTTAGCCTACTTTTCTTCTTCCCTCTCTATACTTTTGGATTCTCATGCTCTTAAACCTGGTGCTTCTGCCTCTTTTTTTCTTCTGGCATTAATCACCATCAGCAAAGCTCATGGCTGTAACAGTTGCCTGGGATGTGATTGCCTCATGACCAGGCTGGGGTGCAAGGTCATACCATGGATTTCCAGTGATTTGAAAGGCAGAGATACTGGGTTCAGTTCTGATCCAAAAGTTTTTGTCCAAAGGAGGGCAACAATGTTGTTGAAGGGTCTGGAGAAAAGAAACTTATGAGGAGGAGCTGAGGCTGGTTAGTCTGAAGAAAAGAAGGCTGAGAGGAGACCTTATTGCTGTCTACAACTACCTGAAAGGAGGTTCTAGAGAGGTGACTGTTGGTATTTTCTCAGACTTAACAAGTGATAGGACAAGAGGAAATAGCCTCAAGTTGCACTAGGGGCAGTATAGGTTAGACATTAGGAAAACCTTATTCATTGAAAGTGTCATCAGACCTGGGAACAGGCTGCCTGGGAAAGGGGTTGTATCACCATGTCTTTAAATGCTGTGTCATTCTAGAGCTTAGGGACATGGTTTAGCGGGCTTGGTACAGTAGGATTAGTGGTTGGACTTGATCTTAAAGGTCTTTTCCAACCTAAAAGTTTCCATGATTCTGTGATAATCAGAATTATTGCTACTTACCAGATGTTTTGCCAACTTCTGTCTTTATGGCCTCTGGACCAGAAGTTTTCAGAAAAAAATTCAAGGAAGTTAACTTGAAATTCAGCTGCTTCTTCAAAAAGTCACCATAAACTACCTTTTTTGTGGCCAAACTGCCTAGAGTTCTTGAGTATTTTTTATCAACTCTGAAGTCTACCGATAAACAGCTTTAAAACTGTAATCTACTATTTATAATTGGTTAAGCACACTTCTTATTTCAAACAATAAGTATAAAGAAAAATTAATCTGCACTCTTGACTTTCTGTAGTGTGTAACTGGGGAGTACCTTGAGACATGGTAATCAAGAGAGGATTGCAGCCAGGGGAAAACGGTGCTGCTGCTTATTGCTGACTTCTGAAGACAAAACTGTGTTTACAGGCAGCAGATATCTGGACACTGGGAGTGTGTTTGATCGTGCTGAGAGGTTAAATGTAATTTTACTGGAGAAAATTTATTTCACATCTGAGAGTTGTACAAAGTCAACCTTTTTTTTTTTTTTCAAATGGCATAACAGACTGATCCAGAAATTCAGGCACAACAGATGGCAGAGTTTCATGAATGGAATGAAAATTGAAGTGAGATTGTGAACTAGGTATAAAGTACTACTGAAGGTTTGCTGAGAGAGAACATAGTAAGAAGTACTTCAAGGGTCAGTATTGGGCACATTGAAGAGTTTATTTTTTCAAGTTCTTTATACTCATGTGATTATTATTCTGTAACAGTGTTTGGTGGGATAAAACTGTTCTGCTTTATGCTCTGATCCTTGCTTTGATAACACATCATTTGGGGGAGGATGGGATATCAGTGTGGCTGCCCTGCTAAGAAAAAACAAGCTTCTCTACCTTTAACTCTTCTCTAATGATGTCAAGGAGTTTCAATATTATACTTTAAATGTAAGTACAATAGAGAAATAATAGAGTAGAATAACAAATCCCTATGTTTACATGGGGAATACTTTGAAATAGCAGTGCTTGACTTGCAATCCCAACTATTTTCTGCACAGCTGCTCGCATTCTAGAGAAAGAGTGTCTTGTTTTGAATTAGCTCATGCACTTCAGTGGGAACTCTCATTTATAGATCACAAGTATTTGCATGGATCTAATCAGGAATTATATAAATTAATGTCTCATCATAAGTGCATAGACTTGTAAAATTAATGTCCCTTTGGCCAAGTTAGATAAGTAGTTCTACAGCTACTACACAAGGTACAAGTAGGCATTTGCACTACTTGTTCTACTGAACAGTGCTCTGAACAGTTATTTCCCATTTCTAGCAGGTGGCATCATGTGTTTGTTTACTGGTTTAGAGAGATACTTTTATGAGAAATATTTCTGTAGCCTGAGAATAAATAACCAAGAATGCTGGCCTTACAGCAATTGTCCGTGCGCCGTGAAGCTGGAAAATAATTCTGCCTCCTTGTCTTTAACAGTATAATTATCTTGAATAACATGCTTTGGAAGTTGAGCTGATAAAACTGCTTATGTTGAAATGATTTCAAAAGCAGATAGCAAACCCGAGGTCTGTGTCTCACAGAATCACATAACATCAGGGACTGGAAGTGACCTTGAAAGATCATCTAGTCCAATCCCCCTGCCACAGCAGGATCACCTAGACCGAGTCGCATAGGAACATATCCAGGTGGGTTTTAAATGTCTTCAGAGAAGGACACTCCAAAACCTNCCAGCCTCATTGCCCTTCTCTGGACACGCTCAAGCAATAAATGTCTTCAGAGAAGGACACTCCAAAACCTTCTCTCGGCAGCCTGTTCCAGTGCTCTGTCACCCTCACTGTGAAGAAGTTCCTTCTCACATTCATTTGGAACCTCCTATGTTCCAGCTTACACGCATTGCCCCTTGTCCTATCACTAGATGAGATTGAGAATAGCCTGGCTCCATCCTCCTGACACCCTTCACATATGTATACATGTTAATGAGATCACCCCCAAGTCTCCTCCAAACTAAAGAGACATGGCTTCCTCAGCCTTTTCTCATAAGGGAGGTGTTCTACTTCCTTCATCATTTCTGTTGGTCTGTGCTGGACTGTCTCCAGCAGGTCCATGTCCTTCTTGAATTGAGGGGCTCAGAACTGGACACAGTACTCCAGATGTGGTCTCACCAGGGCAGAGTAGAGGGGGAGAAGAACCTTTCTCAGTCTGCTAACCACCCTGCTTCTGATCCACCCCAGGATGCTGCTGGCCCTCTTGGCCACAAGAGCACATTGCTGGCTCATAGTCATCCTGCTGTCCACCAGGACCTCCAGGTCCTGCACTGCTCTCCAAAAGGTCAGTCCCCAACTTATACAGTTACCTGCGGTTTCTCTTGCCCAGATACAAGACTCTACACTTGCCCTGGTTATAGTGCATTAGATTTCTCTCTGCCCAACTCTCCAGCCTCTCCATGTCCTGCTGAATGGCAGCACAGTCTGCTGGACTGTCGGCCACTCTCAGCTTTGTGTCATCAGCAAGCTTGCTGACAGTGCACTCCGTCATCCAAGTCATTAATGAATAGTTTGAATAGTACTGGTCCCAGTACTGATCCTTGGGGACTCCACTAGATACAGGACTCCAACTCTCTGGCTTCCATCCTTGTGCCAGTTCACGACCCACCTCATTACCCAATCACCTAGACCACACTGCCTCAGTTTGGCTGTGAGGATGCTTTGTGATACTGTGTCAAATGCTTTACCTAAATCAAGATAGATCACATCCACTGCTCTGCCATCATCTGTCCACCTGGTTATGCCCTCATAGAAGGCTATCAGGTTGGTCAGGCATGACTTCTCTTTGGTGAAGCCATGCTGACTCTCCCTAGTTACCCTCCTGTCCTTGATGGGCCTGGAGACAGCATCAAGGATAAATTGTTCCTTTACCTTTCCTGGACTGGAGGTGAGGCTGACTGGTCTGTAGTTACCTGGGTCCTCCTCCTTACCCTTTTTGAAGAATGGAGTGACAAATTATGTTTTTTGTAATAAAACAAAATTTTTATTCAAACTAAACTGTCACTGAAATTAGCAAAAGTCTTACAGTGAGTCAAAATCTCCTTCTGAAAGCTTCGTGCTGCTTAGCTTTATTACTGTAGTAGAGTAACTTGTGAGGGTTGTGAAAGTTTTCCCTAAAACAAACAACAACAAAACAAAGTTCCCAGGATTTGGAAGAAGACTTGGATGTGTAAAATATATGTTACGGTGTAGGGAAGTATTTTTGCAAGCCATGAAATACAGAGCTGTCTATTGTCTTGTGCCAACTAAAGCAACCTTGCAAATTAGAGGAGAGCAGGAATTATATGAAAACAGATTTTGCCTCTGGCGAAACATGTTTACAGTAACAGCTGCTCTCAGAGGAACTGCAGGATGTTCATAAAATAGTTTATTTTTTAACTCTATAGTTGGTAAAGAATCAAATCAATTGACTTAGATATATAGGAAGCTATGTTAATGTTTTGATAACAGCTACATTTTCCTGGTTGAGGGCTTTTGAATGGTTTATGAATGCCTTTGAAGACACAAATAGAGCAATGACTAACAGAACAAATCAGGATGGTTTTTGCCACATAGATATAGAGTTTATAATTTTTGTATTTTTTTGATGTGCTTATATATTTTAAGGTGTAATAGTCAGGTGCTTAACTTTTGGGACTTTTGCATGTTCCATCTTATTTTGGTGGCTTTGTCTTACAGGACAGCAGGTGAGGTGCCACTGATCCAAAGTAAATTGAAGTTTGATTTTATTTTTACCAACTGGTTTTTTAAAGCCTCTGCTTTTTTTCTCCCCCCTCCATCATTCATCTGTTGTGCCCATCTTGTGTAAATGCCATCGGCAAAAAGCTAAATCACTAAGCAAAGATCTGACTTTTAAAAAATTTAAATATTCAGTGGTGAAGCACAGGCTAGCTGTAGTTAAAACTGCTTCAGAATCAGCACAGAAAAAGAAATCATCTGTATTAAGTCCAGTTCCTTGCCCTATACAAAATGGTGAAGTTTAGCTAAAAGCATATCTGGTTTAAAAAACAAACAAGAAAACGCAAAAACCCACCAAAAGTACCCCCTGCCAAACAACAAACACACTCATGAAGACCTAGACACTGCAGTAGGTGCATGGATGTTCTTGTGGTTACCCGTAGGTTTCTTGAATTTTTTAGTTCTCAGCCTTAACTCTGCTGGCGAGTTTGTAAAAGCAGTTGTGTTACGTAAACCTTTATTGAGTTTAAAACAGCAGGCAGAGTTGCAACCACTTTGTCATGACACGGTGTGATCTGTCTTGAGCAGACAAGGTAAAGAAAATCTCCAAATGCTGCAACCATGGAGTAGCAGTTTAAGTTTTGTGTCATCTGAACTTGCGTGATGATGCAGCACGACAAAATTGTGCTTGTGTTCATTCCATTTATTTGCCATTAGAGGTAACTTTAGTGAGTCCCAGAAATTTTGTCAGCTGCTGAGGATGGGGAAAGCCAGAGTCGGAATTAATGTTTCATGCCCTCAGTCATATTACTCAGTAACCTCCTCTAGATTTTTCAGGCCGACATATATTAGGTGGATTTGCGCATTCTCTTCTTGGTGACCTTTCATACTGTTGTTTCCACAGCTGCGTTTAAGGACCCCATTTTCTCACTGCTGTGTTTGTGAATGCTTCACCCCAGTTCCTGAGCTTTTCCTGGACAAACAGTTTATCTGTAGAGGACTGAGGTGCATTCTTCACGAAGAGTACATAACACTAAGTTTGTTTTTTGACTGCATTTTTCTAATACATGTGAGATTATTTTTGGGCGTAGTCCCACTCACATTGTGAACACTGAGCACCTAATTTAGCAATTTTTACTTTATTTTTATTTTGAAAATCTCCTGCCATGGACGGAATGTTCATGGGTGTGTTTATCCTATCAGCTTACAAAAAAGAAATGTATTTCAACATCAATCTTTGTTCGTCACGCTGAAAATGGAATCTCGTGCTTTCTACAAATGTTACTACCCGATGCTGTTTTGTGTTGCCATGTTGTGTGCTGTGTCTTTTAAAACATTTATCTTTTAATATGTGCTACAGAAGAAAAACATGTATATTCTAAGTACTTAATGCGGTGTAAAGGCACAGAATGGGTTGAGGACAAAAAAAAGTGCGTGGATTAACAGTTATTTAACAGTTATTTCAGTTATGATAAACGGCACATGAAATATAAGTAAGAGCATTCTGAAGAGGAGAAATAAGGCGTAGGTCTCATGCATCACCTCTGGAACCCTGTGCCGAAAGTCAAATGGCTTAATCTGTGGTGATTTAAAATTTTAGTAAAATATGTAATGAAAGTAAGGTACAGAGGCATTTGTTGTGTTCTATTCTGTGTTTAACGCTGTATCAGGTTTGGGTGCTGCAGTGCGTTCCATTTTCTGTAATAAATCCAGAATGTACATTCAGTGCTGTACTGCATATTTGTTGCTGCCTCTTATGACCCTTTTACTATCAGAGTCAATGAAATGAATCACTTGTAGAAGACACCCAAGAGACAGGTGTTCTATTAAGATGACTTAACAGGTCTTTCATGTCTCCGGGTTGTACAATAAGAACAAGTCTAAAATCATCTTGGGTGGAAATTTTCGATGTAAAGAGTGTCTGAAAAGTCTTTAGTAATCTTTTCTTTTTATTTTAATTTTTTGTTACAAACAGACAAAAATAGTGAAATATTTTGAGTTATCACAGTATCACAGTATTACCAAGGTTGGAAGAGACCTCATAGATCATCAAGTCCAACCTGTCACCACAGAGCTCAAGGCTAGACCATGGCACCAAGTGCCACGTCCAATCCTGCCTTGAACAGCTCCAGAGTTGGCGACTCCACCACCTCCCTGGGCAGGCCATTCCAGTGGCCAATGACTCTCTCAGTGAAGAATTTTCTCCTCACCTCAAGCCTAAATTTCCCCTGGTGCAGCTTGAGGCTGTGTCCTCTTGTTCTGGTGCTGGCTGCCTGAGAGAAGAGAGCAACCTCCTCCCGGCCACAACCACCCCTCAGGTAGTTGTAGACAGCAAGAAGGTCTCCCCTGAGCCTCCTCTTCTCAAGGCTAAGAGGCTAAGAGTTACTGTAATAAACACAGATTGAACCCCTGTAACGGAAGCATGTGTATTAAAATAATTCAGTCTCCAAACTGGTAGTAAATTACTAGGTGTGTACATACAACTAAGGTGCCTCCAGAATGGAATATTTTGTGCTTGTGCATGAAAAATGTTTTTATCTGAAATGGACAATATTGAAGATGTTATTAATGTTGTGCAGCTATAATTTTTTTCCCTGGGTCAGTCTCTCCAAGTTGCACTGTTCTATATATTTCCTGAGTGCAAGAATATCTCACTTTTCCAAAACCAGTATATTGACCTAGCATCTGCAGTATTTCCACGCAGGCATAATCCATCTTTATAAAGTAATTTAATTGGAGCGCATTGAACAGGTCATAGAAGTCAGGCACCACTTTTAAAGGCCATACCTAGTTCAGATTAGCTTGGCAATGTTTTGTTTTCTTGCCACACACCCCAAATACAAATTATATGTGGACAAGGAGGATACAGTAACTGTGGGGTGGGTGTTGTTGAAGCAGTAACTGCTCGAACTGGGGTATTTTTGGATTAAGAAAAACACATCTGTCCACGCAGAGATCCATTTTGCCAAAAAGGAAGTACGAGAGGCATTTGTGGAGTGTGATGCAGTTGTGGACAATATTCAGCGTTATTACACTGCAGTTTATGATGGGAAGTAATGAAGGAAAATACTCTTTTACAGTGCTTCATAGTTACAGCTGATTCTTTTAGCTCTTTGTTGCTGAGAGGAACAGGGACGATGTAACAAAAGGTAAAACTCGTAAGTGTCCAACTCCTTTCTGCAAGCGAAAAGAAAAATCACTGAAAGTATTACAAATACCATTTTGGGGTCTTTTCCTGAGGAAAAAAACCTGCTCTAGCAGGCACACGTCTATGACGTGTTGCTAACGGACAGCAGCTGACTTAGTACGGCTGTCAATAGGTGAGAAGACAGTATATGGTTCCTTTTCAACAAGAAACACTGGCCTCTGGAACAACTGTAAGAGGATCGATATCAGACAGTAAGGGCCTTTTTTGCTGCTATACTCACTCTCTTTTTTGTGCACTGAGAAAATTTATGCTGTGAGAGAGGGAACTTCTAATCCTTGCAGAAATAGAAGATGGAGGTTTTTAACTGGTGGCCTCCTTCATGATTTGTAATTTCAGTTTCCTTTTTTGACAATGTATTACCAGGCCAATATTTGAACCTAAATGTTTCTTTAAGGATTTTTTAATGTATGAAGTATGTGCATCTGAAGCTCAAAGCTTCCATTTTGTTAAAAAATAATTTGAAATAAGTCTTTAGGGATGATTATATCTGAATAAAATGCCTTTGCTGCTCCTATGTAAGTGCTTTTAATGGCAAGAAGTAAATACTTCACGTTTGACATGGAGCTCAAGCAAGCTTAAGTTGACCCTAGTGGATTTGCACTGATGCAGTGTTTATATTTTGTATTTCTGATGTCTTAGGCCAGTATAAAGGGCCTAATTCTGTTTTCATTTGTATTAGTCTTTTTAGGGATTTTAGAGTCTGACTGTGTTAAGGGCTGGGAAAAAGGTTATCTTCAGCTTGCTGCTGTCAAACTGGAGTAAATGCATTAGGAGGAGACATCAAGGTGTCACAGATTAGAGGAAGACTGGCTGTTGTGTTCCTCAGGGCTGTTTTTCCTATGCAGTGTGAAACCAAGGAATCCTGAGGTGGGGTTGAGGGTTTTTTCCCTCCGTTCTGATTGTTTTTTTTTCCTCCAACTAAAAAAGTTTAAAACAGTTGGATAGTAATTTGACTAAAGTAATCTAAATCTGAGGCATACAGACAGAATCACTTCGATCTCATTTTATTGGACATGCTGCTCCATTTTAAGTTTGTGTAATAAGTGTGAGTTCACCTGAAAATTCACTATAATGAAAATAAACTGAGAGGAAGGCTGCCTCTTTGCTGCTAGAAAAAGGAGGGCATCTGCTCAGAGTAGTGATTTTTTTTCATAAATGAGTAACTCTGTTTTTCCTCTGAGATTTTACTTTGAGATTTCATGTAGATTTTAGTCCTGAAAACTAGAAACAGTACCTGTAATTTGGGGTTTGTGGTTTGGTTGGTTGTTGGCTTGTTTTGTTTATTTTTGCCCAAAGGTGGGATTACTTGATCTTTGGTTACAATTTTGAAGCCTAAGTAAATAAGACTTTATTTAGTTTCTGGAAAACACTGCAGCTTGCCCAGTGATCTTTTCACATGAGAACCTTGAGTTTGAGCTTGTGGTTCAGCAGCCCATATTCTTGGTGAAGCAACGTGTTACTGGTTTCAGTGGACTTAAGATGACCACAAGAAATTTGCTATGTACAGATGAGCATCGTGACATAGCCTTTCTTTGCCTTTTGTCTGTTCTTCACTAGCAGAGATTCGGCGTAGACTTTTCTCCATTGCCTGGCAAAGCTCCATTCTCTGAAGCCTCCACTTTGCATGGGAAGAGCTGCCATCGCCCAGCAGTGGTGGCTCTGTTACTTGTCTGGCTTCCTGGGAGTCTGTCTCACGGTGTGCACTGTTTTCTCACCCCTTCCCTTTCTTTGAATTTGTTTAGTCCTGTGGGAGCCTCAGCTGCTTCACTTGCTTGAACTGCCCTGTGGCAAGGCTCTAGCATAGCTGGCATCATGCAATTCCTTGATGTTTTCTTTTTTTTGCAGCAGGTTGACAGGACACATTATACAAAATACCTAATGAATCGTATTTCTTGAGTATTGTTACTAAAGCTCTTACCTGCTCAAAACATAGGATCATACCTTATACTGTTGTGTTTTATGGTTCTAGAAACTGGCAGATCTTACAGTGTTTGCCTCTTGCAATAAGTGTGATGTGGGTTACATAAGGTGTGTGTCTGGAGGAGGTGGCAGATGCTGGGAGGAAACATGTCATAAATACTTAGGAAAAATTATGACTAGCCAAACCATAACCTTTCTGATTAGCTGAACAGATTGAGCTGCTTTCTGGACTTTTTTTGGCTCTTGTCTGTGAAGAACATGCTTCATTTTTGCGATTGTCCTGGTGTGTTTTCTAATGAATCTTCTTAATGAGGTGTAGGCTCCAAGTCTCCACTAGTCCAGCAATGATCATTCCACTGCGTACAGACTTGTATTTTCTAGAGCTGCTATTCAAGCACCAAAAGTCTGCATTTTACACACAGCAAAGCTATAGTTAAATGTATTTGCTGTCTTCCCAGTAATAAGCGGGTCAATGCTCTTTAAGACGTTGTCACACAACGTTTTGTCTGTGTTTCAGTGGGTCTGTCCATACTCACTATCTACTGTCCTGGTTGTTGAAGCATCTAAGAAAATTCAGATAGCTTTCATACAATTTTCAGAAGTACGACCTCTTTACAAATATAGAAGGGCTCTCAGACAACAAATCCTCAGTGTGCTCTGACACAGAAGGTCACAATACGCTTCTGAGTTTCATGGAGACGTGCCCAAAGGATTGACTGAAAGTTGTTCTACTACATTCATACAGCTCCACATGTTTACGATACGAAGACCATATAGATGTTGACACAATGTCAAAAATTAAGAATCCTGAAATTGGTCCATTCCTCTCTGAAAGATTCTTGTAGAAAACTTCCTATGGTATTTTATGACATAAAACCAAGTTACTGAGAGAACTTCTGGAGTTGTCACAGCATTTGCCATTTATGAGGGTATAATCAGCCTGATTCTAGGTGTTGTCTAAGGTTGTACTGAGTTATGTTGGTTTGGGCTGTGCTCTAGTCCTGCAACATGTGGACACCCAGCAGTCCTTTTGCTTACCTGTAGCGAGAAGCGGGCAGTTATTTAATAACTAAAAACTTAGGGTTTTTGCTGGAACAAAGAGAGTAGGACAGTGTGTGACAGAGCACAAGGATCTTGAGCCATTTCACCTTACACGTGTCTGCTAATGAGTTCTTGCAGCTCATGCCTGGGTATCTCGGGTACAACTGCAGAACAATAAAGCTGCTCTGCCTCTGCTGCTATTAGGCACAATTTTTATTGTACAGATTCTAAGTCTTATTACAGATACGTCAATCGTCAAGCTTGTCTTAGGTCTTGAGACCGTGCAAGATGCTTTCTTATACGTGTGTTGTTCATATTTGAGAAATAAAAGATGGTGTGTGGAGGAGGGGAAGTTGCTGGTTTGTAGCTACAGGAAATCCTTTCTTTTCTGATGTATGTACTTACTTAGCATCTATGCAATAGATTTTCTTTATTGCTGCTGTTAGAATAAAGTAGCTTTGCATCAACTTTGTGTTACTACTTCAGAAAAACGGTTGCAGCAGATGAATTAAGTTAATGCTGTCATTTACTTTTAATTTTGTAACTGGTTGTTCCAAGTTACTTTGGAGTAGTGAATTCTTCATTCTAATATAACTTTCAGAGGGAGCAGCAGCTGTAAATTCACACCCAGTATGCAGATCGTTCTTTTAAGCATTTTTTTCATAGGAGAAAAGCCTTCTATATTCCTATACTCAGTATCCCCTGCAATTCTTTAAATTGCTTCTCCTTATTTATTAGATTCTTCATGTAGTTTTTCCTCAACCAATTATGTCTATCAGGATTATTTAGTCTCTTTCATCTTTTGAATGTTGAAGGCTGACTTAAAATATAAGTATTTTCAGAAGTACCATTTTTTGCTGGTTCTTTTCAAGCACTTTATGTTTAGAAGATGTTTTTCAGTGGTTATTTCCAACACCAGTAAGAAGAACGGCTCTAGTCTTTAAAACTGTACACATAATGAAATTTTTGGGGGTTTGATGGAAAGACAAGTATCGTACTTGATGTAATACATATTATCTAAATTTCTCACCTTTACAGCACCTAGTTTTTTATATCCTTGTAGTTAATCTATAGTTGTCCACCTCCAGTTGTAGAAACCTTGGATAAATTAATCTTTAACTTCTGTTTCATTATCCCATTTTTAAACCTTGGTAAACGTCAAGTACTGTTAGGGTGAGAAGTGTTTAGATTCATGACTGCACATTTCTTTTACTAACACTACAGTTTTGTTTTATATGGATGCTCTATTTTTTTACTTATTTAAAAATCTAAAAAGCAATTAAAGCTCCTGCTGTAGGAAAGTTCTTTTCTGAAATTCATTAGAAGTCTGTGGTGGTCATCCAGGTGTACTTACAGATTAATACCTAGTTTTTAAGTACTTGCCCAGTACAAAAGAGATTAGTAACTGTTGTTAATATTTGTGGGAGCTATGTTTCTGCTTCTGGAACAAAACTCTGTTGAAGAGTTAAGTTTTAAGGGAATTGGTTGCAAAAGGGAAAGAATGCACATAAGTAATACAAACCAAATATTCACACAAAGTCAGTTGCTTTGCCTCAGTCTTTGATACTTGACTTTCTGTTTCATCTTTGAGTAGCAAGTACAAATCTAGGAAGAAATGTTTGAATCAATTGGTCTAATGCCAAATTTATAGTGCCCTTGGATTTAAACAACCAGAGAATTTTTTTAAAAAGTGCCTGTTGCCTAAAACCAGTAAGAAAGTTCTAAAGATGATATTTGAATCTTCTTTAGATTCACAGAGAAAAATATACTATATATGTATTATCTAGGTTGTTTTAGATTAACATGTTAACAGATGATAAGGAATAAGAATCTTATGGCTAATGTAAGGTGAGCTAGTTAGGAATCTTATTTCCATTATGTCTCAATTGATAATTGAATATTCCATCATTCAAATCATGCTTCAGTTTAATTGCTCTTTTTAAGTGGTTTTGATTGACATGTGACAATTATCCTTATAACTGCCTGGTACCATCCCCAGGCAGGATGTGTGCATGAGCAGGATGTGGTCTGTAGACAGCAAGAGCAAAACTGGAATAGCAGTATCTTGTAAAGCAGTTAAATGTAAATACAGAAATATATGAATACATATTTTCTCCCTTCATATATATTATGTTTATATGCCTCTTACCCACTTTTGTTAGCAGATAGGAATTTCAAACAGTATTATATTGTTTAAAATGAATAATTTTGGCACGTGAGCTTAGTTTTTTTTACAGTAAAAAGATAATTTTCTTTTCCATCTTCCCATTATCTTCAGATAATTACTTCTGTTTCTGAAAAACTCAAGTACAAGGAGTATTACTTCTAAGAACATTACATAAAAGTAGGGAAGAGCTATGTCTTGTTTTAGAAGACGTACTCTGTCATAACCCCCTTTGTTTTGTATAAAGTATTTGATACGTTCGACAGATGTCACGTTTGAAAGGAATTATTTTTTGAAAATACACTTTTAATAATGTGAAATCTTAACCTCACAGTGTTTTCATCAGTTTTCATGTGCAGTCTTGAATAGTTATTGCTGTTGATGTTCCCTGTGCTATGATAATATTGTGCATAGAAGTAAATACTCCTGCAAAGTGCTTTGTTGTATGTAATCATTTGGGAAGCT
Organism: Rhinopomastus cyanomelas; assembly: GCA_013400115.1. Taxonomy (NCBI): domain Eukaryota; kingdom Metazoa; phylum Chordata; class Aves; order Bucerotiformes; family Rhinopomastidae; genus Rhinopomastus; species Rhinopomastus cyanomelas. The sequence continues at coordinate 516,759 of VXBP01003301.1, read as the reverse complement.
GGGCACCAGAATTGTTCCAATAAATCATTAAAATATTGATAGTTACTCTTGCACTTAAGATGCTGAAAAGATGCATTTAGTTTAATGTTATCTATTTCATTTTGGTGAAACGACAACTGAGAAGGAAGTTTCTTAGTAACTGAGACTCCCAACAATAGTTCTTATAATTGGTTTTAGGCATGGCTTTTAGTGTATAATAGGAGTCGGATATTGATCTCAGTAAAATAAAACTTTCTATGGGGATCATTAAATCATTTATTCTGTGCTGGCATCGCTGTAAGTTATTACTTAACTTGACATTGTTATAGCCAAAATTTCCTTTGAAATCATTTACTGCTCTATGGGATTTTTAACTCAGCTAATTAATATGATTATTGGTTACTTCCTAGTAATTAAATATCCAGGATGACTTTTGGGATCTTGTGCCTTTGTCCATTAATCTGTCATTTACAGTAATAATATCAAAGATGTCAGTATCAATTTAACCTTTATAGACTCACTATTATTAATTTATACCGTGGTTACTCCATGCTATGGAATGTGCAGTGTAAAGTACCTCAACTCCTGTGATCAAAAAGTCCTGCACGCTGGATCTGTCGGCAGCTGTTCATCTTAAGAGTTCTAGGATGTTTTATTGATTCTTAATTTTCTGGTGTTTGTTTTGATGTTGTCAAATTTGATATTTTTAATAAGCAATAGATTGTTAAGGACTAGAATGGAATCAGTAATTCACCTCTGGAACAGTGGTAGATGCTTCGCGGCTTTCGGCACCTCTTGTGTTTCCTGCAGTGTAACACACTGGGGCGCACAGAGCCCTTTATCAGTGGCAGTCCAATGGCAAAGAAACAGTAAAGAAATGGTGATTTTATCCATGACTGAGTTTGACCAATATAACTTACAGAATTGCATAGAGAGCTTATAATAAAGAAGTTGGTAACTACTTGTACAAGTCGAGTTGTGTCAAGGATTTCTTTTAAAAAGGACCTGCTTACAAAATGTTAACTTAAAAAAATGTTTAATTTAAACTGCCAGTAAGTGTAGCTTCTAAATAAAATTAAATATTTTGAGGGGATTAATGTAGTCAATCTGAGGCTGCTCTGTTTGCCTTACACAGAAGTCAGCCATGTCCTTGGTATTTAAAAGCAAAACAGTGTTCCACGATATTACTGTTTGGCTCTTTATGTATTGTGCCATAAGCAAATTATGCAAGTTTGCAGATTTCCAACCCTAATATTCTACTTTCCTTGGAATGCATTTTCTGGCTCCTGTAATATTTAAGTTTTCTTTTAAAAATAACTCTATTTTAACAGTCAAAGGTACATGATAAAGGTTGGTTGCTGCCTAGTTGTGTATTTGTTTATGGAGTGCACATCCACTGGGTAGTTTACTTAATGGCATTTTTTTTTCTTTCTGTAGTATTTGTAGATTTTATAAATATTCCTCCCCACATATGATTGCCAGCCTGTATGGTTTCCTGCAGATAGATTTTTGCTCCCTGGAGGGAGCAAACTTTAGCTTCAGGTTGTCTGAGGAGCTGCTCCTATTTGTAACTGATGGTGAAGTGTTCTCGTCACCCTTCCAATCATAGACTAGTCTAGAGAAGTGATTTTGGGGGATTAATGCCTTTCCACCCAGAAGACATGAGAATGGCAGGGCAGTTTTGAGGACATGGAGAGGAATTTTTTTATAGCTGTCATTTGATATTTCATCAGGTATAAGATGACTTAGAGATACACTTTAGGATGATCTTGGACTTAATGATGAAGGTTACTGAATTTTATCAGCTGTTTGGGGCACAAGAAGATCAGATGTTCTGTTTTCTGCTGCACTAGGAAATAGGAGGTGCAGATCCAGCGCTGGCGTGCAGGAAGACAGGAGAAAGGCAAACAGCTTTGTGACACAAAAGGTGAGTGAACTCCCAACAAGTTCCACTCAGTGGTATAGAAAGCTGAATGCTGCAAAACAGGAGTAGCTGCCTCTTGTCACCGCCTCTCTGACTTGCTTCCCAAACCCAGATTGTCTCTTTTGGAAGAAAGAGACCAGAGACTTAGATCTGAGCATCTTAAACTGCAAATATATCCATGCATGAAGTGAAAAGGACAGGGTTAAGTATTTCTGCAGTTGCGTGCTGCCAATAACTGCTTAAGGCAAGATCTGGATCTTATTAAAACAACTGGGAGTGAAGGGCTTTTTCTTCAACCTGGCATTTTATTAATCAGCCAGAATGAAAATTCTTGTTCAGGTGGAAAGCAAGCTTTGTAAAATCTTTAGCCATGCACTTTCTGATTTTTCCCTCATGGGTATTTTATAGTGAAATAATAGTTCAAAATTAAGGTCCTTAATTAACAAGTGAAGAACTGACCCAATGCCAGCAACAGCTGAATCACTAATACTTTCGGCCATCTGCTGTAGAATTGTCAGATAATTCAGAATACGACATTTTGCTCCCGTTATCAGGATAATATTCACCTAACTCTAGATAACCTAGAATCTAACAGTCCCAATCCAGATATGCAACACTGTCAGATAATATAGAAGCACATAAGCTTTGGTCTATTTTAAGACTTGATTTTTCAGAGGACAGTTACAGTTTTTCATTTGTTTTGATCTGTAATATAATTGCAAATATACTCAAGAGTGCTGAACTCTTGATGTTATTTATTCAAGCAGAAGACATTTACATTTTCAAATCTAATTATGTATAGGGAGAGCTGTTCTTCAATTACATTGAAAATACTCAGGAAAATGTTGCAGGGTCTTTGTCTTTTGTGGCAGTTGTTGAACTCCTTCTGGAGAAATAATACCTGCAGTCAGAGCAAGGTTAACGTTTACCTGTCCTTGGGAGAAATTAGCGTCCTGGGTTCACATGTTTTCCATATATGCAGATTTTAAATCTAATAATTTATTTTTTTTTAAAAACGTTTTTGAAAATAATTTAAGTCCTGTGGTCATGTTGTAGATGATTGTTTGCTTTTGGGTTCAGTTTCTTTATTAAAGGTGGTTTTCAGTTGTGTACTGCAACTCAGTGAGAAAAAGACATGGATCAAAAAGTTATGATCAGGTGAATGGAAGGCTGCAAGAGGCATGCAAGCAGTTCTGCTGAACCCGGACTGCAAACAAGAACTGTGACAATATTGGTGGTGAGAAGCTTGAGAAATCGCTTCACAAAATTGCGATCTTGAGTTAAAATAGTTCTCAACAGTTTTGTAAACTAATCCATCAGAAAACAGTAGAACAGTACATCATTTGTTCCTTTCTTTTCTGGAGGCTAATCTGGAAGTGTAGCTGCATGTATTTGTAGACCTTTTCTTTCTTGCTTACAGTTAATTACTGACCTCTTAATTGCAGCAAACGAAATGTTGAGGAATTCGGTGAGGCAGCCTCTCCAATGTGCCCTCGTGAAACACCTGTAAAAAAGCTCCTGAAACAAGATAGACAGAAATTTCAAATTGCAGCAGGATTGCTGCTCATGACAGTGTAGGATTTGTTGACAGTTGTTTCCCTTCTTGCTTCTAGCAGAATATTTCACTGAAACACTTTGAGGACTAAACCCTCTATTCTGATGTTTTAATATTTAAAGTTTAGTTGGGTTTGTTCGTGTCAAGAGATCTTTAACCAGAGTTTTTTGGCATAGCTGAAATTCTAACCATACTCCGCATAAGATTTAAAGTTGCCACAAGCTCTCTTAAACCATGGATTCCTCTTACAGTGCTCTTTATGCTTGGTGTGGTGGCTGTTGGCCTCTTATCTGAGTTGCTCATATTATTCTGGCCCAAATGACAGTTCATGAAAATTGGAGTTAGGCAACTTGGTGATCTCTGCAAAGGGGTGGCAGATGTCCTTCCTGCACAGAATTGATCTGCACTTGCTGCAGTGTAGAATATATTTGCACTTAGAAAGTAATGTTTTCCTTCTTCCTGTGGAGCATGGCAATTAATTACAATGCAGACTGGAGAGGAAAATACTTGGTTTCCTAGTGAAAGTGTAATACTAACATCTCCTACTGTTTGTTTGAGGAGCATTGGGATTGTCTGCTCTGAAGCTTGCTTTGAATTTGATAATTAGAAAAAACACACTGGTGTCTTGTTTATTGAAGTCAGGACAATGTTGTGTAACTGCTGATGTTCTGACATTAAGCTTTGAAATGGTTCTGGGTATTTTAGTGGAGATGTGACAATGAAGAAGAGGCAGTTGGCAATTAGTTCTGAATCCCTTCCACACGGGCTCCCATACTTAAAAGGAGAACCAAAATGTCATTCAGTTCCTACATCTCCTTACAGAGAACTGAGCTGATAGTCTGGGCAGTTTGGTGGGTTTAGGAGCTTCTTTTTTGCTAGCAGTGTAGCTAAAACCACAGAATCCCAAAACATTAGGGATTGGAAGGGACATTGAAAGATCAACTAGTCCAATCCCCATGCCAGAGCAGGATCATCTAGACCAAGTCTAGATGTGGAACTGTGGAGGGTTCAGTCATTCCCGTGGGGAGGACATGAGGAAGTTGTGAGGAGAAGTAGGGACAGCAAGTATTGTGAAGCTCCAAAAATAAGCAGAATGTCAAATGCTAGCGTTGTCCAGCTATAAAGCAGATTCCAAGATCAGGGCTTTTTGCATGATAATCCCTACAGGTCTGAGTAGTATTTTTGGAACAGTTGCAGAAGAGTTACAAACAACTTGGACTACTCATAATCAAATGTTACACAACAAGTCTTTCATGGAAGAAATTTGTGTCTTTCCTCTTGGATGCAATACTGCAACATGCCTTTTGTGGTGTTGTCCAAGTGCTGATTCCAGCCAGCTGTCCTTCATTTGGCAGTACTGGAGGACCTCATAGAACACCGGAAATCAATGGGAAGTGGATTTAATTTATGTCAATTTTTATATATAGACCTTTTAAAAACACAACACTATGGCAGAGTGTGCCTTGAAAAGCAGCGAGTACTAACTTCTGAGAGACCTGCTGATGGGTGGTGAGTGGATGTCTCCTCTTGTTCTTGGTGACAGTGGGGCGCTCTCATAGGTGAGAAATGTCATCCTCCTCTCTAACAGAAGATCAATACACTGAAATGTTTCAAGAGTTTATTGAAGCAGCATCCTGAGTATAGAGTGACCCAGTATGGCACCACCACCTCTCTTCTCTGAGGAACAGTTCTTACTTCACAGTCACCTGCCTGATAACTGGTGAAAAGGTTTCAGGATGTAAAGTAATGGCCTGAGTGCCAGACCTGATGTGCACGGTTACCAGTCTTGTCTCATGTCTTCAGCTTCCATCTAGAATTGAGGAAAACCTTTCTTCAGGAATACAGACTGCTTTGTCTAGGTCTAGCTTTCAGTCTTTTCACATGTTTTTAGTGCCTTTCCTTAGTTTTTGAGAGAATGTTACAGTCGTTGCTTTGACCTTACCTTTAAGATCTAAAAACATTATGAACTTAAAACAGTTTAAAAATAAAAATTGTCCTCTTCAGGAACAGGAGCACTCTAATTAATCAAGAAGAGCTAACCTTCAAGTTAATATGGGCTGGAAATTTTATTTCCTAGTGTAGTGTAGGACTGAAATGAATTTCTATTAAAGACTGTTATGGTCTTACCACTTTCCAAACCTGCTGCCAAGTGCACTTCTTGCTTGATCTTTCTTCTCTAACGAGATACAAAGCAGCATGTATGTTTAAATAAGGAAACTAAAATTAGCAGGCTTCACGTACAGATATGAGAGAGAATAAACTTTGAAAAGGTATGGTTGCAGCAGTTGGATGACAGAAGGCTCCTGAGATACTCTGATGAATGTAGTTGCGCTAATGTTGTTTCATTACAAAGCAGTTTAGCCTGTTGCATTTGCACCAACTGACTCTGCCAAGTGTTTGGAACAGATAATGGGGAGATCTTGGATGCTGATGTGAGCATGAAGAGGCTTCCTAAGCTTTCAGACACCTACCTAATGATACCAGTGCATGAAAACATAAATGCCTGCTTGTCTTCTTGTGCAAATTGCAAAATCACTTTACAGTAAAGATGCAGTAGTGATTCACAGAAGTGCATCTCAAAACCCGAGCAAGCTCCCTGCTGCTCTGCGACGTTCATGAGCTCTTGAAAGGGCAGATCCTGCCTCTCCAACCTGATCTCCTTCTATGATCAGGTGACCCGCTTGGTGGATATGGGGAGGCCTGTGGATGTGGTCTATCTGGACTTCAGCAAGGCCTTTGACACTGTCCCCCACAGCAAACTGCTGGCTAAGCTGTCAGCCCACGGCTTGGACGGCAACACTCTGTGCTGGGTTAGGAACTGGCTGGAGGGCCGAGCCCAGAGGGTGGTGGTGAATGGTGCCACATCCAGCTGGCGGCCGGTCACTAGTGGTGTTCCTCAGGGATCAGTGCTGGGCCCCATCCTCTTTAACATTTTCATAGATGATCTGGATGAGGGCATTGAGTCAGTCATCAGCAAGTTTGCAGATGATACAAAGCTGGGGGCAGATGTGTCTGAGTTGGAGGGCAGAAGGGCTCTGCAGCGGGACCTTGATCGCCTGGATAGTTGGGCAGAGTCCAACGGGATGGCGTTCAATAAGTCCAAGTGCCGGGTGCTGCACTTTGGCCACAACAATCCCATGCAGAGCTACAGGCTGGGGTCGGAGTGGCTGGAGAGCAGCCAAACAGAAAGGGACCTGGGGGTGCTGATTGATACCCGCCTGAACATGAGCCAGCAGTGTGCCCAGGTGGCCAAGAGGGCCAATGGCATCCTGGCCTGCATCAGGAATGGTGTGGCCAGCAGGAGCAGGGAGGTCATTCTGCCCCTGTACTCTGCACTGGTTAGGCCGCACCTTGAGTACTGTGTCCAGTTCTGGGCCCCTCAGTTTAGGAAGGACATTGAGGTGCTTGAGCGTGTCCAGAGAAGGGCAACGAGGCTGGTGAGGGGCCTTGAGCACAAGCCCTATGAGGAGAGGCTGAGGGAGCTGGGATTGTTTAGCCTTGAGAAGAGGAGGCTCAGGGGAGACCTTATTGCTGTCTACAACTACCTGAAGGGTGGTTGTGGCCAGGAGGAGGTTGCTCTCTTCTCTCAGGCAGCCAGCACCAGAACAAGAGGACACAGCCTCAAGCTGCGCCAGGGGAAATTTAGGCTTGAGGTGAGGAGAAAGTTCTTCGCCGAGAGAGTCATTGGCCGCTGGAATGGCCTGCCCAGGGAGGTGGTGGAGTCGCCAACTCTGGAGCTGTTCAAGGCAGGATTGGACGTGGCACTTGGTGCCATGGTCTAGCCTTGAGCTCTGTGGTGACAGGTTGGACTTGATGATCTATGAGGTCTCTTCCAACCTTGATAATACTGTGATACTGAAATCAAGTTTGCTGCGATGAGCTGTGCTCTGTCAAACTGCATTCACATTTTAGGTCACAAAGAATGTGAGATCCCATCTTAAAAAGAAGCAGCTTTGCACTGATGACAAATAAACTGCCCCAGGAAATGCGAAGTCTTTTCACCTTAGTTGTGGTCCAAGAATATATCTGAGGGTGAAGAGAGTAAAGGTTCTTCTGTGTGGGGACATTAATATGACTGCTCCTGCAAAGCTTTGTCTTGACGTAGTGACTGCAGACCAGTACTGTAGTGACTTGCTGTTCAATTTAAGGATGCAAAGGTTTGACACAATTTAGGATAAGAGACACGACTTCCTCGGGGAGTATCAAGGAGCTTGTTCTCTTCTGCAAGTAGATCAAGGAATGGCTTTCTGATACCTAAGTGGCACCTGTGCAAAGAACATCAGGGAGTTCTTCCATCTGCCAGGCAAAGCTGCAAGAAAATCTGGTGACTGGAAGTTCAAGCTAAACTGGCAATTTAGCCAAACCAGCCAGTAGTAATGTAGCTGGAAGAGCCTACCAGGTGGAGTCACCAAAAAACTGGCAGGGGTGTTGGAACTAGATGGTCTTGAAGGTCCTTTTCAACCTAAGTAATTCTAGGATTTTATTTACCTAGTTTTCCATCTCTTTTGAGATCAGTACATCTCAGATTTAGGTAACACCTGTAATGTTTGGGTTTTTATCCCTTTTCTGAATAGCATCTAACCTTTTTGGCATCTCCTTCAGTAATTGCTTTTATTAATTTAATTCGTTCATTTATTGATCTTGAAGCTGCCTGTACAGTTTCTCTTAGACTGTGCTGACATCTAATGGTAAGGCAAAGTGGCTTAACCACATTTAATGGCAAGATAAATTGTTTGACAGGCAAATATGATTATACATTTTCTTCTTAATTCAGTATTAATTTATGTAAGACAAGATAGAATAACATAAATTTTTGCTCAGAAAATCTGACCTAATCCTTTTACTTCTGGCAATTAATCTCTTTTTGTTCTGCTCTTTGGGGCACACTTATTTTTAAACATAGTTTAAGTCTTTTAGAGTGGAAGTGATATGATGGTTTTGTAGTGCAGAAGTTTTTAGTGAAAGTCATGCTTATCTGCAGAAAGGAAATAGCAGTATGACATAAAATGCAAGAACAAGTACTGTCCTGCACAGTTTCAGAATAGGATGTCCAGGTGTTAGTCTTAACTACTGGTGTGTATTGAAACAAAGTCTTTTCCTCTTTAGCTTATCTTCCTGGTTTTTTAATTGTACATTTGTCAAAGTCCTAGTGATTGTTAGTGTTAATAATACTTTTGAACTTCGGAAAGTAAAACAACCCCAGTGTTCAGATAGTAATCCTGAAGCTAAACGCTATGTTTAGCTGCGTTACACTTGAGCAGCACACAAGTATCACCTAACTTGATTACGAACCACCATTCCTTTCATGCAGAATACTAGCTTTATATAGAACCAGTACAGCTGCTGCTGGCACTAGAAATGTTGAGCTACAAATTGTAGAGCTTTTTCGTGTAGAACATTTCTCCATCTCATCATCTTTATTTTTCCCTTTCTCAGAGCTAAGGCCCATCTCTTGCCGTATCTTCACAGAGTTGACCTCTTTGCCGTGTAAATACATTATTGCTTTTTTTTTGAGCATTAAGCTAGTTTCTCTGACTTGGCTTTTTTGTGTCATTCTACTTTCTGCTCTTCGTCAACTTGATGCTGTCCTCTCTTTCACCAAGCACAAGATGCAGTGTTCTGTACAAAGACGTAGTTTGCAACTCAGATACATTTCTGTTTCTTGGTAATAGTTTTCTCACCGTGTAGGTTGTTGCAGCTGGTCCTTTTCCCAAGGAAACCTGAAACTTAATTTCTATGGAACATCAATAGTTGTTTGTAAAGTGTTTCTATTAGTGAGTTGTGCATTGAGTTAGATTTACAGAAGAGCTTAGTACTTCATCCTTTGCAAAGAGTGAAGTCAATAAAATGGATTTCACATTTCAGAGTGTGTGGTTTAAATTTGTACTGTGGTGCTCTGTTTTTAAGCTGCACAAGCTGGGCGACCAGTTGTGGCACAGAAATGTCTCATATTCTAGGAATATCTGACATCCAACCATGCAGCTGATGTGCACCGTGCAAGTCCTAGTCATTTCAAACATCCACAGGCAGGGGAAGATGAATAATCCAACCCCAACCCACCCCCAACTGTGTTGTTTCTCACCTGTTCAGGTGAATTAATGTGAGGTAAGGGAGTCATAAGTGGTTGCAACAGCAGTGGTTGCAGATGGCATCTTTCTGCTGATTGAGCAGCCCCAGTTGCTGTGAGCACACTGTCCAGCTCACTGGTGACAGTTTTGCTGTGGAATCTTGGGTATGGTTTACTTGATTATAAGGAAGAAATTTTTTACAATGAGAGTGGTCAGGCACTAAAACAGTTGCCTAGAGAAATTGTTGATAGTTGAAGTGTTAAAGGCCGAGCTGGACACGGCTTTGAGCAGTCTGGTCTAGTGAAAGAATAGGGGAATGGACTAGATAATCTGTTTACTATGTGAAATGAACAGTTACTGCAATATGTAGAACTACTTAGGATAATTAAAATATTTATAACAAGAAGAACAACATTTTTATTATTTTTATTACTTCCAAGGCTCTGCAAAATGGACTTTTTGAGGTTTCTGAGGCATCATAAAAAATAGAGAACTTACTGATTGGGTTGGGAAAGAAGCTTAGTTTAAGTAATCAAACAGTAATGGCAGTGGAATAGAGTATGTAAATGTACTTACAATTTTCCTTACAAAGACCTTATGTTATACCTTTTGAAAGTTGACAGTAGAAATGTCAACCTGATAACCTGTTATTAAGTCATATCCAGGTGGTTCCCCCTGCCACAGCAGGATCACCTAGACCAAGTCACACAAGAACACATCCAGGCAGGTTTTAAACGTGTCCAGAGAAGGAGATTCCACAATCCCACTGGGGGGCCTGTTCCAGTTCTCTGACACCCTCACCGTGAAGTAGTTCCTTCTCATAATTATGTGGAACCTCCTGTGTTGCAGCTCACACCCTTTGCCCCTTGTCCTATCATTAGATGACATTGAGAAGAGCGCGGCTCCATCCTTCTGGCACATGCCCTTCGCATATTTATAAACAATGAGTTCAAATGATCCTTGAGGTCCCTTCCAACCTGGTATTCTATGAATTCTAAGAAACATGTTCTCCCACTAGAGTACAATGTGAAAGAAATGTTTTTGGTTTGATGGGAGTTCTTTCCTTGGAATTTAGTTTTTCTTCACTTTCAAGGATGCATGAAAGGGAGTTTATTAAGCAAGAGCTAGTCTTCAGACTTCAAGACCCAGAGACGTAGTCTCCTTAAAGGTGTTTTCAAATGCTGTAATAATCTGCTTAACTGAATGGAAAAAAAAAACAAAAGCCCTTCTGGTACTGTTTTCAACAGAGTATATTTTAATCTAAAATCTGTACTGCTCAAAAGTCTTCTGTACGTCAATGGTATCTCAGATGGCTTTGTAGGTAATTCTTGACGTTTGTAAGCAATATGTGGTCTTAAATTACTTAGGTTGTCACTTTAATCTTGCACTACTGAGATCTGATCTTGGCTAATATTGGATATTTTGTGTTCTGAGTTTTAATCCGTTTGGCTGTGTGCTTGTATTTTTAGTGAATTTCTCAAATACAATTATTCATGTTGTGCTACAGTGATTGCAGTAGCCAGTGCTTGCATAATTATAATGCTTTTGTTTCTCTGGGAAATGCTTTCCCATGTCATCATCTTCTTTTTGTGTTACAACATGAGGTACAATAAAACTGTATGAAGGTCAAATTTAGAACGTTGATTTAATTTTTTGGTCTACGGCTTTTGTTTGAAACTTGTGACAGCTTGCTGTAAATAAAAATAATTTTAAGACCGTGTTTAACACAAAAAAACTACTTGATTTACGTGGCAAGCTTTGAAGCTACTGTAGACAGAGAGAAAACATCTGGTGACACTTTCAGTGGTGGGTCAATAGTTACAGATGGTCTGTTTTTTACAGCTGTCAACCAGCTTTGTACATAGAGTGACTGCGGTGGAAAAATCTTTTGCTGAATGAATAAACAAAACAGCACAAGGAGGCCAGCAGGCATATGTGCTGCTACAAGATGGGAAATTAAATAAGCTATAAAAATTTAAACCAAGACTAGTATTTAAAATGTTAATTATATTCTGGGTTCTGTTTCTTATCCTCTAGATCTTTTGGTGTGACTACTGAAAGATTATACAACAAATGTGATAAGTAAATAGACTAGTTTAGGGCCGGTCCTATGCACCAGTTTGGGGTGATGGCTTAAGCAAAGGTAGGTGGCTATATGTTGAGCTTTACAGTTTTTAATGCGCGTGTTAAATTTGATGTAACGCTTACACAGTCGTACAACCGAGCGACATTCCATATGGAATGATGTTGTGTTTTGTAAGAATAGTCAGCGTTGGGAAAAGCCATAGAAGGTATCTAAAATGGCAAGGCTCTTTTTGCTTTTTAAAGAGAAAAAATGGACTTCTGCATTCTTCATCAGTTCTTCTTCTGATTGGGGTGTAATATTCATCTGGAACCAGACATTGTGTGAAACAGCAGGGGAATCTTGACGATAAAGAGGTGCGGAGAGAAAGTGCAGAGGAGGATGAGGCTGAGTGAAGTGTTCAAGGCATTATGAACATTATGAACTCAATTTTTCTATGAAAATAAACAGAAGGAAAGGAATTTTGCCAAAACAAATAATCCAAACGCACCGAGCAGGGTGGTGCTGGCAAAGAGACCTAGTTTAATGCAAATGTGTTGTTCTTTACATTCAAAACACAGTTATTTACCATTTCACTCGGAGTGCAGGCATCTTCTTGGTGTGCTCGTGAAATGCTCCTGTGCTTGGGTTTGGAGAAGTTTAACCTCTAGGAAGAAACAGGCAGGTGTCTAGATTCAGTGACTTGTAAGGCCAATTTAATGCTGCCCACTGGTGCTGAAAGCTGTTGGGCAGCACTAAAAAGACACAGGGAAGTGGATTATTTGGCTCGTTTTCATGTGCCCTGTGCTTGTCACGCAGCATCGGCTGAGTTTGGTTCTCAAAGTCTATGGAGATAATTGCAGAGGGATAAAAGGCGTGCTCTGATTTGCTTTTTAGAGGATCTGTATCCTTAGTTTGGCCTCCTCCACTTGCTTGTGTGCATTTTATTAGTCTGTTGCTGTGATTAGAGTCTCATTGAAGGATTTTTCTTCTCTCTCCCTATGCCCCCTTCTTGCTTCTCAGTGCTTTGGCTTAAAATGCAGACTGCCCGCTGCAATACCCTAATGCTGTCTTGCCCAGCTACACACTATCTGAGAAGTGCCCAGTTGTATTGGCCGCCAGTGAGCTTGCCTGGTCATGCATGAACCTGCTGGAAGTGCCATTTGGCTAACATAGATGTTGGTGTTCTGTGTTGTCACTATGAGGTGTTTCCTCAGGTCTTTGCGCCTTGAGTTACTTAACTTTCAAGCATCAAACTTTGGTTTAATTTATTGTCGAAAACTTAAAAGTTCAGATAAAGAGGAGTATTTTGTCTCAGTGTGAGGGTTATGATGCGAAAGACTTGGTCTAGGCGATCCTGCTCTGGCAGGGGGATTGGACTAGATGATCTTTTGAGGTCCCTTCCAATCCGTGATGGTCTGTGAAAAGTGTGGCTTTCTGGCACCACTCCAGGTGGACCTATTTCTTTTGTTTTACAGGAATCATGTACTTGTTGCCTGCCCAAGATACCTTTTTTAGCAGCTGGTGTTTGCAGCGTAAGGTTGAAAAAGTATTTAATAGTCAAAAGACAGAAAACTGCAGCAGTCTCAAGCAGTTTCTTATTGGGGCTTATTTGAGCTGTGCTGTGTGCTTTGCATCTCAAGGTGTTTAGATGATAGTTTGATGCAAGATACTAGGTTGCTTAATATGACTTAAGAACTTCGTGTGTTTTCTTAGTTGTTTAAATTGCATATGGATCATCCTTCTGTAAAGAGGTGGGAAAAAAGATCTGCATGTTAAATTTTAAGAAGTTAATCTTTCTGTTCACAGGTGGAAATAAGTTTCTAAATCTCATAAGAAAGCATTTCTGACCTGTGGCTGGCTCGAGAATATCATCACCGAGGTGTGCAGAGACATTCTTTGAGCTTCCACTCTTATGTCTCTAATGGACAAACACAAAGTGAAGCGGCAACGTCTGGATCGCATATTTGAAGGTTAGACATTTCAATGTTTAATGGTAACTGCATCACTACTTGAGTGGGTTACTGATATTTCTGGAGTCTGGAGCTCGTGGTCACTCAGTGAACTGTGCTGCAGTTCCTGTTGGGATTACATTAACTGCTCACAGATGCTGGGCTTGGGTGAAAACAGATCTGTGCAAATAAACGCGGGTGGTGTGTGAACTCTGCGCTGTCCTGTAGCTTTCAGCTCGGCATTTTGCAATATTCTACCCAAATATTTTGAAAGGTTGAGGTTTTATATAAAACAACAATCACAAAGGAGTAAGATTACCATGCGATGCTCTCTAGGGTCTTTCTACAGGCTTCCTTCATAATGACTGATTTAGCAGCCTGGATCTGATCCTAGGAAGGAAGTAGAAAAGCAAACGAAAACAAAACACATTAAATCCCCCAGAAGAACCCCGAACTTGAAAGCCTGAGTCCCAGTGAAATTAGTGTAATCATTTCAGTTGGGCATTTTACATTAAATCACAAGTGACCAAATTGTATATTCCTGGTATTTTTTGTTCTTTCGCTTTTTTGTTTGGTGTGAAAGCAGGTTGGGGGACAAAATGTGCGGTTTTTGAGAACATCGGTGAGTGATTTGAGCTTAAATGAGTTTTGATATGATAGGAGAAAGCGTGCAGGCTTCTGGGCATCATGTGAACTGCTGGTCAGACATCTGCTCTTCCCCACATTGGTCGGGAGACATTTTCTAGCAGGTGTGTTGGTGTAAGCAGTGTCTGACAGCTGATTTTGCCCCTTTTTTGTCTCCTTTGTGCCCATATGACAGTAGCTGTTAAGATGAACTAGATCAGGAAGGTGGCTCAAGCAGAAACATGAACTTGTTTGTTGGTATATTTTCATGTGGGTACATTTTTCAGACCAGATCACTGTTCAGCTGACAAAGCAGTTGCATTGAAGGAGTGGTTGGCGAAGGTCAATGAAGGGTGCTGGAACCTTTTAGTTTGAGAGAGATGTTTTATAAAAGTGTCGAAGGGTGCAGTTAAGGAAATTGTTAATCTCCTTGTTAGTGTCTACAAAAACCAGCCAAGCCCACCCCTGACTGCCAGGCCCAAACTGTTCTTGTGTCTCACCTGGACTGGTTGGGCAAGTGGTCATTTGTATCTGCTCACTGGAGACTAATCCCAGCTCAGGGAAATGGGAAACTAGCTGCTGCCGATCAGGGATTTGGGAAGACAGCGCGGCTTTCTGGGCAGCTCTGCGTTCGGATCAGCTGGACGTGCCAGAGGAGGGTGCTGATACAGGGTATGGTAGATACTCTTTTGTGTTCCCAGTCTCAAGTCCTCATCCTGATCTGACACATCAATAAAAAATATGCAAAAAACCAGCTCTTTTTCTTTTTTTTTAAATTTGCCTGTGCTAGCTGTATTGGCAAATTGTGAGGATGGAGAAACTCTGTCTCTTTGGGTGGCAGCCAGCGGTTAGATCAGCTCAAGCCACTTGATGGAATTTCTGCCTCCTTTTGGACTTCTTATATTGATCAACAGGACAACATAAGAGGATAACAGGAATGTTGTCAGGGACAGAGGTGACAGCCCAGCAGCCACAGTGAGTGTTTAAAATAGCAGTGGCTTCCCTCAGGCTTTGTGGTCACATCTAATGATGCTGTTTAATCAGCGCCTTTTGTCTGGCTTGTTTTCCCAGCCCTGCACAATTCACTGCATCCTAGGGTAAAATCTGTGCGGCCATGCAGTGTGGGGAATTGATCCAGCTGAAAAATAATGGAGGAATTTTTTTTAGCCACCTCTGCTTCCTAATCCCTTTCACCATGTGCTAGACAAATAGTCGTGTTGGATAAATAGAGTGGGATAGCCAGGCAGAAGAGCATTTGGAGGAAAGGAGGTGGAAAAATGGCTATCTAAAAATGCCTGAAATTTTATAGTTCTGGAAATCCAGGTTGGCTCTTTAAAGTGTTTGAGCGGCATTGTGCTCTCGAGTGTCTGTGTGTTCCCATGTCCCAGTGCTCTGAGCTTAGTAACGGCGTCTCTGGCCGATGTTTTTAAAACACTATTCCTGCTACTGCGTAAGGAGGGATTAAAAACTCGAGGGTCAGTTTTTTTCAAAAAGGCTCTTCCCTACATACAGTCCTGTTCAGGTTTAAAAATTAAGTATGCAGGGTTGTTCTTTGGTCTGTGTGCCTTCCAGAACACAACCCTAAGTATTT
The DNA here is from genome assembly GCA_013400115.1 of Rhinopomastus cyanomelas. Classification (NCBI taxonomy): domain Eukaryota; kingdom Metazoa; phylum Chordata; class Aves; order Bucerotiformes; family Rhinopomastidae; genus Rhinopomastus; species Rhinopomastus cyanomelas. The sequence continues at coordinate 501,004 of VXBP01003301.1, read as the reverse complement.
TATTATTTTAGAAGTACGCATAATGTTTTACAGAACCTGGGAAATGCAAAGAGCTGTATAGCTGTTAAGTGGTTTATCCTCTGTGCCAGCTTTTCTGTTCATCAGTCTGTATATTGCTTGCCTCTTTTAACCTTTCCCCTTGGATGAGAGTTATTTTTGAGACACATTTCCTTTTCATTGCAAGTTCCACTTAAAAGCCAGCCACAATGATTTACAGACTATTACTAACCACATGTATTCCCATAAATTGTTTTTCATGAAAACTTGTGATGGGCAGACATTAATCCAGTATTATATCCATGGAGAGATACTGGTGTCATTCTAGTGGTGACACACAGCATTTCACTGCTGCCTGTGCCCCTGTGTGAGATGGAGATGACCACACATTGAAACTCAGCTTCTGAAGAGTGAGGGCCTGATTCTCAAAATGAAAGTGTTACAGTGGGAACATGTGCATGGGCTTCCCCCCAGCTTTTTTCTGAGGATTTAATGTGCATGGGGTTGCCCACGGCTTTTTCTCAGGCTTTAATGGATTACTTCAAATGCTGAGAACTGTGTGGACACTATGGCCTTTGACTTGAACTGCTTTCCAGTGGCTTTAGGTAGTTAGCACACATGCAAATGAAGCAACAAACTGAACACTCATCACTGGATTAACTACTAGCTCGCGAGTTAAGGGTAATACGGCAGTAATGCTGCTAAATTTCGCTTGATATTCAATGCAGATTGAGTGTCCACAATCCCATTGCTTTGGAAGCAATTAGTTCTTTTAATGTAGCTAAGTAATTTTGTCTCTGAGGTACCTATGATTCCCTTCAGTGATTTCTTAAATATGAAACTGAATATATGCTTTTAATTTTGAAGCTGTTGGCAGTTGTATTTCAGTGGTCAACCATGTTCTTTTGTGATTAATCTCTAAAGTGTCTCATAAGGATGTGCATTGTCATCCCAGTTTATATGGTTCTGTAAGCAAAAGTTCACTTAGATGATGGCAATTGAAGACTTAAAAAAGGCAGCTATTCAGGCTTCCACCTTCTCCCAGTAGCTGTGATTTAGTCTTACAAATAAAGGCATAATTCAAAGAACTCTGAGATGCTAATATTGCTTCACAATTTGTAAAATAACATATAGAATTCTTCCCTTGAAGAGAGATAGTATCAAGGCATGTAAAAGATTAATTAGTTGCTGATGATATTGTTCTTTGTCCCCCCTCTGCGGTGATGCTGGCGATCGCGAAGCGTAATTATAGTAGTGTACATTTGGCAGAACAGTTGGAAGTGTCACAGTGCAAAAATAAAATGTGTTCGTTTCGTGGGTAATTTGAGAAATCCTAAATGTTTTTGGCGTTTTGAGAAGTTGTTATCTCTAATTAAGGTATTATTGTACTTTATGTTGTAGCCAAACTGTAAACAGCGCCGTGTATTTGCTTACACTGTGGAAACGTTTAATCAATGCGTGTGTATTCTACTGACCACGGCTTGGAAGTTACCTTGGGGGGATGCGTGACCTCTGTTCAAACGGCTGGGAGCTAAGGGATGACGTGGGAAGGCAACAGAAGGTGGCTGCAGTGTGAAGAAAAATTTATTTCATCCGAATGGTTTGTGAAGGGGCTTGATGAACTCAGTGAATCTTCTCTCAATACATTAAATTGTGTAAGACACAGTGCTCAGCCAGCCAGAGCTTTCAGTGTGTTTGCAGGCTTTAGGAAACTCTGTAAGGAGAATGGGTTTAGAGTCATCAGTGGAAGAATGATGAGGAGGAAGGGGGTGTCTCCTCTTACACTTTTTGTTTATTCTTCACGTGTGCATTAGGGATAAAACCAGAGCGCGGTACTGGAAATGGAACTGCACCATTGTGACTCTTCTGGTTGGTGATTGCTCAAAACCAGGAACTCCTTTCCAGAGCACCTCATATGTGGCATTTACAGCACAGACTGTAGCATCTGCAAGTACAAGAAATTTGTGAGGATCCTAAAGCATCCCCAATTGATGTTACGTGTGAAAAGCATCTTAGCTTATACCTCAGAGCTTCTCAACAGTCTTTTCAAGTCTTTTTCCTTTTTAAGCAGCACTACTTTGCATCTTAAGGTTATTCTTTATGCACAGGTTGCCGCTTCCTTTTTAGAAGTGCCAAGAAGAAAACTGAAAGTGTATTTTAGCTGCTCTAACAGTGCTGCTTTATTACCTAAGAGAATGAAAGCTGGTCAGAAGAAACAAGTTCATAGAAATTGTATGGATTTCTGAAATTTCAGATAAAAATCTCTCATCTTTCACTTCTGTACAGGGCAGCCTTTCTTTGGGAAGATCTGGTTACTGGCAAATGCCACAGTGTTCTACTCTTCAAAGGACAGTAAAAGTGTGTGATATAGGAGAGTTTCTTTTCAAGATCTAGACTTTCTTCCCCCGTAAGAAACCACGTGTTTTCAAAGATGTGGGTATTTTCCTGCTTGTGGTGCTGTATGGCATGAGATTTGATGAGATGACCCTTCAATTCATGGTTAATGTGGTCTATTGATGATTCCAGGAGGAACTCGGAGGAAAAGGCAGATAGGATTTGAATTTGTTTTTCCTTTTCCTGAATATATGAAGACAAATTGGAATACAGACTTGTCTTAGTTTAAAAAAAATCCCACATTGTCTTACCTGATTTTTTAACCTTGTGCATGTGATACAGAGCTTGGCTTCTTAACAACTGCAAAGTACGAGGTTGACAAATGCCAAAAGTGGTTTTGTGACCAGTGATGGTATCTTTCTGGCTTGTGTAAACTGTGATTTGACCCAGTGCGGTTGTGAAATTAGGCTGCTAGGACAGGTTTTCTTCATCTCAATGAGGCACATGACCTGCTTTGGTAATGCTCGGGTTTTCCCTGAATTTAAATCAGAATTTTTACTACGGTTGGTGCGTGGCCTGTAAGTTGGTCTGTAAATAGAAGGGAGGGGGAATGAATATTTCCCAGGCAGCGAGTACACCTTGCGCCTTCTTGTGTAAGTGGGAACTGCAGATGTCAGGTTCTTGGGAAAACAAGCTGTCAGTTCTCTTGACTGACACCCAAGTTTGAAAATGTTCTTTCTTGTCTCGCTTGCTGCAGAAACCAGTGAAACACAAACTGGGCAGAAAGTTGTAAGTTGCAGAGTTCTTTGTTCAGTTTCCCCTGAGCATGCTAGTTGTAGTACTCAGCATTCTGAATACACGGCGTGTTTCTTAAACGGAGATGAATGAGCTGCCTGGTGTCTTTCTGACAGACTTTGGAAGAAGGCTTGTTGAAGGATTACGGCAGCAGAGGGAGCTAAAAGATTCCTAATACTTTATCATTTGTTGTTTCGTAGGTGAAAGTTGTTCCTTCATCAAGTACCCATTAACCTTCACAACGAGTGTTAATTTTCTAATCTTCAGTACCTTCAGCAAAGGGAGAAATACCAGCGAAAATCCCTTTTCTCCCACCCAGTATAAATTAAATTAGGAATTAAATAGTAAAAGCTACCAAATCTTTCCACAGGAGCGGTAATCAGGTCTTTCAACTGTAACCAATGAAAGTGTTTAAGCAAGAAGAGTTCTGTGTGAATAACCCAAGCAGAATCTTCTGTGCGTAAACCAAGCTACTTTCAGATCCAAGTGTCTTAAAATAAAAAGCCATGCTTTCTTCTGTGGCCATGCAGGGGTGTTTCAACTGTTCCACACTGTGTATTTTTCTGTGTTTTCCCTATAAGAATTTTGAAATTATTTTGATGAGGCTGAAATGTAGAGAATTAGGTTGACTATTCAATGTCTTATATAAGAAGTGTCTTCAAAACCAGGGAGGCTATTCTAAAGACTGACATAAGTAGGTCTTGGAAAAATAAGAAATAATACCGAGTCTTTGAATAATACCATGGATCACCACAGGGCAAGATCACTCGCTGAACGTTAAGGATGCAAAATCCAAACCCATTCTTTGTTGTGCTACAGTTGCAGTTGAAATGCTTATACACGGGTTTATGCCTGGTTTTTGGTTGTATAGTTAGCATTCACTATTTAGGGTGAAAGGTGTTTTTGGCTCTCTTCTGGATTGCTGCAGTAACCTGCTTTTGTAATTTGAATCTTCATTATGTGCTACCTGAAGAGCTTTTGATTTGCATGCACTTAAGCCACTACAATGTTGCAGAGGTATTACTAGTAACAAAGAAAACGGTATGAAAAGAAAATTAGCTTAAAAGCCCATTTTGCCCTAAATGATGCTGAACAGTAGCTGCTAATGAAAAGCATTATTTTAACAAGAAAACTAGGGGAAAAAACCCAATCCTACGGAGCAAAGGGTTGCAATGAGATGTTTAAATTTTTTCTGAAACATTTAGGTCACCGATTTAAATTACGAATGCTTTAAAGAAAACCTGGGGGGTTGCGGTGTCCAGCATTAGCTATCTTGTCTGTATAGGTACATTTCCATTGGTATCTTGAAATAAAAACCACTGCTTCCTTGTGACAGACAGCAGCTACGTTCAGCTGTGATAGATGCCTAGGACTCCATCTTCCTGCTCTGAGAAAGTAGATAGCTTTATATCACGGTAGGGTTAAGGACATCATTGAACAGAGTAAACAATATAGCCCGACACTGGGTTTATAGCACTGTAATGATTGTATTTGTATATATTTGAATCAGAACCCAACACTTGGCCACACCTTATCGTCTAATTCCTGAGTAATGTGCAGTGAATTAAAAATACTTTTCACACTAGATGTTAACTTTTGAAGCTTTTAAAAAGTTTTACCAGAAGTCCAGGTGATTACTGGTGGTACAGATGTACTTCTGCCTGGGGTCAGGGATGTCGTTCTGGGAGCCCATGATTTATATACGTGCTCAGGAAAACAGAACTGTACAAGGATTAAGCGTCTAGGTAAACACACTGAGAAATTTAAATAGTCATCTAATAAAACCAGCTTTCACAGAGGCAGTTCCCATCCTTAGGGAAGTGCTGTCTGAGATTCAAAAGAGGATTTTGTTTTCCTCCCTTAGTGCAGCCAGGATGGGAGTGTGATTATGCAAATGGCAACAAGAAAATAGAAGTGGAGACAGTCTTCTAGTGCTGAAGGCATCTGCTGCTCCCCTCCTATGTCCTTGTCAGCCCTGAACTTGAGGTTAGTACTGAATTCCAAGGATTTAAACTAGAAGAACGGCTTGGAGACTTTGCCAGGGGAAGAGTATCTTGCAGAGATCTCTCTCCTCTTTAACAAAGTCATTGTGGTCTGATGGATGGGTCATTTGGAGTTAAGAAACCTGTGCTTTATCTTTGGGCCAGTCCCAAGTTCAGTAGTGGGTTAGAAAACAGAAGTTGCCTCTCTGCCTCTGTCCCATTAGCTTTGACAAAACACAGTCAGTCAGACTTCTGGAGTTACTGTAACATAAATAACAGCAGAAAATCCCTTTAAAAATGAGTTCTTTGCTAACTGTGAAAGTACCCGGCATTGGCAGCCGATAAAAGCTCGGGTCCCACTGTCAATCCAGAGCGGTGCCGTGGTTTGTGGCCCTGTTCAGGTTAAGAAGGTTCCTTCTTCCTTCCTTTCCTGTGAGAACTCAATTTAAATGGCGTGTAACTTTGTTTTTCTCTCAGCCAGAAATTCACTGTTTGGAGTTACTCATGTTTCCCTTTCCCTAACGCTTAGGCGCTGATTTTTCAAGCCTCTCATTCTGCCAATTAAGTGGAGACACACCAAAAAAGCCCCAGTGAAAATTACAGGCGATGGCAGCAGGACAGCAGAAGATGAAGAGGAAAGACTTCACTCTTTTGATCCTACCTGTATTTTTCAGAAAGTTTCCACACATACTAGAGGATGACACTCTACTACAAATAGATTATGACTCTCGTTAATAGATAATTAAGTATAATTGTAAGTGTTAATTAAATGCATGATAAATGTCTCTTTCTATGAAGGAGTCTACGTTGTAAGAAAGAGTTGTGTTAAATGCTAATAACTCCTTTTGCCCCCCAGGCAGTTCTGTTACTGTTTCTTGTTCCCTGCTGTGCCTTCCTTGAAGGTTGCATCAGTCCTACCCGTGCGCTGGGTTTTTCTAAGACTTTCCATGGGTATCAGGTACCACTTAGGCAGGTGTTACTTAGTTTCTGCAACATCTGCCAGTCATTTTCTTTGAGTCCATCTAACCTGCAGATGGTCATGTTTTCCTGTCCGTGCAGTGCTCCACAAACTCCCCTGCTTGTTCCCCCAGTGCCGCTCGGTGCTTGCACGCAGGCACCTTCCATTTGTCAAACTCAAATAATTTCCTAACAGTTACTTCTTCGTGCAGCAAACGAAGGCAGCTGCACACGAGCTGTCCTTGTCCACGTGAACGCGGAGATTGTGAAGGGCTTTTCTGGACAAAAGTTTAGAATTTCAAACTGGAATTTAGGGCATGTAAGTCGCGGGGGCTAGACACCGATGTTTAGAAACAATCTAATAACGCAGGGAATGAATTAGTTACCATAGTAACCGCATTGTTTTAATAATTTCGTGGGGCAATGAATAGTAGGGGCTCAGAAAGAAGTAGTAGGAATCTTAATTGCATGTTGTGCCACGTGAGTAGTCTTCATTAATAATGAAATTAGTTTGATTTTATAACAAATTGAAAAATTAGTGTTTAGGTTTTACTTTGGAAGAGTAATTTAATTTTTTTTATTCTTATTTTTCCCCCCTTGGGAAAAAGATGATCCCATTATGGCAATGCAGGTTATTGATTTCTTAACAATAAAACACACTCAATACGTTGCATTTCAAGCGCCTCTTCAGTCTACGTGCTGTGATTTGTTGCCTGGCAGTTGTTAGCAGCCTAGCAACATGCTCCAGTCCAGATCTGCAAAACAGTCTAGACACCCAAAGTTAGGAGTTACGGCAGAGCTTGGTGTCTCAGTACATCAAAATCCATCTGAAACCATCAGCAGCCTGAAATCACTTAGTATGTAATGGATGACATTTAAGTACTCTCCCAATGTCTTGTAATCTACTAGCAGGTGTGAGCAGTTGACTGTGTTTTGTGGGTAAGACGAGGCAAGATCTTCAAGCAGAATTAGCTCTTTTGGAGGCAGATCCCCAGTAGGCAGCCCTTCTGGGGTCTCATACAGTACCATAAGCTAGACCCCATTTTGCAGAAAGATAGCAGAGGTGATGATGCTTCATTTAAAATGTGAAGTGTGTCCTGTTCGAGCATCTCTCATCAGGTAGCAGTTGGCTGGATCTGGGATACCTGTGTGCTGGTGAGTCAGTCTGTGTCTAGGGACTGGCTGGTGTTGTGCTGATGGCTTCCCACAGCCTTTCACAAAGCAGGGCCTATAATTTCCATTTATTCTTTTTCTTCCTTGATGAAACTTGCAGTGCCTTTATGCTCCTTGAGACTACTCACAGCTTTGGGTTAAAATTTGCTAGTGAGTTAAGAACTGAGGAAGACAAGTGGGTAAATGGACAGACACAATTCTGTGACTAGAGGATGCTCGGGTATTCTATACAGAAACAGAAAGTGGTCCTTCCTTAGCCAGGTGCCTCCTATTGCTATATTCCAACCATATTCCCTCCCTAGGTCAGAGAGACTTAAAGTTGTTTCTGCAAAGCAGCACTGCTTTGGCAGTGGCTCCTCAGGAGGTAAGAGTGGCTGCTTGGAAACAGGAAAACTTTGGGTTCTAGAACACCATCAATCCAAAAATGATTAGTTTTTTTTAAGAAAGGTTCATTACTCTCTGTGTGGTTTGCTGCTATCCTCATTCCAGGTGATGCAAGATTAATTCAGAGAAGGGGTAAGCATAGTGAGTGCTCTAACTCAGGAAGTTAAATTAAACTTTTCTTCCCTGTTTCTAGAACTTTTGTGCATGTAATTTAATTACAGATGCATAGAATGCTTTCAGTTGGAAGGGACCTCACATCATTCAGCTCCAACGCCCTGCTGTGGGCAGGGACACCTCTGATTAGACAGGTTCACCAGAGCCCCATCCAACCTGGCCTGGAGCATTTCCAGGGAGGGGACATCCACAGCTTCCCTGGGCAACATATTCTAGGGTCTCATCATCCTCAGAGTGAGGAATTTCTTCCTGAGATCTAAATACTGTTGTGAATGGAGACTTAAAATTAGGCCTGTGTTATTTCCTAGGTGAGGTCCCCATTACTGGGCTGTTCTTGTCCTTGCCTCATCCCCTTTAAGTCTCCTAAGAAACTTACCCTGATAAAGTGTTTCTAAACCACATGTATTCTGCTGCCAGACACACGTTTTCTTCACTCTCCGCTTATCTCTTAGCTGTACCTTAATAAAAGTCAAGTGTGACGTGTTTAAAATAGACACTTGCTTGGTTTGAACTTTTCTTGGGTCTTAAGTCCTTCAGTGGAAATGCTTGGTAATATCATCTTAAAGTTTACAGATCCTTTCCTGTTAAAGCTGTCAGCGTTGCTCTGCGAAGCTTTGCAAAATGTCAGATTGGATGAGTTTTGCCCCTTTCACAAGATGTCAGTGACTGAAAATAAAAGGGAGTTTATTCCAGAGCTGAAAACATCCAGTGAAACATGTAGTAGTTAGTTGCTTCCTTTTATCCATGTTAATGGTAAAACAGTGGTTGTTTTATAGGTTCCTTGTGATTACAGTAATCAACAAACGTGTGGTTTGGTCCTGCAGTACTTGATGAAAGACACTTTAGAGCAGCCCCTTAAAGGGCTTGATGCGTACCAAGGGTAATAGCACCCGTGCACCTGGTGATGAAGAAAGAGCATGGCCTTGCAGTCACCTTCAGGGTCTTCAGTTCCCTCCTGTAACTATGAGTTTACTTTTCCTGTTTCTCTAGTTATCTTTTCTAATGAGGAAGCAAAATAATTTCTGGTTTGCTCATTGTTTTCTAGCGTTTCTTAAAACATTCTTTGCGAAACGTTCATTTTGCTTGGTGGTTTGCAAGTGGATTTCCACTGGAAATCAGTTACCATTAAATGTTAATTATTTAATTTCATGTTCGACTCTAAAACTCTAAAATCGTAGTTTTCCACATAGTTTTAACATATTCAGCTGCTTAGTGAGTGGTCAATTACGGTCCTTTTAGGTAAAGAAATCGTTAAGCTTTTTGTAAACAGTGGTGGTGATGTGATTTAGCTGGAAGTCACTAGGGAAGGCTCTGAAACAGCCATCTCTGCTGATATTGGCTTATGTCCCCGAAAGCTAGCAAGTCTGAAGACCTGCATGTCAAGTGTGGCAGGTGGATTGCTCCATCTCTCTTTCTGTTTGTGCATGATTAACTGGAGGGAACTCGTGTTGCTGGCAGTGTATTTCAGTCTCTGCTGCTGAGTTCCACATGGAAGGCACTCCTGTCCCTGAGCTGAGGATTCCTCATTTACAACAGAAATGCCAGTGGTGTTGCTGTCTCAGCCCCACTGGTTGTGCCAAAGCCTTATCAGATGCAAGCCGTGGTCCTTCCTCAATCATGAATGCTCCAGAAACATGACTGACTTGTACCCCTTGACGTGGTGCAATCATCCTGCTGGAAAACACATTTGCTAGGTTGGTGACTTGTTCCAGATAAAAGCCTTCTTGTGTGCCGTTTTAAAAGCTCTCTTCTAAGTGATTTGCAGGCAGGTTTATCCTTTTATCCATTGATAAAATTTGTCGTAGAATTTCCAGCTAGGCAAATGAAATTCAAAGGCAAAGAACAGTATTTTAGCCTCATTCTAAGCATTCACGCTGGTTTTGACTGGGATAATTTTCTTCAGAGCAGCTGGCCATGGTTTGGGTCTGTGCATGGGAACAGTGCTGTTAACACAGGGATGTTTTTGTTACTGCTGAGCAGTGCTCACACCGAGCCAAAGGCTTTTCTGCTCCTTGCCCCACCAGCGAGCAGGCTGGGGGTGCACAAGGAGTTGGGAGGGGACCCAGCTGGGACAGCTGACCTCAACTGACCAAAGGGATGTTCCAGACAAAATGAGGACATGCTCAGCATATACAGCTGGGGGAAGGAGGAGGAGTAGGGGGTAGAATTCAGGCGATGATGTTAGGCTTCCCAAGTAGCTATTACGTATGATGGAGCCCAGCCCTCTTGGACATGGCTGAACATCTGCCTGCTGAGAGGACGTGGTGGATGAATTCCTTAGTTTGCTTTGCTTGCTCTCGCAACTTCTGCTTTATCTGTTAAACTGTCTTTGTCTCAATCCACAAGGTTTCACGCTTTTACCCTTCCAGTTCTCTCCCTCATCACACCAGTGGGGAGTGAACTAGCAGCTGTGTGGGGCTGAATCACGGGCTGGGGTTAAATCACGACAAGAAGTCACTTATAAATGCTTGACTTCACAGGAAAGGCTTGGGCTAGTAATTGTGATAATTGCACCCATTTAGCACAGACAGGAGAACACTTACGTAGCAGTAGTTACTTTGAAAAACTTTATACGCCCTTTAAAACTCATTTAAGGGGTATGTGAGCATAGCTACACGATACAGATCACCCGACAGTGTAACCCAATGTGTGTTTTACTAAAATCAGCTCATTAAAACACTTAGTTATGGTATTCCTGCCACCTGGCTCCGCAGTCTTGGGGTTACTGCGACCTCTGCTTTGCTTTGAGTTTGTTTAAGTATTTTTTGTGTGTTCCCTTGCTCGTGCAGTTCTCTGGTCTCAGTGCAGCTTGTACCTGTTCCCCTTCTGTTTTTCCTGTGTGCCCGAGTCCTGCAGAGCCTGTTATGGCAAAGCTGGCACGCTGCTTCCTGGAATTCATCTCCTGTTTACAGCATTTCTCTGGGTCAGACCTGCCATGAAGTGCAGAAATTGAATGTTTATCAGTGTTTCTTTACAGGAACACAGAGGTATGCTTTCTCTTGAAATCCTTGTTTACCCTAATCCAGTGTTCTAATTGAGCTGCACTTTTATCCAGCATAATAGGAGGCTGATTTATTAGTAGCAGTTCATGTAAAAGGTTGCTGGATGTGGACTCGATGATCTCTTGGGTCCCTTCCAACCCCTAACATCCTATGATCCTATGATGCTTCCTTTGTGCTGCACGTGAGTGAGGTTTTTCTGTGTCTTTTTAGAAGTTCTCAAACGTAGCTGAAGCTTGGGACAGACCATGACTTGGGCTGCCGGGTTACAGATACCTCTGCTTTTATAAAACTTAAGTTTCCATTTAATTAAACACTTCATAAAATATTAGAAACAGACTTTTCACAATTTGTAGGAAGTCCAGAAAACCATATTACATTTAGCTGGGCTGCTTTGCTAAATGAAATGATTTTGCTTGAGGAAAAAACTCCCAAACTTGCAATTTTAACTAAATGTAGTATTGAAAATGGATGCTTGTAAGAGAATATTTCGATGCAGAAACTCCTGACTGTGAAGGACAGAGGATGGTGAGGGAGGGAAAGCTAAAATGACTTTTAACAGCAGCAAGTTCAAGGTACCGTCATGTCCTTGACATGACAAGTCTCCTCTGTACTGCAGATGGGCAGAAGATGTAGTTCTCTCTGTTGATGTATGTGTGGTGCTTTCAGTGTTTTCTATTAGTGATGCATTCTTACCAATTATCTTTTAGTTACGTGATACCTTGTCATCAACATTAAAGGATCATGGGATGAGACAATAAAAGTTACTTGGTCTAAAGGAAGGAAGAAAGGAACTAATTTAACCCCCTCCCCCAGTATTCATATACTTATGACCATTCAAAAAACAAGAGAAATGCTGACATTATTGTCAATATCTTGTCTTTTACGGTTCCTAAAACCACCACTGCGAAGCAGGTATTTTCAAGCATCATTTTAGTGTTTGGCTGTAGCTGCTGTTTTCAGTTGTGACCTGAGATGCAAATTTTGTTTTTAAATATGTTGTCCTCCAATTGTAAAGTATTGAAGATGATTTTGATTTTTACTTCCAATGAGAGGTACTGATCAAGTTTTGCTTGCTGAAAGGTTTTTATGTGATCTCTGCAGAAGAGTAGCCGTAAACTAGAGCTTTATCATTCTACATTTATTTAAGAATAATATTGATCATATAATAATACTAGCAAGCAGAGGGAATCAATGTGGCTGCTACTAAGATGAAAATACATCTGAGCTGTGAGTGGTTAGTAAGGTTATTTTAAGATTCACTCTTCATTTGAGGATGCTCCATTAATATTTAAATTAGCATGTTTTTAAATGGCAGAAAATTGGATAGAAGCATTTAGTGTATTTTGGGTGGGATGTTTTCCGAACTCAGTTTTACTTAAGTAAAATCCATCTTAGTTTTCCTGTTCTCAACAACATGGCAGTAAATCTTCTCCAAAATTATTTAACTGGTTGAAAATAAAGTGGAAGAAAATACAAGACTGATGACAGACTAGGGTTTTATTCATGGAATTATCTGAATTAGCCAATTCAGCAGTGATAGTGTAAAATGCATTAATCAGAGGTACAGAAGTTTCAGTAAGACACTTGTACCTACATCATGGTATCTGTGAGATATTGCAAGTGTTTTGGGTAGAAATTGAGCATAAGCATGACTGGCTGTCAGCTAAATCAGGCAGAATCACAGAGTGGTGGGGGTTGGAAGAGAGATCTGGAGATCATCTAGTCCAGTGCCCCTGCCAGATCAGGATCAGTTGAAGGAACATGTCCACTACCTGGTATCAAGAAAGCAGCTTTTATTTCAAATACGGAGGATTAATGCCCCAAGAGTGGTAGCTGGGATACTCTTAGTCTCCTTTCAGGTGTTTTCTCTGGTTTTGTTTTCTTCTAGTCCTTCCTTTCCTATGTCTTTTTTCAGTCTGTTTTTAAATAAGGACTACAGATATTAACCTCATGCTTTGAGGACTCAGCAATGCCCACGGTGTTTTACTTAAATCAGTAATTGCTGTGAGCACATTGATTACTGATCTTGTAGTTGGAGCCTAAAATGACACTGTTGGCCACTGTTGTCCTCTTCAAGCTAGTCTGATTTGGAGATGAGAACGTGTAACAGAATGAAGTTATGCACTCAGGTTTTTACATTTACTCTTTTGATTTGAAGGTTGCCTGCTTCAGGTACCCGAGCTATGTGTGGTGTCTCCTACAGAACAGAGAGGTTAATGAGAGCAGTTGTGCTTGAAAGTAGGTGCCTTTATGGAATGATTCAGGACCTCCCTGGAGTTTCTAGTGTTCTCCATCAGCTGTACGTGGATCCAACTGGCAAGTAGGGTTTGGGAATAAGAACATTTCTCAGTTGGGAAAGTCTTGATGAGCTTTGCCTTGCATTTGCTTTGTAAGGCATCTGACTCAGCATTGCATTCTACTCTACTGATAGCCAGAACATCATATTCCTCTCTGGCAACAAATAGGAGTTTGACCTACTTTAATGAAAGTGCAGCAGCCCTCTCCCTCCCCACAGATGTTTCTGGACTCCCTCACTGGTTATCTTTGCAATTCACTCTCAGTGTGATAACCAGTGGGCAGCAGGTGAGGCTACTGCAGAGGAGCAAAGAACATTTCTTCATGCATCAGGTGAGTTATGAAACTTGTTCCTGCAGGGTATCACAAGTTCCTGATGTTTCATGAAGGTTAGAAAAGTGAGTAGGTGTGTTTATGGTAGAACCACTGTGTTTGCTGAAACACTTGTGATTCGCACACTCAATTAACACAAACTGTTAATTGTTGGTAGCAGGTGGAGGTTGTAGAGATCAGTTGCTCACCTTGCCCTTCTTCTGTTCTTCTCCTGAATCTAGCAGCAAACAAAAAACTGCTGCTGAGCAAGATGGACCTTGGCTCTGGAACCACCAAAAGCTTTGCTTGTACCCTTGCTTGTGGAAAGTTCCTGTTTCATTGGCCAAACTTAGAAGAGTTTTGAAGGATTATTCTCAGTCTTTAAGCTAGTGTTATTAGCCTCCTTATTAGAGTAAAAAAATGAGAGTAGCACTGCTGTTTTTCAGCGCATCGGTATAGTAACCCAGCACACGACTGCTGAGGACCTCGGGGACATGCTGCTCTGCATTTCTAGTACTTTTCTCCCTCAGCCTGTCAGTGCAATGAATGATAACGCTTTTAGCGAACTTCAGACAGGTATTTTATAGGTGTTGTAAGGAATATTTATTTCAGAGGTCACTTCAGTTTGCTTATATTTTTTTGCCTAACTCATGACACTGAGGCATTTAGGGAATGAGAAGCCCCGTGTGGGTTAAGTACCCGTGGCAGTGCACGACGTGCAGCTGATGCACGCAACAAATCTGCGGTCAGACCGCTAGAAGCGGTGTGCGATGTGATTAAAGGCAGATCATTGCAAGGTGTAACCAGCTGAGCTTGGAGTCCTTGTGGAAGCAATTCCCCCCCATGGTTGTTTCCTTACCCGTGAAGTGATGGTAATACCTAGACTGTCGGAGGCTTCGTTATCAGTTTCACAGCAAGGTGAAAGGTCTATGTGTAGCTCCCCCTCTCCCCAGCAAACCGTTACAGACTGATGTTACTTAGTACTTAATAACTGGCCTATCCAAGTAACTGTTAAGGAATAATTGAAGCATATTTACAGAGAAAAGGTGAACAAAAATAATGGCATTATCAAGCTAAAAAGCTCTAACGCATGACTGTGATGTACGTACTTCATGATTCAGCAGCCGAGCCGTTTCTGCGCATGTAAATGATTTTTACTTAATGGATTATTGCAGCACTTCTGAGCAAGCAGCGCAGGACTCTCCCAAGGGCATACCTCGAGGACACTGCAGCAGCAATATTTTGCTGTGTCACAAGATTTTATCATGCGTAAAGGACAGATTCTTCTCTACTCGGGAGTTTTCAAATGGAAACTGCCGTCACCTTTCTGACTGATTTCACACAGGCTTGTAGTGCACTGAATTGTGGAAAGTTCTTAAAAACAAATTGGCTCTGTCAGTTGCTGGGATGTTGTCCTCTTATTTAAATACTGCCTCATCAAGTGTCTGACTGCAACAGCAGTGACATAAACTACATCCAAAAACTGAGGGAAGTTATGACTGCCTCTTACAAGAATTTTATGAGTGGTATCTTTTATTTCTTTTTTTGAAGCAGGAGTAATAAAAATGTAAGTGGATTTTACTTTACTGTTGCAGTGCTCTATGGTTGTCAAGTGCTGTTACTAAATAAGTAGTGAAAATACTCTGTTGATTTTATTGCTTCAGTAATTCTGTTACAAGAACCAGACTTACTAGACTTCTCCAAGATTTGTGACATGCATGAGATTTAGTATGTAGATGTGATTTCATAAGTTTGGGCTGCATGCAGCACTTGATGAAAGCGATCTTTCTAAACAGACAGAGATTTGGATACTAGAAAAATCGAAGTGTGCTTTTGTTAGGCTGAGATTTATCACAGAATCACACAGAATCGCAGAACATTAGGGATTGGAGGGGACCTGGAAAGATCATCTAGTCCAGTCCCCATGCCAGAGCAGGATCACCTAGACCAAGTCGCACAGGAGGAGTAAAATTTATTGAACCAAGGATCACACCCTAAAACAAGGACTGTGATGCAAACGCTAACAAACAGGCATCCACGAGAAGGGGGTGATGTGTCATTTCTGGAACAGTTCATCAGTCTCAGTGATGGTCTCAGAACTCTGTGTCTGTGCCACACCTTCTTTATATCCCTAAATGTGTGAAATCTGCATAAAGGGCTGCACAATACACTACTGTATTAACCTGTGGGTTTTTTGAAGAACAGCTTCTTTCTCCTGCACTGATAAAGTCAATGAAAGAATGAGTGGGGAACGATCCCGTAAACTTGTGGCTTTTCTGATTGAGCCTTTCATGTCAGTCCAAGAAATAACAGAAGTACAGAAGGATGTGAAGATGCACGAAGTGAAGCCAGTATGAATGTTTGCTTTGGCCCTCCCTCAGACATTTAGGTCATAAAAGGAAACTTGATGTTGAACTTGAGTCAAAGGAATCAAAACAAACCTGCCTGCGTAAAAGAGCCTCGTCCCCAGTTCAAGGGTAACTTTCTGGTTTGCTGAGATGTACTCTCTCAAGTTGTTGAAATATAATTAATGCTAATAGCAAATCTCAGCTCTTGACAAGATGCTGTTTAGTGTCTGTGCAAACAAAACTCTATTGTCATTTTCACTACTGTTGCTAGCCCTCGAACATGCTGTTGGCAGATTCAGTTTAGCACTTTCTGATCCACAGAGGAAAGTCCAATGAATTGTGTGGTTTGCTGTGTGAACTTTTTATGTCTAGTCTGAATTCAGAATATCGTGCCTTAATGTAGCAGTGATTTGACAAGCCACAGTTAAGCTAGCTGGCTGGTGAGGGGGGAAAGAAAGGTAGTGTATACGGACACCTGGCTGTTGGTTGAGGTGTCATGATCTGGAAGTGCCATTTCCTGACAAATATAAAGGACCTTCTAGCTTGAGTAGTGTTGGGGTTTTTTAGAATCATAGAATTGTTTAGGTTGGAAAAGACCTTACACAATCATCAAGTCTAACCATTAACCTAACTGCTAAGCCCCCCACTAAACCCTGTCCCTAGACTCCAGATCTACACAACTTTTAAACACGTCCAGGGATGGTGATTCAACCCCCTCTGGGAGCAGCCTGATAATTTGGTGGCTTTTCTTTTTCCTTGTATTAGAATCCATCTGCAACATCTCGGGTGATACTACCAACATCCTGATTACTTCAGGTTCTTCATACACTAAGTAGCATTGAATTACGTGTTGCATCTGTTCGCTTGACAGATGAAAGGAGTAATATTTCTCAGGTCTTGAATGAGGAAGCTAGTACAGTTAAAACATTGCAAAGGCATGCAGTCTGCAAAGAAGGAGGACACTATCTATTTTCCTTGAGAAGCTGAAAAAACAACAACAACAAAAAGGCAGCGTAGGTGCCCTGTCAGAGTGCTTGCATCGCTTGTACGAGGTACCAAAAAAAGCACCCCAAGTATTTTTCTCTTCAGGTAGATACTTCAGGAAAACATTCGTCCAACTAGCTGTGTATTTGAAAGTATGTGTGGAAAAATGTACAGGAATAATTCTCTGAGGCTTTGGCTTCTATATGGCCCTTATCTCAGGGACCTGCCTGACCAGAGCAGTGTTTGTTGTATTTTATATATGTTTTCACCGGGGAATACCAATGAGCCAGAACGCCTGCTCTGAGTAAGCACTTTGGATTCCATCTCTAGAGGTTGCTTTAATCAATATAATTTGCAGTTATAAAATGCTGTGTAGAGTCTCCTTTTCTTGTCTAACCTTGGCCAGGAAATACAACAGATGGGTTTCACCGTGCTTTTTTGGCAAGGAGTTGCATGAAAATAGAGATCAACCTTATTACATATGTGCTGCTCAGCACGATGCTTGTAATGTGCAATAAATATCACTAAAAAAGTGCAGACTTACTGCCAGTTAACCATTAATCAGGGTTAAAAAAATTAATAGTATGAGCTTGAGAGCAAATGAATCTTAACCTTTACATTAAAAACTGGTGGTAGAGTGATTTTTGTCCTGTGCTTGCGCAGAGACAGTGTATCCCAGGGTCCTGCCATGAGATGAAAGAAGATGCTGTTGCGTGTTTTTCCAGAAACAGCAAATCCTCAGTTGTGGCAGCAAGGTAGCAGATCTGTAACATATGAAAGACCAAAGGAAGCTATATAACTAGAAGGTAAAATTACACATCTGTAATTTGATTGTTTCCAACAAAACCTGTTTTCACAAATTACCAGTTAATGTTAAAACACAATAATCTGAAATCTGCCAAGACACACACTTCTCGTAAACCTGGTAGGTGCTCTGTGTATTCAAGAAAACTGTAATGCATGTTCTGAGCTCCAGGTGATAAAACTCCTGGCAAGGCAGCTGAGGTCATAAACACTGATAAATGTGTAAAATACTTTCAGCTGAAGTTGAGATGATACGGATTGTCTTTGGTTGCCTAAATGGGGTGAGAGTACTGGGTGCCTGAGCGTCTTTGCTGTGTATCTCTCTCACCTGGGATGGAGAGGGGGAAGTTTAAATTATTTAACTACCTTCAGTGGTTTTTGGAGGTCACAGATGGGGACAAGTGTTTATCCTGTACTGACAGCAAGACTTTATTTTAGTAATGACTCATTCAGCCTATTGCACCTGTAAATTCTTAGCCTAGTTTCTATGAGAATACTAGGGGTTTTTTCACTGTTTTTGTTTTTTTAATTCCTATCAACTAAGATAAAGGTGTAACATAACGTTGAATTTAGAGATTAAGGGGGGGCTTGATTTCTTTGGATGAGGCTAGGGTTCTTGTATCTGAGATGCTCTGTCTTGTAGGTTAATGCACTGAGGTTCCACTGAGGAACTGCACAGTGTGTCCATTTTCCTAACAGCAGTTTCTTCGTCAGTTCTGAAGAGACTTCTTCAAGGTGATTCTAGTCTCAGTATCACCTAGAGTATGCAATGAAATTCAAGACTTTTCATGTTTTCCCTTCATATATGGCAGCTCAGATAGATTCTGATGATGATTCCGGGCATTCTTTATTCCGCAATGGCTGGTGCAATCTTCTTTGACCCACCATAGACTCATCAGCAATGTCAGCTGTTCCTTTAAAAAACCAGCATGGTCTCTTCAGGCAACTGGATGCTTGTTCCACTCTGAGGGAAAAACTGGTATCAACTGTCCATCTTTCCTGTTCAATGTTTTTATCATTTTACTGACATCAGTTATGTGCTTCTGCTAACATTAATGACAAACACAGTTGAGATTCAAATTAAGTAATTTGTATAATCCAAGAACAAGTCAGCCTTCTAGTTCACTTGGTCTCGATGATCCCAAGGGTCTTTTCCAACCTGAATGATTCTGTGATTCTTCCTGTGAGTTGTACTCAAGAGCAGGCGTTACATTCATACATGGCACCCTTCAAGTATCTAGTTTTGAAACTGAATGGTTGACGTCAGTCAAAATAAATGTATCTGCTCAGTAGAATAAATCAATAAAACATTTGAGAAACTTCAGGAAACAGAATGAAAAAAATCTTTTCCGCACATGTAGGATTTCATAAACCCCAGTAACTGTGGTTTCTGGTTTTCTTTGTGTGGGTTTGTGTAAGTAATAGGTAATGTGAGTCTGTTTCTGCTCTTCAGCTGTAGGTAAATCAGCATTTTAAGAAATACTTATTTTTTTTCTGTTGGTAGTCTTTTTGAAAACAATTGTTTTGTCAGGACAACATCACAAAGTGCTGTAACAAAGTGGTTTACATATTTTATTGAAACCATAGATACTATCTTCACTGCAGGCTCTGTATTCATACTATATTTTTTGACATACAGTTCTGTTCAGTGGGGGGGAAATGAAGGAAAATAAACTTTTACTGTATGAAATATGCACTGGTTTGCACTAGGTGGTCCTGAATACTTTAATTACCAGGAAGATTAGAAGGGAGTCTTGCAAACAGTTTTATAAGCTCAGTTTTTGTAATGGTGCAGGTTCTTTGCTCCACTGCTTACACCCTGTAGCTCTGGGCAGGAGCTCTACTGCTGGGCTCTGCCAGCTGTGAATCCTTTCATTTGCTCACTCTGTAGATCCTCTGAAGTTAAAAGCCAGAATATGTTGTGATAAATATTCGTGTCAAAATCTAAATGTAAAAAATATATCTAAAATACAAAGCAGATAAATTTTTAAAACTCTGTTTTTCTCTTCAGGTGTTTATCACCTGCGGTACTCCCAGCTGTATGAGTGTGTAGATCCTCTTCATCTAGAATTAAACGTGATTCCAAATATTTTTAATTCCCCAGCGTAGCTGCACTGAACACATTTAGAATTGGCATCTCTATTGTAATGATAGCTAGCTATTTTATTTTAAAAAATACTAATAATTGCATTAAAGCTGAAACCTTTGATGTTACATCCCTAGTGCCTCACATTGTCTTTTTCCCTTGCTTTCCCATCCGTTTGGGTTGACTCTTCAAATGCAGAAAATCTCTCTTTTCTGTCCTTATAAAGTTCCATTTCAGTAAAATTTCAGCTACTGAGCTCGTAAATATAGATCACTTTTGCTGTTGTTTACTGATGGTGTAGATTTAAGATATTTTACTCTTCCTGCCCCCGAAAGCCCAGTGGACCAGTAGAACAGTTGGGTCTTTTCAAATGTAGTCACTTTTAAGGAACACGTTTACCACTGCAGCAGCTGGGTTTTCCTCTTGGGCTGGTGGACGAGTGTCAGACTCAAAATGTACTGTGCTTAGCAGACAGAGTAAGTGACGAAGTCTAAAATGAGAACTTTATTAAAAGTAAAAACAAGGGGGATAACTTCTGACATTGTTTTACTGCCTTTCGATTTTTATTTATCTGATTACCATCAAGTGACGTCCTTAATGTTTCAGACAGGAAATACCATGACGTTGTGGTATGACACTATTTTCTGTTCTTATTGCACCTCTTGGTCCTTTTTAAATATTAAGATGTAAGTTCACTCTTTCTAGACACCTCAGAAATTATTTAGGCACACTATTAATGATGTGTCATAACTAAAATGAGGATGAGGTTTTTTCTTGTATCATCATCATGCTGCTTGCTGTTCATCAATCCTTTACCTTTTTAATTTTGTGCATCTTATTTTAAAAAATACTATTTATAATGACTCCTGCTTTCTTACTATGACTCCTGCTTTCTTACTATGACATATTTGATGCTTAGGGTGATTAAATGGCTGTTTTAATGCTTGTGTAAGGCATTTAGGTGTGAATGTGCTGTAAAGCTTGTGTATGTGCAGATGGAGTCAACTGATGTGGACCCTCTCATGGGACTAAAATATTTCTTCTAGCTTCTTCACCAGTGCAAAACAACAGTAACACTTGCTAGCGTTGCCTAGAAATTCCAAGTGCCCCAGATGTGAGATCCTACACCATCTGTACTAATTGTTTGTGGTGTTGCTTTGGCTTCAAGTGTTGGGGTTATTGAAAGGATAGGGATATTTACTTAGGTTGTTAGGGAGCTTCTAGTTCAAACCAAATGAAAACCAGTTTCTTGTTGAATGGTTGCTGCTTTTCAGCCTTTAAGTGTTGTGTGTGTGCCAAGGACTTGCTGTGGTGGTCTTTTCTACCTTGTTGAACTACTCCCAATTTTTCTTTTTTTAAACTCAATAGAGTTTTTCTTCTGTGATTAAATAAAGAGTAACCTTGTTCAAATAATCTTAGTGCTGTGAATCTCTCTTTGGGGCACAAAGAAAGCTGCTCTTCCTCATCCATCAATTGTAGCTTCTCGCAGTTGGTTGGAAAGGAGAGACAGCTGGAATTTAGAAGTTAAAACGCTTCCATTTTCCCACTGTCCCAAAAGGATGCACAAAACACGTAAGGTAACCATGGGGCAATACATAAGCAATACACCCTCCATGGAACATGCATATTTATCCTGTGAGAGTCACTCCAGTCCCTGTAAGAGTGTTATTTCGCTGTAAACGGTATTCCTTGGACTTGCTTAGCAGCTGATTCAAGCGGTGTTGTCTTTTGGATAAGGAGTGTGGATGCAGGCTCATGTAGCAGCGACCTGCACCACGTGTGCTGTAATAATGCAGAGTGCTCTGGAGGACGTTTATAGCCCACTCTAGCTTCATCTGCCACCTTTTTGTTTGATTGATGGTGGAAAAGGATCAACACAGCTAGGCTGTTGGGCTTTATCTGCCTTTCCAAGGGCGGTGAAATGCTTGTTGCATGGTGAATCCGAGTCGGCTGATGTGGTACCGCATTCAGTGGTCCTGCAAGCTAGAGGTAAATTCATATAGGAAGGAACTTGGGGCTTGAAGTGCGTTGGTAAACTCAAAGGTATTTGTGCTTCAGTTCATTTTAGCAAAGACCTGAAAGTGGAAGCTGCGGAATATTACAGAGTTCAGTCTTCATTACAGTATCAGCGGCTGCTTTTCGTAGAATTACAGCAGTCTTTTCACAGAGAAGCATCAAGTACAAGCGAGCACTCGAGCTGCCACGTTAGTGTTGTTAGTACTTCCAAAAATGGTTAAGCCCATTTATTTATGTTTTCTGGCAGGACCATTTTTAGAGCTTCTGAAGGGTTTTAAACTGTTCCTAAAAGGCAATAGGAACAGACAATCTTAAAAATACATGTTAAGCTGTTGCTTCTAATTTACCCATCCAAACTGGTCTATTCTTACGCGCGTGGCAAGATGGGCTGTGCAGAGAATTCTTATTCTAGCAAGAATGTCCGTGCAAAATGCACTGAAGGATGGTGATGACTGCATGTTCTACCGTGTCTTTCATCTTCAGTTAGTGGTTTGTTTTCTGTATTTCAGGTAGACTTGAAAACAAACATATCCCTGCCACTGAAAAAATATATCTAAATGGAACAGTACTGTCGTTCCAGTTAGGAGAAACAGATTCAGTGTTACCTGTCATTCAAAGAGTGTACGGAGACTAGAGCAGGAGGGGAGAATGTCCATCTGCTTTTGTTAAAGAAGCACTAATTAATAAATACATATAAAACCCCAGCAAAGCTTTCCTTTTGTGTGCTGAGATGTAGTGAGCAGGAAGGCCAGTGAAATGAGGTGTGCGACCTCCTTGTGAGCAAAGAGCAAAACTCAGGAGCGTTTTCAAATGAGATGTTAATGCTTACGTTCATTCAGGTGCTTTAATCAACTAGTAGTTTCTTGTGAGCCCAAACAAAATAGCCGAAACCAGAACAACGTCCGCTCGGCAGTCAGTTTATTATGGGATTATGATAGCTCTCAAATGTTATTTTAAGACTATTATTAACTGTTAATTGGCATTTAATTGTACTTAGTTTTAATGTAAACATACTTCTGTTCAGAGTTTGTTTTGCAGAACAAAGGGAAGAGCATATTTGTGTGCGTACACAGAGGCAGTTGTAGTGATGTCTGATCTAATGCTACATCGAGGGGAAACAGCTGTGATTTACTGAGCCCAAAGCTAACTGAAGTTCATAACTAGGACTCTGTTATTGATGATGTTGGAAGCATTTAAGAAGAATCTCACCCTGCACATGGCTTCAGAATTTAACTGCTGAAGTAGGTTGTGCCAGGAGGGAGGTTTGTGTCTGCAAATCTTGAGCTGGCACCTGGATTTCAGGTAATGAAATAATTAAAATACGGTGTTTCATTGAAGACAACTCAGTAGAGGTGTCTTCCTTACAGCTACCTGACATCTGTCTGCAGAAAATCCCACTTTGTTAGCCATAAATAGATACGTGTGCTGGTCTGCTCGAACGAAGATCTTCCCTTTGGGAGAGCCAGTGGGTTCCTTGTGCTGTGACTGCTGCAGGTTTGCTGCTCTTGGGTCCAATGCCTGCGGGGCAGCCTTGACTGCTTTAATGATGCTGTGTGATTTAATGATAATGTTTGATTGTTCTAGGAAAGGAGAGACAGGCACAGGCAAAAACTGGTTTGATGCCTTGCTATTGGCAGTGCTTCTAAAAATGGTTAAACCTACTCAACGTTTTCTTGGCAGAACCATTTTTTTAGAGGTTCTGAAGGCTCCGACTTGCCAAAGGCAGCTGTGTAGTGTGCGGGGCAGCCTCTCACATCACCCTGGGGGAGTCTTCACTCTTAATTTCGAAGCCACCACCATGTTTCGAAATCCAGACATATCTTGTTCCAAAATAAACAACCAGAAGACCCACGTTCCTCAGCGCTTCCAAGTCCCATGTATTTTATGCAATACCAAGGAGCTTACTGTGCATTTATTCTATTTAAGACTCATAAATAATGTCACCAAACATTGTAGGCTTCTACCTTATGAGCTACCAAAAATGAAGAGACAAGCTAAGGTTTGGGTTTCGCCTGCCTTCTGAAGGTCACTCCTTGGTGTTGGAGTAAAGCCTCCACAAAGTGTGAATCCAACCACAGAGACTGGCTCCTCCGTACACATTGCGTGTTGTTGAAGACCTTGAGCCAGAACATGTTACTCATGACCATCTGTTGAACAGCGATGCTACAGAGGCCAGGCGCAGCCCTTATGTAAGCAACCACAGGCGCAATTCCGTACTCTTAGCTCTCAGCAGAAAGAAGATCCGCAAAGCAAGCAGAGCGGTTGCAGCCACAACGCTGACCTAAAGAATTATTTCTTCTTTCATAAATTCACTGGCAGGCGTTGTTCAAAATGAAATTACTGTTTCCCTAAAAGGTGCGACGTGCCAGAGAGGTCACCAGTGGAGCATTGAGCCTGACTTGCTTAATATGGCTCCTCTGGCATCAGTGGAAGGCCTGTGCTAGGGACAAAATGGGATCCTAAATATAGAAGAGAGTCAGGATGTTGTACAGAAATAACTGAGATGACATTAAAATCTGGGCTAATAGAAATGGTATCAAATTCAAAAGGCAAAACCGAAGGTCGTGTCTTCCAAGTGAGTTACAGCGGAATTGTGTAAAATATGAACAAGATCCTCATTATAGATAAATAGTACTTGGATGATCATGGGGTGTGCTTCAGCAGTCCCTGTGATGCGCATAAAAACAAGCACGCGGCATTTTCTGCTCTGCCAATGCGAGTTCATCATTCCCGAGCAGTTCATTGAGTGAGGTGAAGAGGCTATCGTGTAGGAAGGAGATGTGAGGAGTATAGAGTATTTATCTTTAGAGAGATATTTTATGGAGCCAAAGGACTGAAACCTGATGGCTGCAGAAGAAAGAAATGGTGCCAGCAAATGCTGAATTAATTGGGTCTGAATGCTGGAAGATTTCTGATGGGCAGAGCACCCAAAGTCCACCACAGCTTTCCAAGGAGAGGAGCAGCAAGAAAATGCAGAGATTTCTGTAAGAAGGCACTTTGAGTTCATGAAGGGAATTACTTTGCCTAGCTCCTATAACATCCCCAGATCTTTAGGATGTCAGGTGTATGGGGGGATGGAGCAAAGCTGGAGATCGGTAGATTTAGACTGGATGTGAGGAGGAAGTTCTTCACTGTGAAAGTGGTGAGAGCCTGGAATGGGTTGCCCAGGAAAGTGGTGGAAGCCCTGTCCTTGGAGAAGTTTAAGGCCAGGCTGGATGGGGCTCTGGCTAGCCTGATCTTGGCTGGGGTGTCCCTGCCCATGGCAGGGGAGTTGGAACTGGATGATCCTGTGGTCCCTTCTAACCTTAACTGACTGTATGACTTGGTCTAGGTGATCCTGCTGTGGCAGGGGGATTGGACTAGATGATCTTTCGAGGTCCCTTCCAATCCCTAATGATTCTATGATTCTATACTTTTATACCAGGCAGACCTCTTAACGCTTTATTCAAACAGATGACCTGGCAAAAGTGTGGATGCTCACAGCTGCACATACTGAAGACAATCTGCTTTTGGAGTAAAAGGCCATTGTAGATACAGGCATGTTGATGTGTAGGTACGTTTAATTTTTGTAGAAATGTATTTAACGTGTCACCACAAGAAAATACACAAATATCCTTCAAGTGGAGCTCAAAAGTTCTACAACAAAACTCCAGGGAGGAATATTCAAGAGGAAGTTGAGCTGCAATACTCACTTCTAGGGGGTTATCACATTTGTTGATGGTCTTGAGAAAGCTGATAAATTCTTAAAATCCTATTTTAGCCTTTAGGCACAGGGAGATAGTTCAAAGAAGGGAGTGTGTATCTGGTGTTGGTAGTTCTGCAAAATGATGTGAATGTGCTGATTCACTGGGCACTTTTATTAAAAAATAAATTAAAATAATTACTCTTCAGAAAAAACCCCATAGCAAACCCCAAGCCTATTGTTGTAAGCTGGAACATAGGAGGTTCCATATAAATATCAGCAGGAACGTCTTCCCAGTGAGGGTGACAGAGCACTGGAATGGGCTGCGCAGGGGGGTTGTGGAGTCTCCTTCTCTGGAGATGTTTAAAACCCACCTGGATATGTTCCTATGCAGCTTGGTCTAGGTGATCCTGCTGTGGCAGGGGGATTGGACTAGATGGTCTTTTGAGGTCCCTTCCGATAATGATTCTATGATTTTATGATTGTATAACAAATTTTAATGTCAAAAGTAGTACATGCCTTAAATCATAAAGTACTGAGGCTTGTAATTGTTGCCATATGTGCTGTCACCATCGAAAGTGTGGAAGAAGACAACTCTATTGGGTGGACAACTTTTTGTTAAGCTGCTGTGCAGAACCTGTAATTCCAGGACTCTGGGATTTTGAAGCCCTGTGAGAATGCAAAGAATAATAAATCCTTAGTAGTAATTTTTAAAATTGAGTTCATTGTTGAATAATGTTCACTGCATGATGGATGCTGTAAATTAGACATTTTAATAGGCGAGTAAAGGAAATGTTCAGATTGCTGTGAATATGGAGATTGCCTAGCGCGTGCCCCAAACCTACCACGTGCTACCTGCCCTGTAACATCCCTTCTCTCCAGGCTGGAACGGCCGAATGTGAAGTCATGCAGGTAGGACCAGAGCTCTGAAGAGCCATGGAAGTGAAAGCAGTGGCCTTAAAGCAGTGCTTCTGTTAAAGATCTGCAGTGTAGTCCCATGTCTAAGATAAATAACTGGGTAATTTGGTGTATGAACAGGAGTGGGATCTGCTTCAGGAGAAATGTTCTGACAGGGTGGGTGGCCGAGAGCCACCCTGCCCCTGCCACTGTACTGTGATTCTGTGAAGAGCAGCTCTTTGCAGGATAGAGATTTAGCAGAAGCACGGGTTCTTTGTAGAATCCACGGTCTAATAAGATCTCTGGCGATGTGGAAGGGGCTTGATTTGAGACAGAACAGTACTGCAGGAGTAGTGAAATTTGTTTTTCATGGAGTAAATTAAGATATTCAATAATTCCAGTGCCCAAGAAAAAAAAATGAGGCAACTTGGTTTCGGAGTAGTTAATAAAATGATTATAGAACTGGGATGAGACTGTAGGTGCCAACTAGCCGCATGACCTGGCCAAGAACAGGCTGAGTACATGTGGTATTTCTACCACTTCCAGCCTTTGGGTATTTTCAGAATATGAACTTCTGGATCTGATGCAGCCTTTGTGCTGTACTCCCTTTATGTGTATGTATAAAATGTAAGTTGTATATAAACGTCTATAATAACTAAGTATATGTATTTTATTTTCTCCTTTCCTGGGTGCTCAGCTGATGCTCCTTTTGGCTCCTGTGAACTTAGGTCTCTGCACTCTTGTTTGGGAAGGAGAGAGGTTTGTTAGCAGACATGTCAGGATCAAACGACTGGTGCCATGCTAGGCAATCTCCGTATTCAGAGCAATCGGAACGTTTCGTTTACTCACCTATTAAAATGGCTAATTTACAGCATCTGTCATGCAGTGAACATGATTCAAGAAGCCACAGAGAGCATTTCTGGACCACTGGAACAGTTTATAGATATTTAGGTTACAAACGCAGTCATTCGAGGGGATAAGGTAGCCATGTCCCGGTGTATTGGGTTATAAAGCTTAACATCATGTGTGCAGGTACGTCTTAGAGCAGCCTGAGTAGGTGCACACATACCTACGCGTATGCACGCGCGCCGCCCTAACATCAGGGCAACACTGGTGTAATTATGGCTCATAGTTTGTCTGTGGTGCTGCTACTTTCGAAAGTTAAGTAATTGCCGCTCGGAGGGAGTGGTAATTCATGGCAAGAGAAAACACTCTCGCCTCATCTTATCTTGCGGGTGGTGGGTGGAATTCTGAAGCGGGTCCTGTTTGCTGCTTCTCTAAAATATGTGTCACAGCTATCCGTAGTTAGGTTTTGGTGGCTCAGAAGCTTCAGTGTGAGTATTTTCTTCGGAAGGGAAGTCATCATGATGCAGAAAACTTGTAAAACACTGAAATTGTGCAAGTGGGAATATTTGCGTGCGCTTTCCAAATAAAGATAATTCATTCTGAAAGAAAATAACATTTCAGAATGGAATTCTAGTTGCTAATAATATGCCATAGAATAGCTTTGTCTGTTTTTAAAGCCAAACTGATCTAGGTTGCCATAGTTAGGGAAGACAGCAGCTTGTTTAAGGAGTCAGACTTTTTTTAAGGGCCCATGTCTGTTTATTAACTTGACGGTGCTCGAGTTAATAGGTTAGATTGAAATGTGGATGTGGTCTTTGAGGAAATAAATGCCATGAGAAAGAGATGATGGAATTACAGCTTCAAATATGTTCCTGTTTATGTGTTTAATGTATTATTAAGTGTCATTTGTTTAAAAAAGAAATTCAATTCAGCATGGATCCAGCATAAACAAGTAGTGTTTTCGTAGCACTTAGGCTCTATTTGATTTTTGTCTCATCACAGCATTTCAGAAATCAGATTCCATTGTTTATTAGCCAGAACAAAGGATGGAAAAGACCTTGGTTGTATTGTGTGTTTAGCTGGGAAATCCCTGGGAGTTCAGAAAGTAGGTGAACATTAGGGATGTAAAATACTGACTGACACACTGCAAGTCTGACAGCACTTCCAGGAAATGCTGGTTGCTCCACTAGAAAGGAAATACTTGGAGGATCAGACCGGATTTCAAACATGCTTGAGAGGACTGCATATCTAGCATTACAAGGGATGAGAACTAATTTTAGGACAGCTTTCTAATGCTGTTGGTATGGCGTAGTTCTCCTGCAGAGATCAAGTCCTGAGGAGTTCCAGAAACTAATAATTATGAACTTTAGTAAGCAGGATCCTCATATTTTAAATTTGTCATGTAGCACACATTTCCAAGTTGCGTAGCAATAGTCTGTCCTGGGTGATGGAGACTGAGGATGTGCCCAAGTGTACTCTTCCCAGAAGTGAAGCCTTCGCCTGAGAGGAGCTCTGCCTTCCTCTCTGGGGAAAGAATGACTTCTCTGATACTTTCACATGAGGTTGGAAAAGCAGCTCTTGATGCGTTTCTCAGGAGTGGAAAATATCCATGCAGGAAGATACCACATGTATAGCTTCAGGTCCATGGGATTAATTGCATTCCAAAGTTCAAGCAAAAACCTAAAGTTGTTCAGCAGACACGAAATTCTGATAAGCAGAAGGTCCGTCTATCAGGTAAGACACTTGCCTTGTGTATTTAAGTAACTTTTCTGTCATCCTAAACCACTAGAAATCTTCGTGTGCTCCAGTAACAACAACTGCTGAAATCTGACTGGTTAAGGAATTAATCTGTTGTAAATATTCCCCTCTGCAGGTAACAGGTTTTTATTACTTTAACACCAAAACCAGCAACATACTTGAAGGAATAAATTGCAAACCAAGGAGAAGGCTCAAAAATAATTATTACAGATACGGTAGTGAATTCTCTAACCACCACTTCAGAGATTTTTTTTTGTTGCTTTCGGTTATGCTTTATGAAACATGTTTATAGACGATGTCAGCAATGTTCTTCCTCAGTTGCTGTTGCAAAGACCATTTTTGCAGTTTATCACAAAATGCCAGATTTGCTCAGCATGTAATTTAATCTTATGCTTGGAAGCTTCCACATTACTTGGTTATCATGAAATTATTCTTTAATAAAAATGTGTGCTTTGTGATCTATATTTTATTAATTTGGTGGGTCTGTTTATCGATTGTTGCAGATGCCATGAATGTATAATTTGTCACAGTTATTGGTAGCCTGTCAGCAGTTTGGGGCACCTTCAGAATAAGCCTTGCTTGATGTGCGGGGAGAAAAGCTTTCTGCTGGAAGTTATCGTCAAGACTGGGGTTGGTATCGGGTTTATCATTTGATGGCGTGCTACAAACAGATTAATAACACGGCCTGTTTAGACAAGAGTTTTCAGCAAATACAATGTAGTGATGGAAAACAGAAAAACAACATTAGGGATGGGAAGTGTAGATCTTCTCACTGTTGTAGTTCAGTCTAAATTTACGGGTTATTAGCATCACAAGATGGGGGGAAGAAAAATCTTGAGCATTTTTTATCCCTTCTACAGCCAATTGTTTTCTGCTGCATATAAAGCAGTTGTCAGTTTTATTGATCAAGAGGTTAATGAAATTAAAGTTAATGACCTAAAAAAGTAACCTCTGCACTAAATATTTTTTTTTTTTAGTAAAGCAGATACTTGTTCCAAAATTATTTGACTTAGTAAGAAGTCCAATATAAACTTCTTTTCAGTAAGGAAGTTTACTTTGGTAATGATTTCGCAGAGGCGGTGGTGTGTACGGCTTTGCATGCTGAAGTGAAGCTCCGTGCATGAGGCAGCTGTTGGTTTCGGTTTGGTATTTTTAAAGATTGTGTTCAGGTTGCGTTCACCCATGGAGCCCCTTCTGGCCCTGCACTGTGTTTGTGTATCACTTTATTAAAAAAACAGTGGCTGAACCATCACTCTTCAGCACCTTAGATCTTGGCTAGAGTACTGTTAAATTTCTTCATCCACTCATCGTTCTGGATTCTGTAAAATACTACTCTCTGGTTGCTGCTGGCCCTTGGCATTGGTTTATGCAGGTGTGTCCTTTTTGCACTCAGCAGAACAGGTTCCCTGGGGTTATTCCTGAAATTGTTGGTCTGTAGGATGTACACTGGGGTGGGGAGAGCAATGTAAAACAAATGTGGATAAAGCGCCCCCCCAAAAAAAAGGATAGCAAATGGCAAAGAAAAAAGGAGGAAGAGAAAAAGAAGGGGGAAGGGGAAGAAAAAGCGGAGAAAAGGAAGAAAAAGGAGGAAGAGGGAAGAAAAAGGAGGAAAAGGAGAGAAAAAGGGGGAAAAGAGAAAAAGGAAGAAAAAAGGGCAAAAGGAAGAAAAAGGGGAAAAGGGGGAAGGAAGCGGCAAAGTGGGGGAAAAAGGAAAAAAAAGTGGGATAAAAAGGGGGGAAGATGAAAAAAATGAACGGGGTGTGTGCGTCCCGACCCTTCTCCGGCTCTCGCAGCACATCCCTACCTCCGCTGCGCGGAACCCCGCCCCCTCCCCCGCTGTGTAACGAGCCGCGTTGTAATTGGCTGAGAGCTGGCGGAGGGCAGCCGCCATTGGCTGCGGGATAACAGCGCTCCGCCCTGATTGGTCGCGCCCGCCTGCCCCGTATTTTCAGCAGCGGCGGCGGTGGCGGCGGCGTATTGCGGGGGGAGCCGGTGCGGGATGCAAGGTGGGTCCTGGGACGGAGGTGGTGGGACCCGGTGCGTGATGGGACCCTGTGGCTGGTGGGTTCGGTACCCTCTGGCCCCGCTAGCCCTCCCGCCGGCGCATCTGCGCATTTACCTTTATTTTTCACCTCCCGCCGCTTTATTTCCGCGTTGGGCGGGGGCCGGCGCGCAGCGGGCGGTGGGGCCGGGTGGGGAGCGCCGCGTCCTGCGCCGCAGGGCGGAGGAGCCTCTGCGGCACCCCCCGGGTCCTGCCTCCGGGCGGGGGGTTTTTCGGAGGGAAGCGGCTCTTTCTGCGTGGGTGAGGGGCTGTGGGACCGCGTAGCTGCGGGCTCCGGTGGAGTTTGCCCAGGTCCTCTCTGGCGGGACGGCCTGAAGGTGCGGGACTGCGGCGACACAGCGCGGGGCGGTGCGGTACGGGAAGGAGAGGGGAATTCTTGCAGGTCCGCAGGTGCTGCGCAGATTTAGTGAACTTTGAGCTGCGGGTTTCCCTAGTTTGAAAATCAGGGTCTGCCTGTGGTGATCCGAAAGGGCTTGACCGGCCCTCGGGTCCCAGGGTCCTTCCCGTGAGTTATTTCTGAGGGTTTGGTAGATGCGAGGTTCCCCTCCAGTCTCACATTGCAGCTAACTGAAAATGGATGTGGTCTTGTGGTGTTGTCTGAACATATTTTGTTTGGCTGGAATGTAAAATACGAAGTTAAATACCGTCCGTTTTTATCTTGCCCTTGGACCACAGAACAGATTTAGCAGACAGAATTTGGCTCCGCGTCGGTTTGCAGCGTATCTAGTGAAGCTGTCTAATACTTAAACAGATAACAGCTAGTCCCATCTCCTTCGCGTGGGGCATTTTGCTGCCAGCCGGATTTGCTTGATGTGTTTCATGTCGTATGAGAACTTCATCCACCTTTTCACGTTCTGAGTTGCCTGGTGCCTGTCGTGGCCAAAGTTATTTCTCAGAGAGATACGGTTTGAGGCAGCAAAAGCTCCTGGCAGGTTTGGCAAGTTTTCCCTGTGGCCTGAGTGACGCTGCAGTCAGGAGTGGGTTTGCGCTGCTTCTGCTGCCTCGTAGTTAGCTAGGAACTTGAACTGTGCTGTGCAGCATCTCCAGCTGGAGGTGGTGCTTGAAAATGTTGTATGTCTGCACGGTCGGGTCTGTTATGTAAGTGAACAGCACAGGTTTCAGCTAGGAGCGGGTTAACAATCAGTGCCTGAATGTGTCTTTGAGTGGCACCTTTTTTAAGGTGCCATTTATGGCGATTTGGGTTAAAATCCGTGTCCCTGTCAGTGAAGTCGGTGTGATCTTGCACCTGAGTTTGCTTGCAGGGCTGTTAACCCCTTGTTGCAGGTAGTGGCAGAAGGATGCTTGTGGGACCAGTTGTGTTCCTAGGCCTAAAAGCATAATTTTTTTTTTTTTCATTGCTAGCCTGAGGGCGTGGGAAGCAGCAAAGGGTTTTCTGGGGAGTAGCAGAACAGTTTCAGTCTGGCCCTGCCAAGCAGGAGCAGCTCCTGTGTCTCTCCAGTGTGGGAAGTGGCCAGAGGAGCTGCGCTGGTGCAGCGTCACAGTTCTTCACCTCATGTGTGGGCACCCATGGGGTGCACAGGCACTTTATTGCTGAGGGTGATGATGCAGGTATGATCCTGCTTGTAAGAAATGCTGAATGGAAGCTGCACCTGTTGCACCACCAGTGATTTATTGGCTGTTAGAAAAACCTGCAGTTTTCTGATTGTCTGCTGAAATTACTTTGACTATCTAAACCAATAGGAATCCGGAGAGTTTAAATTTAATTTAATCGTGTATCTTATTAAAATTATGGTGACTGCTTGAGCATGTGAGAAATGGAGCGCTACGTATGAAGTACTTTTTCATAAAACAAATCCTGTTTATGTATATGAGTGATACACACCTTAAAAATGAGGCCAGCTCTAGTTCGGGAACTATTTAAAAGTAGAAATGCCCAAGCACACGTTGTGTTGCCTGATCGCGTTACATAACGGCATGCATCATTCTCACATTCTATATAAAACTTCTCCAGAGCATCCTGAGACAACAGGCTGAACACTGTCTGTGCCTAGCCGATAACTACTGAGACTTCTTTAGCCCAAATAGCAAATTCTCATTTCTAATAGTGTGTAAACAAGCTGCAGCCAGGCTGGCAGGCGTTGCCTGCTTATGCCAGTAACAGAAATAGGAAAGATGACGTGAGCTTGGAGAACTGAATTACCCCTCCACGCCTTCTGCTTGTTTTCTCACCCAGACAGGTAAGAGAGAGCACATGAAGTTGTTTCTTTCCCTTTCAGACAGTGCCAGATCACTTATCTGGTACCATGTACAGATCGAGTAGCCTCTCAGAGCTGAGGAAAACCTTGATGCTTTACTCTTGCACTCAAACTAGTCAATGTCAGTAAGTGAAGGCTCATACCAAACACGTATGCATGAAGTATAAAAAAATACATTCTAAATACAAAGAGATAATAAACCCTTAATAAGTATTTTACTAAATAGCCAAGCATTAAAACAAAAATTATGCTAGAGAAAGACACATTATTTTGGTTTGGGTTTCTGGGGTTATTTTTTCCCAACTACATGAGTTGGGTAACAGTTTAACTGCCAGTATATGCAGGAAGAGTCATACGAACACGCTGAATCTGCTATACGTAACTGCCCAGGCAGCAGCAGGAGTAAAAGCATAAATCATACATTTATTGAAAAGCAGTCTCCGAATTGTCCTTTACCCACCAGTGTGCCTGAATGGAAGGATCAGAGTTTTTGGCAGGTGTTGTTTTATTGCTGAGTTTTGTTTGTTTCCTTTATCGTGACCTTGTTAGATGGGGAGAGAGAGCGAATTTCCTTGTTGAAGCATGAGGGATTGTTGGCTCTTTAGGGTGATAGTTTCGGTCTAATAACAATGCGACTTAGAGTAGCTCTTTGCCCTGATAGCAGCAATGTTTTCTTATAAAGTACAATTTTCATGTTTAAACGCATGTGGCGATAGATTGGAAAACTTCTAATGACAGTTGCATGGCCTGTTTTTCTGTAAATGGGGATGCTGAATGACAGTACAAAAATTAATTTGTCCCTTTTAAAGATCTGTGATTTTTACATCTGTTATTTAACAGAGCTGTAATGTTATCCCTCAGAGCCGTCGGTCCAATGTAGACTGCAGTGTGTAACGTTTTCTGGTGGTAGAGTTGCTCTAAGTGGAGAAATAATTTAAGTGGTACAAGGATTTTTATAGCCCTGTTGTCGCAATTAAGCGTGTTTACGAAATATGAATTTGCACAACATCTGCCTTTTGAAGCTGGCGTTCCCATCGGAGCCACTCACTTCTCAAACCAGCAGTGCTGTGTCTGAAGCATCATGGTATGGCAGAAAGGACTGGAGCCTGTGCAGGGGATGAGCAGCCAGGGCATTGAACTGATTCACTTGGTCTCTGTTCTGGGGAAACCCGTGCAGGAAATGTGTGTTTTTAAGTACAAACTTCGTTTCGGTTTCAGTTTAAGACACTGACTTGCTTGGGCAGAGAAAGATCCCTGATCCCTAACTGGTTGATCCTGGTCTCTCTCCCAACAGCCTTCTGCCTCTTGTACCTGAGTGAGGATTAAGCAAGGAGGGTGGCACATGTGAGACACTGTTGGGGTCTTAACTTGGGGCCTGGCACATACGTCAACTTATTTTGGTGACAGCAGCTCTTTTTTTCCTGAAGCTGAACATTGAGCACTCACAGTGAGATAGGTCAATCCAGCTGGACCTTGCAGGATGTGGAGTTGATGATCAAAGTGATGGGTTCTCCCCTCAAGATCACTTTCCTCTACATATCTATTAACAGTCACCCCCTTAATGGAGGTGAGGGCTTTGGGCAGAGGTGGCATTTTGTGTGGTGGCACCTAATTAAATTCCTTGTCACGGATCACCGGGTCTTTTATTGTGGTGTTTTCCTCCAGCACTTGGTGTTCTGCCTCTCACCCCTCCTGGCAAACCTCAGAAATGTTCATTAATGTGTAACTGGCAAGGTGTTTGAAAGAATCACAACG
This sequence comes from Rhinopomastus cyanomelas, assembly GCA_013400115.1. Classification (NCBI taxonomy): domain Eukaryota; kingdom Metazoa; phylum Chordata; class Aves; order Bucerotiformes; family Rhinopomastidae; genus Rhinopomastus; species Rhinopomastus cyanomelas. The sequence goes on along the minus strand of VXBP01003301.1, from coordinate 466,145 downwards.
AAGGCAAATAAGCTTACAGAAGAACGAAGTAGCGTGAGAGGTACTGATGCTCCTCTTTGGTAAGGCATGGCTTAGGGGGAAAACTCAGGAGGGGCAATATTAAGAAATGACTGCCCAAGTTTGAAGGTCTGATGTGATGCTTGGGTTGGGCTATGGAAGCCATCTAATGAATGCTCCCTGCTTTTCAGTTGAGGCAGTTTGTGAAGCGGGCTGTGTCGTTGGGAAGCACGGCAGCAGACCATGCCGTGTGTTACCTTTACATCCCCAGTTTAGAAGATGAAGTAAAAATAATACCAACTGTTACGTCTTGGTGAAACCACACAGTAAAGATGTTGTTGTTGTATGGATATTTGGTGCAGCCTTCTGCTGCTGCTGCTGCCAATCGTTTTCTTCCTTGCAAATAATTATGATTTATGTAGTGAGATGTATTTATTTGTTTATTTATACATGCAGAAATATGTGTGGTCAGAGTGAAACAGTATGTGCAACAGGTAGTTGTTATAGTGGAGATAAATCACATTATCTCAGTAGTTTAATCTCTTGAAGGGAAAAAAAAGAATCCAAACTAGTTAAATTATCCCCTCTTTGGATTATCCTTCTATAAAATGAGAATCATCATCACCATCATCATAAAAGGTGTTTTAGGACTTATTAAGTATTTCTGAAGTGCCTGAGAATCCCAGTTAAAAAAATAATTGCCTACTTAATAAACTGTCTACTTAATAAAATGTAAAAAACGAATGGTCTGGAGCATCTTAGGCTTCATAATAATTTAACCAGATGCATATAGTTTACTCGGCAAGAACTAACAACTGTTGAAAGCAAATAGTTCCTTGGGAGAACTATATTTGCAAAATGAAATTATTTAAATCAAGGTTTCCAGTTCACTAGTTTAAATTACTTCCACATTTATGATTTAGACTTTGATTTAAAGTGTACTTTATACTGTTAATGTTCAAAATTTATCATCAACAGTGAAGCTGTGAACACAAAAGACGTTCTTGGCAAGACTTGCGGAGTGTAATGTCAGTATATTTCACTGGAACACTAAAGATTTGGAAAACAAAACCTTTCAGTGCTTATGATGTTTGATATCTAGAGGGGAAAAAGCCCCAAAACAAGCTGCAACCGATTGTGTTTTAGTCAACAAACTAAATGAGTGGCCGTTCCAGTGGCCTTAATGCGGGAATGAAAGGATTGGGTAGAGGTTCTGCCAGCACACGCTGTTGTGGTCATCAGTCTTTTTGGAACTGGAGAAGTATTTATGAAGATTTTCCTGACTAAATAACATCAGTCTCTACCTCAAAGGACTGATAATGTTTGCCATTGCTTTTGTTGATTAGGAGTAATATCAAGAAAGACACTTGTTCTGCGTTGCCAGCAGAAAAGCTGTGGAATCAAAAGGACTTCCTACAGCTTTTTATTCATTTGTTTTTCTGCCTAGCAATTAGATCAACAAAGCCTCTGTAGATTGTCTTTATACATGACAGATTGGCATTTGTTTCTCTCTCTTTTAAAAAAAAAAACCCCAATGTACCAACCAACAAGCTGAGATTTTCTCCCATCTGGAAGGAAGTTTAGACCAAAGTTTCCAGAATTGGTGACTCTTACTCTCACGTGGCCGCAGCTGGGAATATGAAGGGGAAGCTGTGTGCCTCAGATGAAAGTGGTGTGTGGCTGTGCACAGCTGTAAACCCTCAAACCAGCTCTGCTTCCCAGCAGTTATACATGGATCCTGGTGCAGGCGTGGTCCCAGGGATATGGGATCCACGGATGATGCTTAGGCAGGTCCATTTGGAACACAGTGCAATTTTCTCATCTGCTTGGTCTCCTTCATATGGTGGAAGGGGATGGGCTACTTGCCCTTTTCACAGGACCTGTGCAAGCTCCATGATTTCCCCAGATTAGGTGCTTTTTACCTTAGGAGCAGAGGAATGGCTTCAGACCAGGACTTGCCAGCCCTTCACTTGCCTCCAGCTGCAAACAGGGATGTGATTTGCACCCATTAGGAAATGGCAATTTCAGCTTTAAATAACGATGCTTAAATTGTGATTTGCCTTTGTATATTTGAGGAGTAAAACACTAGATGGGGTAGAATCATAGAATCATTAGGGATTGGAAGGGACCTCAAAAGATCATCTAGTCCAGTCCCCCTGACACAGCAGGATCACCTAGACCAAGTCACACAGGAACACATCCAGGCGGGTCTTAAATGTCTCCAGTGAGGGAGACTCCACAACCACCCTGGGCAGCCCCTTCCAGTGCTCTGTCACTCTCACTGTGAAGAAGTTCCTTCTCCTATTGAGGTGGAACCTTCTGTGTTCCAGCTTACACCCATTGCCCCTTGTCCTATTACTAGCTGGCATTGAGAAGAGCCTGGCTCCATCCTCCTGACACCCATCCTTCAAATATTTGTAGACATTAATGAGGTCACCCCTCAGTCTCCTCCAAGCTAAAGAGACCCAGCTCCCTCAGCCTCTCCTCATAAGGGAGGTGCTCCACTTCCTTCATCATCTTNACTGGTCCCAGCACCAAACCCTGGGGCACTCCACTAGATACAGACCTCCAACTAGACTCTCCCATTGACCACTACTCTCTGCTGACCCTGTAGCCAGTTTACAATCCACCTCACTACCCAATCATTCAGTCCACGCTGCCACAGTTTGGCCACGAAGATGCTGTGTGAGACTGTGTCAAATGCATTGCTGAGGTCAAGATAGACCACATTCACCGTTCTGCCATCATCCATCCACCCGGTTATGCCCTCATCAAAGGCTATCCGGTTGGTCAAGCACAACTTCCCTTTGTAAAGCCATGCTGATTGTCCCTAATGACCCTCCTGTCCTTGATGTGCCTGGAGACAGCCTCTAGAACAAATTGTTCCATCACCTTTCCTGGGATGGAGGTGAGGCTGACTGGTCAATAGTTACTTGGGACCTCCTTCTTGCCCTTTTTGAAGATGGGAGTGACATTTGCTATCCTCCAGTCCCCAGGCACCTCTACTGATTGCCATGACTTAGAAAAGATGATGGAGAGTGGCCTAGCAATGACTTCTGCTATCTCCCTTCATGCGCGCAGGTACCTCCCATTTGGGCCCATGGATTTATGTACATCTAGTTTGATCAACTTATCCCTAACTCAGCCCTCATTAACCAAGGCAGGCTCCTCTCTTGTCTTGACTTCCTCTGGAGCCTCAGCAGTCTGGGGCTTGATATCGCGACAGCTCCCGGAAGTATAGACAGAGGCAAAGAAGGTGTTCCGTGTCTCTGCTTTCTCTGCATCCTCTGTCTCCAGGGCACCCACCTCATTCAGCGAGGGTCCTGTGTTGCCTCTAGTTTTACTTTTACTTGCTATGTATTTAAAGAAGCTCTTTTTGTTGCCTTTGAGCTCTCTTTCAAGGTTTAATTCCAAGGAGGCCTTGGCCTTCCTAGTTGCATCCCTACATTCTCTCACCAGAGCCTTATAATCACCCTAAGTGGCCATCCCCTCCTTCCATGACCTATAGGCTTTTTTCTTCCTCTTCAGTTTGCCCAGCAGCTCCCTGTTTAACCATGCAGGTCTTCTGGCCCCCTTCCTTATTTCTTGTTGGAATGCTCTTCTCTTGTGCTGCAAGAAAGTGGTCTTTGAATGTTAGCCAGCTACCCTGAGCCCCTTGACCTGCCAGTGCTGTGTTCCATGGGATGTCCCCTAGCAATTGCCTGAAAAGGCCAAAGTTTGCCCTCCTGAAGTTTTAATCGCTTGTTTCAATGATCCATATTTTAATTGTATTTTTGTACCTTCCTGTTTTGATTCTTGCTGAGAACGTCTTTAAATAGACTTAGCTCTGAGTTGTTACCCTGATATATGGGAACTCTGCTTTGAAAACCCAGATCAATAATCGATATTTCCTATCCTCTTCAAAACTAAGAAAAGCAACTATTTACTGTGTTACTAATAAACAGTGTTGGGCTCTTTTCATGTTGTGTGTACCCACTTCAGTGACCAGGGTATCAGTGGAGGCTTTGTGTAAATGCTTTCTTTTTTTCTTTTGCTTTTTTCGCCCCCCTCTCCAACCCACACACACACCTGTTCATCTGAGTCTTTTGTTTATTTAGTTGGGCTTTTTTCCCCCGACTTCATTCAGTTAACTGCCTGTTGTCTACTTCTGGCCCATCCCCTTGTTTTCTGTGGGCTGCGTGTGGAACAAGAGGCAGTGTTTGCCACGGCAAAGAGTTAATCTGGTGCGGAGTTGGATTAACTGTTGCAGTAGCTCATTATAAGCATCTGCTGCAAAGCTCCCAGATGAGAACATTTCAAAGCTATTTACTGTGCTTTTTCAACCCAAGCACTTTGTGTGGGGGTTTATTTCTTTTTCTCCTCCAATTACTACATTCTTTCAAAAGGACATAAGTCCAAAGAGTGCATGTCGGAGACTGTTTATTTTATGATCCAGAAAAGGAAATGTGATTATTGAGTTACTGCTTGTGTACTAGAGTCCCTGAGTATTTCTGACTGGAGCATGGAATCATGTGTGTTAACAAACCCAACTGTGGGTGCTGGCTCCTCAAACACTGGTGTCTTTTGTTGGTACTCCACCTGCCAGTGGGCGCTGGGGCCTCTGGATGCTGCTCCTCTGGGTTCCTTCTTCCTGCTCTTAATTTGGCGAGATGAAACTTGGTGGGGACGAGTGGAGGTATAGTTGCATCTGGAACCCATCTGTAGCTGTAGGTGGAAAGGTTTAGAATCATGCCACAGCAGTGGGACTTGAACTTTGCCATTGATGAAAGCTGCTGCTATCTCTATGGGATCTTTTAAAAATACTTTCTTTTTAAAAAGTTTTAAGTTTACTTTTTTTAATGACTCTTATGTTCTGGATCTAATGTCTAAAATAAGGACAGTCTCCCCCCATAACTGGCCTGTGAAGTAAGGTCTTCCAGCATCTACTTCTTGCTGTAGTTAAGGATCAGGAGCAAGCAGGCAAAGCAAGCTTTGGTAGGTTTCCCAAAGCATCACCAACCTTCTCGCTCACCCCACCCAAACCACAGGACCTAACCACTCTGTGTCCCTGGGAAACTATCAGTGGAAAACAGCAAAGAATACCTTAAATGCCGCAGGTTTCCTGACAAATTGTTTTTCTTGTGCTGATAAGGATGATGCTCTTAAACAAAATCAAGTTCGAAGAGTTTTTACCCTGTGTTAGTTTTTCAGTAGCTGAAAAATATTTTCTGCTAGATTTCCTACATTTAATATTTCCTCCCAATGACAGAGACAATATCTGATTACTTTTACTTATGTGCCACTGATCATCAGAATTAACTTTCTTTGCATAGCAAATGTAGATGAAGCAATGGGGGACTAGCACATGCCAACGCTACTTGGTAGTAAAATGTAGGAGCCTAATTTTACTTTTGGCTGATTTATTTCTTTTGGCTTGGGTCTGGTGGAAAGCCTTGTTTTAGCAATAAATCTGTAAGAACAGCCATGCCGATTCAGATCGAGCATGTCTAATTCAATATCCTGTCTCTGGCAGTAACTGGCAGCAGGTATCTAGGGAAGGGTACATCTGATAACAGCAGAAGGTGAGATTGCTTAGTTTACCAGTTTTATGGCAGTACCAGGATTTTCAGAGTCTGCTTCCTAGTCATACTGCTGCAATGACAGATGTGTGGTACTTAACAGCCTTGGCTTTCTCTTAAAAACCATGATAGCAATCAGATGATAAAAGAGGAAAAAAAAACCCCAGAAAAATAATGGATAGTCCATAAACCAGTGAAAAAATAATGAGGTAGACCAGGAAAAAGAAAGAAGGGATTACAACTACTGTAGAGTATAAAGAAATGGCAGGAAAAGCTTGGCCTGTTACTGAAGAGATGAGGATCTCCCACACCAGAGCTCACTGAGACTCTGCTCTGTTGCATTTTCAGCCATCACCTGTGTTGTATTGTTCAGGCCTGCGAAAAAGTTGGTCATCACCTGGTTGAGGGGGAATAGTTGTTCTGTGCCTGGTTCAAGGCAAAAAGATAGAGTAGGGCAGAAGAATGGAGTGCGAGGAAAGAAGCACATGTGAACAGTGAATGGGTGTGATGGGAGTGTTGGAAACCTACAGAAGTTGTGGATGATTCCCTGTCTGTAAGTATCTGCCCATTCAGATTAATGAAGAAGTATTGTCTGTGTAGGGAATATCCCATGTAGGTTTCCACTGAATCCCTCGTAGCACTGCTGTGCTTTTCCCAGGCTTCAAGGCACCTGGGTTTTATTTTTAGTGCTACCCTGGGTTCTGTTTTATAGCTAACCTGTTCCATCTTGCTGTAGTCATTACTACAAAGGCCATCTAAATAGCAACTCAAAAATACCTAAATATAAATGGAAATTAATGATTTTGTTTTTGTGTGAATTAGAAGGTAACATGTAGAACGGACTTGTTCTTGGGTCAGGTTTTTGAATGCTGTAAAGCAAAAGCATGATGAGCCCTACATTCCTGGCATACAGATGTAATGGTGCTGTACTTTAAATAACAGACATGAAGGCGTTGTGACTAGGATATTGTTGCTCTAGCATTCACATCTTTAAAAGCAGCTTTTCAGGGAGCTTTTACAAAGTTCAATGGAAAACTGTTATTGACTGTCTAAAGTGAAATCAAGAATAATACCAATGAGGAGGTGTTACAGCGATCTGCTCACCAAAATAAGTTGTACTGCAAGCTAGGATCAGACTTGTCAAATCTGGGTTTTATTGTTTGTTTCAAGGTGGAGAGAAGATGATGCGTTCAGGTACAATGGACAAAACCCTTCCTGGACTTAAATCACGGGGTACATCATCCTAGGAGCACAAGGAGGCTTGGTACAACCAGAAAAAAATGCAGGTGCTTTATAGTGACCTTATGCAAGTCATCTATAGGGGCAAGGACCAGTGAAAGACAATTTTTCAGCTCATGGACAAACAGGTACCAGATGAAAGAATTAGACTGGTTATGAATAAACCAATCATTTGTTGTATTATGAATTCACTGTGCACAGTACTATCAGTGCTATTAATATTAGAACAAAGTTTCATGTAATTAAACTGTTCCAAAACAGCCTCGCTGTATGGCCTCACAGTCTAGGAAACACTGCCCGTTTCAGAATTGAGCTTCATATTCCTTTATAAGAGGATTATAGGAAATTAATACCTTCTCAATTCCCCAGAAGGCTTTTCCCAGCCTGGCACTCTCAAACCCAAGGAGCCTGGAGTCTAGGGCTAGTTTTCTCAAGCAGGTGCTGTGGAAGGTGCTTTGATTTACGCTGTGGTGTTACAGTGGGCAGGAGTCCGGGAGTGAACTGCTCCATCCTTCTGCCAAAAGAGTTTCCTTTCCCCACTGATATAAACATTGATCAAATCTCCCCTAAGTCTTCTCTTCTCCAGACTAAAAAGCCCCAAGTCCCTCAGCCTCTCTTCATAAGCCATAAGCCATATAAGGTTTATAAAGCTCAAAGGTATCTTTTGTTTTTTTAACATACAACCACCTTAAAACAAACTAACATTCCCCAGCTTCAGCTTGGAAGCATTTTAAAACCACACAGAGGAATTTTTTATGGACGGTTTTCTATTTTATCTTCTGATGTGGATGTCTGGTCTGAACATCCCACTGATTTCATTGCCGTGGACAGGTGTTGGATGTGCAGTGTCTCTACGTTTTATGTTTAACATAAAAGATAATTTACTCTGGATTTTCCACCTTCACTTAAAAAAATACTACTCTTCCTATATCTTCACGTATTGACTTCCAAAAGAAGATCCCTCAGAATCGAAGAGGGTTCTGGTGGAGCATTTGCACATTGGTTTACAGTAACTTTTTACACTCAGGCTTTATTACCTCCTGTAATTTTATTGTGGTTCCTTTAGTAAACAGAAATAATCCAACAGCTCTGTTTCTTAAATACCTCTCATGCATGTGCTGAGCTGTTCGTGGATCTGTTAGTATTGTTGAAGTACTAACAGAGGAATAGTAATTGCAGTGTTGTAATTGGATTGAGCCTACGAAAGCTTTCTCATGGAATATTAATGAGAACCTTTTTACAAGTGTGAATTAGTGTTCTTAGGACAGAAAATTAAAATTACAAGGGGAAAAAAAAAAGTAGTATTATGTTCTGGAGGACCATAATAATAAAAATCAATAAGCCTTTGATTTGATCGTTTAACTCCGTGGCTCCTCCCGTCCTAATCCCATTTACACTTTCCACAGGCATCCGAGAAATCTGCCAGTGCCATCCTGTGCTCTGGTGCCTGGACACAACATGATGCTGGGAGCTGCCTGGCAGTTCTCACCATTAATTTGCTTTTCTGTTTATCTCTGTCTTAAATTACTTTAACCTTATTTAGTCTTAAAATACTGTGACTCTAGAGCTAATATTTTATGCAGCATTGAGAGGAACTGGAAGCACTTTTCATTGCTGTGCAAAATGCAGCTGGGGTATGGTACAGAATTAACAGCACAGAGCTCTGCTCTTGCAAATGTGAGCAGTACTTTATTTTCAATTCTGTCATTAAATATCTTAGTACTGTCTATTTGTTTTTTCTTTCCTCACTCCTGCAGTGCAAAACAGGGCTATTACTAGATGGCAGAAATGATACAACTGCTAGAAACGACCTTAAATCAGTGACCTTGGGTTCACCTCTGAAACCACTGGTGTGAGCTGAGGTAGTTGTTGGTTTTTTTTTTCAGAGCTAAGTTTGTACCTCTGCAATCTCTTTCTTTCATCAAATCTTATTCAGCTTTTATACCAAGTTGCTGATGTGTAAGCAAAATCCAAATATAGGAATAATTAAAAAACCCTCTCTCTTGCCCGTATAAAGGCAGCACGTTTGTCCGTAGTAAAACCACACACGTGCTTCCTAGGACTTCCTTGAGCACTGAAACTTTGCAGTTTATGTAGCGTGATATAATTTCCCAAATGTTGTTGGTAGCAGTTACTTCTAAATGAGCTTCCATTGCAATACTTGGCTTTCTTGCAGACCGGGTAATCAGAATGAGAAGTGCGGAGGCAAACTTCAGGTTTGTCATTTGTTTTGTGAGATTTCAAAGGCGCTTGGGAGTATTTTCCCAAACATGTAATTTTAGCTCCTGTCTCTTGTACCAGCTCCTTGTCATTCTCTGTTCTGATGTCAGATTCTCTCTTGTCCATTTAAATCTGAAACTTGAAAAAGTACAGTTTCATACTTTATATTATTCTTCTATCCCAGAGCTGTTTTTAGTGTCTTTATTGCAAGTAGACAGATGGTGATATTTGGTTTCCTGTCAGTTTTAATGAATATAGATAGGAGTGATAAGAACATTTGCTTCGTTTAGCAAACTTCCTTTTCTGGCTTTTAATTAATGAAGTGCTCAGTGGTGTGCCGCTGCTTTTGTATGTGCTACAGTTAAATCTTATATGTGATTCAACTTGTAGTGTCGGGTAATGAAAAAGAGGATGAAAATAGCTGCTTCTGCCAATATCCTTTGAAGTTTGCTTACACAGGCTTTGCGTACTGCAGTCATCAGAAGTGCAGCGTGCTTGTGCGAGCTCGGCCACCTTTGTGTCTTTGTGTGGTGGTCGTGTTTTCTTCTTACGAAAAGGAACTGGAGGAAGTGGCCTGTGTTAGGTGCTGCAGTTAACCTGGGGTGAGGTGCAGCTCAGCTGCGCAGCAGTTTGCTTTTCATACAACTTCTTAAAGAGAATGAGGTCCACAGTATAAAAGTAATAAAATAGAAAAGAAAACCTTGACTTTTCCAGCTTTTTTTTTTCTTCTGCATCTCGTCCTACTTTGGAGGGAACTGGAACATTAATCCTAGTATTGATTTTCTCTTCAGATAGTTTGATTTCTGTGTTGGCTTAACACAGACATTGTTTTAGATCCTTGTAAACTGTTTTAGAGTCCATTGTTCTTAAGGTCCTTCCCCACTGTTTAACGCCATGGGCTTTTTTCCTTTCTTTCTGCGTGTATCATGGTTTTAATACAGAGTCAGTATCGGCTCCTGTAGCCTAAGTTGGTCGAATAATTTCTGCCTTGCTGTAGCAGCTTGAATTCTTTAATGGTAAAAGTAACCATGTCTGTGTGGATAAAAATATTTCGTTGGGTAAAGCCTGAATATTGCCTGTGGAGGGAAAAATCTCTGCTTTGGCTTTGTAGCTCTAATAGGTTAAGATCTTACTAGATGAAACGGACTAATTTGGGGTGAAGGGCAAGAGGGTGGTGATCATTGGGAGGATGATTATCTTAAGCATCTGACTACTGCGAATTCTGAAGAAACTCTTTTAAAATTCATAGTATATTAGTATCCCTGTTTTCTGAGTTAAAAACATTGATTCAATTTTTCACTTGTATTCAGGGCTTTTGTTTTAACCTTGTAAGGATAGGGTTTGCTTCTCTTACGGCAAATCTGTGCAGGGAATAAGGTTGTTTTTTTCAGAAAGCTGTTTTAAAATACTCCAACAAGCCTGTCAGGAGCCAGTAGTAGTTATTTTAAAATCTTTCCCTGCGCTCTGAACACGCCACTAATTGTAAACCTCCTTCCTCTAGAACACATTTATCTTGACAAAAGATAACTTTAACTCAGATGTGTTTAAAAACAAGCTGAAAATGTTTCTGCTGATGCTTTTGGTTGGTGAAGGCAAATAACCAGGTGCTTATGCAAAGTTTGCGGCATGCCTGGTATTACTTCTGCAGAGGAACAGTGACTGATGTTTTGAGCAGGTCTGTCCTTCTTCAAGGTCAGAAGTAAGACAACAAAATCATAAAAGGATGTCTGAAGAGTGGCTTATGTTTAAATAAATGTTCACTTTCTGTATTTGCATTCGCTATCAGTGGCTTAAGTTTTAATTCCCGTGTTGCTTTTCGCAAGAGTGACAAGGCAAAAGATTTGTTAGCCATTCTAGGGAGAAACGAGCATCTGTGGTGGCAGCTCTGGCGTGGGGCTTCCTCTTTGGGTACCTGGGGAAAACTGCTCATGTGCTGCAGGAGGAAAAGCCGTGTTTCAGGTTTCGTGTTCGTGTACCATGTGTTTATTGCCAGAGCCCTTTCTACTAAACCAGAAGTCGACCTTGTTACAGACAAGACTGCAGGATGCGGGGGTTGGTTTTAATCTGTGTTACTGTTCTTGCAAAAAGCAGTGTAAACAAGAAGTGCTTTGTGGTGCCTCAGAATTTATGGACTTGTTTGTTTGTTAGACTGTTAAGGTTGTGATTTTACTTCTTTCCTTGTCATCCTTCAGGAAACAGAACTGCATGTCGTCTTATAATAAAAGAGAATTTCCTGATGCGTTGAAGCTAGTATGCACCACTGTATTTGACATGTGTATTTGTGAATTTTATATTAAATCCATGCTTAAATTAATGTAAAAAATAAACAGATTTGATCCAGACTGAGTAAAGCCTTTTTCTTCTGGAAAGGAACCCTAGTCTGTATTGGTGGGTTTATTTTTCTTTAGCATTTGCTTCTTATTCTCCAAGTAATTGTAGTTGCATGTTTCTCCTTTTTCAATATTTGCCAAAATCTCCAGCAGTTCTTACACTCATATCTGCTTCAATCATGAGCCAGAAGGAAAAGAAAGTCATCTCTGGAAAAGAAAACCCACAGGGCTCCATTCCCTTCCCACGCCCCATCATTTTCTCTCCACATTTTTGAAGATGTGAAGCAATTTAGATCAGCATTCTCCATCCTTCCTCTTTCCTAACCTGATTCCTCTTGTTGCAGAGAGAAACAAAAAGAAGATACAGGAGACAAGTTTAAGATGAAAGGGAAGAAGAAAAACAGTGGAGAAATCGGAACAGAATTGGCTTAAAAAGGGGTGGGGGGGTGAAAAGAGGAGGGAAGCTGCACATTTTGCTTCCTGGGTAACTCCTCTTTGAAAAACTGACCCATCCCAGATACTGCTCTTTTGAGATAAATGGGCCATGTAGGAGGGCAAAATTAGTAGTGATCTCTCTCACAGTTGCTGTGGATAGGGGAGGGTGCAGTAAAAGTGTGGATCAAGAGAATGTTGGCAGTTTCTCAACAGGGGCTCAGCTGGGCGCTTCCTGGTTGTGGTGTAGATAGCTTCTGTCACAGGACTTTGGGCCATGCCAGCCAGGTGGGAGCTGAATCAAAGTAGAGATAGAGCAGATGGTGAAGTGCAGCTCAAATTTAGCATGGGACAGTGGGCATTTGTTGGAACAGCTGGGGAAAGGATGGATCAACCCTTGGAACAGGATCATGGGGAAGAACCAGTGAAGTACTGTGACCAGGGACATTAGAAAATGGCAGTAGTTTTTGTCCAACCATTTATTAGTGAGGAATGTTTCTTCTGTCCCATGTGTGCCTCGAGATTTTATTAAACCTGCAGTGCTTTGTTTCTTCTGCTTGGTGGTCATGTAGCATCAATGAGGTATGGTGCATATGTTACAAGGACAGCAACCCACACATTTCTCCTGAGAGTTTAACTCACTTTTAGCATCCGAAGACAAGGTGAACGAGATAATGCACGCAGCTAGTTCTGGTGTGAGTGCACTGCTGAAGAGGAACTTTTCTATTAATGGGTAGATCAATGTCACAAAAGCATGAGACCTATGGTGACGTTACTGCAATAGAAGAGGGCATGACATCGTACCTGCTTTCTTCAAATCAGCTTTCTGCAGAGTTCACATTTAATTTGCTTTTCTTTTTCTGATGGAGCAAGATCACTGTGAACCAGCCAAGATTACTATGCCAGACAGCATTGTGGGCAGTGCTAGTGCTGGGTTTTTGGATGCTTCTGTAGTCCCTTTGGTCCTTTGAGTCCTTGCACACTGCCTTCTCTTACGCCGGTACAGCCTGTTGGATTAATACTCACAAAAGACTGAGCTTGGATTATAAGCCCTCAACATCACTTGCTTGTGCTGCTAATGGTGCTTTCATGGGCTTTTTTTTCAGGTGGAGAACATACTGCAAGTCACATTTGTATCTTGTTGGAAAGGAAATGCCTGAACAGGAGCTTTTACATCCTGGTAACGCATTCACTTTGCCCACCTTGGAAATTCAGTCTGAGAGCAACGTGTCTTGGTCACTACAGTAAAGGCTCATAGAGGTTTACTTCACCCACCCTTCAGGACTGAATATTGGGGACCACCAGACTGCATCCTTTGCTGGACATGTGTTGTCTGAGGGTGTGGATGTTGTGCTTGTGGAAGACAGCCAGGGATTGGGATGGTCATTCCAGAGCAGGAGTGCAACACCTTGGCAAGGCACTGGTTTATTTTGTTTGCCTTCAGGAAAACAACAGATTAATGTGTTCAGGTCTGCAAATCCACTTGTGTGAGCTAATGTAGCGCAAAGTAGCTGTTGAAGCATTAATGGAGCAGTAAATGGTTGAATGCAGAGAAGCAGGTAGAAGAGTCTGAGATTTGTTGGAGGGTTTTGGTGGTTTTTTTTTTAAGAACAAGACTATTTTTCAGATTTTCAGGTCTTTCGGTAAACTCTGTCCTACCAGGTTTTTTTGTATGAGTCTCATGGTATTGAACCTTTCTCCTTTTCATGAAATGTAAAAAGGTGGTTCTCTGTGTGGCCATAGCCCTGTTGCAATATATTTTGGCTAAATAATTAGAGGTGGTGATCCACGTGATTTGAAATGTGATAAAAGCCAAAACAACTTTCTAAATAATTTTGAAGTAGAAAATTAATTTTGTCAGAAAGCTCAGTCATCAGTAGGTCTGTTCTGAGAACAAGAGTGTATGTGCCCACACAGAGCCACATTTGTTTGTCTGATAGGCAGCAGTAACTGGTATTTTCCTTCACAAAATACCTTCTTGCTTACTACCAAAGACTTTTGTAGTCTGCTCTTTCAGAAACAACATGCTGAAAAAGTGCTTTAGAGATGCTGGCTATTATCAAAGAAAAGCTGTGGAGCAGTTGAATTTTCCTGAACTCTGGGGTCAGCACAAAAGGGATGAATTGGAGCTGAAGGATGCTTTGCAATTTCTCTCTTTATACAAAACCCTTATGCATCTGTATTTTTTTTCCTGTATGTTGAAAGTGCCATATGGAGAGGTCACTCCATATTTCAACTTGCAGATGAAGTGAGCTAGTAGTAAGAAGCCATGCTAAAGCAAATGATTTTTCAGCAAGAAAAGCCCAAACAGAAGTGTAGTTGTCGTTTGGAGGGCGTTTATGCTGCTGACGAATAATAGTGGTTTGTGGTGTTGAAACTAAGACTCATCAGCGTGGAGTGGTTTGTTAAGGGAAAAAAGAATACATGCTTAGGAAAAATACTGTCTGCCAAGGCCAAAAAGCTTGAAGGTGAATACAGCAAGTGGGGAAATGATCCTGCGTGTCCTTAGCAGATGTGAAATGGAGATGAGCACCTGTAATTAGATCTTCTATATACAAGGGGGGGAAAAAAGTCTGATTCACTGAAACCCAGTTAAATGCTGGAACTTAGATGATGGCAAAAACTAGGGAAGAAGATACCCAAATAATTATATTTGGCAGAGGCTTCATGGGGCATGACTTAAAGGTCATAGAATTGTAGAATCATAGAAGAAGGTCATAAGAAAATGTGTTCCTCAACAGTTTTTAAAGGGGCAAAGTAGCACAACTTGCTGGAGGGAGTCCAGCGTAGGGCAACAAGGATGATGAAGGAAGTGGAGCACCTCCCTTATGAGGAGAGGCTGAGGGAGCTGGGTCTCTTTAGCTTGGAGAAGAGGAGACTGAGGGGTGACCTCATTAATGTCTATAAATATGTGAAGGGTGGGTGTCAGGAGGAAGAAGCCAGGCTCTTCTCAATGTCATCTAGTGATAGGACATGGGGCAGTGGTTGTAAGCTGGAATACAGGAGGTTCCACATAAATATGAGAAGGAACTTCTTCACAGTGAGGGTGATGGAGCACTGGAAGGGGCTGCCCAGGGTAGTTGTTGAGTCTCCTTCTCTGGAGACACTTAAGACGCGTCTGTGTGACTTGGTTTAGGTGATCCTGCTGTGTCAGGGGTATTGGACTGGATGATCTTTCGAGGTCCCTTCCAATCCCTAATGATTCTGTAAGTGGGAGATCGATGATTATCTGCTCTGCAGCAGTAGCCTGATGGCGTTGTCTGCTGAGACAAACAACTGTGGTCCTCCAAATTCTCAGGAGAGGAAGGGAACAAATCACAGTCCTGCCACGATCTTATGGAGTGTGTGTTCTGTACCCTGCTAAGTCTAAAATTATTTTAATCTTGGGGAAGCTTAGAGTTTGAGCTGTCAGCATAAAGGTGATGGAGTTTGCTCAGATCAGGGAACAGGATGGGCAGCGGAAAAAGCAGCATGTCAGCATCTGAACCTCAAGGAATGTTGGAGGAGGATTAATTTCTGGAAAGGGAGGGTTATAAAAAAAATAGCAGTAGGAAGAGATAACCTTGATAAAGTCAAGGCCTGAAAAAACAGCGGAGGTTAATACTGTGAAAAGACATGAGTTTGAGGAGGGTGGAACTGTTCCACTTTGGATGGGGAAGACCTTAGCAGTCACCACCATTTGTGAAGCAAAGATGGTGCAAACTAGAAAATGGGACTTGAAATAAAGGTCTCGTCTTCCGTAATGCTGCTTCTTTATTTTTAGACTCCTAATGGGTGCTTGCATTGAGAGTGATTGTGGTTACTTTCTTTTGTCTTCCCCCTGCCCTCACCCCTTTCTTGGGCTGAAAATAGAATTTAATGTGACAGTAAAAGTGAAGAAGTTTATTTCTTAAAGGAGATCCTTAATGCTAACACACCAGGACACTGGTTTGGTTTTGTTGCTCTTCCCATTCCTCCCACCAGGAAGAGTCACATGAAATTTATTATTAAATCACACAGGCAAAAAGAATTTCTCAGCAGAACACAGTGTCAGTACTTTGATTTAGAAAGGAATTGTGCCCTTCCACGCTGTATTTTTCCTCTTGTTCTCGCAGTGTGCTTCTGGAAATCGTGTAACTTTCTGTTTTAAACTTTATCACAGGATTTTCAGATTGACTGTATCTCCCTGTAATTCCAAAGAGACTTCCTAGGGCGTGTTCTACCCTTTCTATTTTAGTAACAAAGATCTGCAGCCTGGTGGTAGAAGGCAAATGATTCATTTTGTTAGCAAAATGCCACTTTGATAAGTGGTCGCCAGGGCACATGTGAAGCAAATGCAAGAAGATTAAAAGCAGTCGCCTTATGTAAATGTTCACTGGGGCTATGGGAAGCAGATACTGAACCGACAGTCAAGAAACTTCGGATGGATTGCAATAAATATCTCACCGTATATATTTGCGAAGTGTTGTGGGCTTGTAAATTTTGGGGCTGGTTGCCAAGAAATATCTGAAGGTCGTTGTTTTATATTGGGATTTGGGTAGCAATAAACAAAGTTTTGCCTGTGTTTCCATGGCTTAAAGAAGTGTTGTGTAACTTCGTCATTTATTTTTAACACTTTTTTCTGAGCAAACCAGTTTGCAGTGAGAGGGAATAATAGATGAAGCTCCTAGTGAATTTGAGGAGTTGTAGAAAAGCCTTGGAAGGTAGCTGCAGTTTATCAGCTGTATACTTTGGTGAATAAAACATGGGAATTGCTTTATAGTTTCCTCACATGTCAGGAGGACCTCTCCAAGAGGCAGGGGAATGCCAACTATTTTTAAAATCTTCTCCATGGTTCCCTTTAATGTAGATCTGTGCATTTTTAATTAAAAAATGGTTTAATATAAATATATACGTATACGATATGTCTCTATTTATATGCAAATTAGGTCAAGAGAACAAATGCTTTTGGAATTACACTTTCTTCAAGCCAAGTTGTGTTCACTGATAAACCATAGACAAATCATTTTTCGGCGATCTATTGCAAATACTTTCAGGAGCTTTTTAGCCTCAGTTTTGGTGCTTTTCCAGAAAGAAGTCATTGCCTCTTTTATTCATAATTTAGCATGTTTATCTGCGGTTGTTACAAAAGAGTTCTGACAGAAGGTTGTCCTAATATGAAAGGCTTTTTAGCTGGCGGTGGTAGG
This sequence comes from Rhinopomastus cyanomelas, assembly GCA_013400115.1. Classification (NCBI taxonomy): domain Eukaryota; kingdom Metazoa; phylum Chordata; class Aves; order Bucerotiformes; family Rhinopomastidae; genus Rhinopomastus; species Rhinopomastus cyanomelas. The sequence goes on along the minus strand of VXBP01003301.1, from coordinate 449,204 downwards.
AGTTTCCTGCTGCTGGTCCATCAGGCTGCAGGAGGAGACCCAGGTGCTGAATTCCCACCTGCTCACGGTGGAAACAATCTGACAGAAGCCTTTGAACTAGGGTTGTCAAGCACTTTCTTGGATGTAAATCCACTCTTCAGAAATTACTGTTTAAATTTAGAAACTCCAGTCAACTTCCTTCCCACCTGGCGCAGTGCTAACCCTTTGTGTTCACCCAGCAGCTTCAGCCTTGCTGGTCCCTTAGAAAGCCTGACTTTTCATTTTAACTCTTTGCAGACTGTGTGACAGCAAAGAACAACTGATACAGGCTCTTCATGTTACAGGTTTGCCTTTTGTAGCACCAGTAGTACACAGCTCAAGACAAGTCAATACGCGTTGGCTTTGTTTGGCTTCGTCCTGGCACTGGTTTATTTTTGGCAAGTGGGGATGTCAAGCCCTACAGAGGAATCTAGCTCTTTTTTTGCCAAGCTACTAATTTCATTTATTAGCTCTTTCTCCAAATGTGTTTTTGTCTTGATGCAGTTAGATCAAGTGATGGTCTGGCAGTATTTGGCACCTTCCTTATCCTGCCTAACCCAAACACTTCCCACCTGCATCGAGGAAGCTTCACCTCCTTGATAAAACCTACAGTGCTAGTGAGACACCTTAACCCATGTTGATTTATCTTAGTATTGCAAATGGTTTCATATCTCTTGAATGTTTTGATCAGTAACTGTTAAACCTTGACTGCAACTTGGATTTGGTTTTCTAGTTAACTTGTGTTATGGCATGTATTGTGGACGGTACAGCCACTTCCGGGCATCACCTGGACTTTCTGACCAGCACGTGTGTTTCACATATCATCAGAAATGCTGTTGTTGTACGGGATCCTTACAGTGTCTACTGCAGAGGTTGGAGTTAGCTTTTTGAGGGATTACAGGTCTTCTCCTTGTCAGGTTTTGCTTCTCCTTGATGTTTATTCCCTCTCTCAAGCACCCTGGCTCTTCACTTCCAGAATTGCAAAGTTGGAGTTTGTGCTTCTTCATGAGTTGCAGCAGCCCAGTTGGTTTGATCTGGCTGCAGCATTTTTTCAGAGAGATCACAGAATCGCAGAACATCAGGGATTGGCAGGGACCTTGAATGATCATCTAGTCCAATCACCCTGCTGGAGCAGGATCACCTAGACCAAGTTGTTAAATGTGGTTTCAGTTAAGTAAATCACTTCTCACTGAAAGCTGCCATGTAGGGTGCCTGCTAGCCCATATCTAACAATAAGCAGGGGTTTGCAAGGATGGTGTCGAACACTACACAGAAAGGTGAAAAACATCTCTTGTAGTAAGGTTGGAGGTCTGTGGAGTGTTGTCTACACAGTGTTTGAATGGGGTTGGAGTAAAGAATGGCTGGTGAGGAGGGAATGTTAGAAATGGATCTGGCTTGTTGCTCCATTTTGCTGGCAGAGGATGCATCCCATGTGTGTACAGCAGTCTGGGGCCAGATGAATTGCCTTTTGGGCGGTGAGAAATGGGTGCGGTCTCTGGCATCAGGGTCCTGTGGGACAGACAGCAGAGGGGAGGGTAAGGCCTCCTTCCCTTAATGTTTTAAGTCTGTTTTACTGTTTCAGAAACAATAAAAGTTAACTTTGTAATCTGTTAGAATTAAAAGGCGGTTGTTGACAAATGAATTTAAGATCGCTGTGTACGGCCCGTTCAGTCGTGTGTGTGGCAAACCAGAGAGTCACGTTTATTCTTACACACATTGATGTTGAACAATTGGCATCTGGTTTCTTTTAATTTCTTTGAAATTCTGCATTATTTGCTGAGTGTGTTTGTCTGTAAAGAGTTCACAGTTTGAGTAACTTTCCTTGAAGGAGATGAAGTTTCGGAGCAGTGCTGTCTGGGTTTTCATTCTTACCTTATTTCTGAGTGTGCTCGTTGCCAGGGAGGCAGAGAAACCCATACCTGTTTGTGTCCTTTCCCCAAAGGAAATGGTAAATCTTTCTATGATACATTTTAAAGGAAGATACTTCAAAAACAATTAAAAAAACTGCAGATCCTTTTACTTTTGTTGGGTATTGCGAGCCTGACCCAGTTTTGAATGTCTTCGCAGCTTGGAGGTAAAAAAAGCTAAAAAGGAGAAAACCTCCTCATATTAGGAATGCAATTCTGGAGACATTCCAGCATGGTTTACTATTTCAAATCCATATTTAATATTCTTAATTCATATTGAGGGCAAAAAGAGCATTGTTGTGAAGTTACATCCGACTTAGATTAAATCTGCTGTGTAAATTGAGCAAACGGTTTGTAAGTTTATTTTTAGCCTCAGTTGTTACTAAAGCTAGTTAAGGGGGTTGAAAATTGTCTCATTTGCAACTGTTTTTTCTTTCTTTTGCCAAATATTATCATTCCCCCTTCTCCTCCCCTTGCCTGTAGGTTTTGAAAGGAGCCAAAATTGATATGCCTGTCCTTACTAATTATGTTTTTTACTTACGCAGTGCGATGTAATGACAAAACAAGTTTCCTAATGTACCGGTATCTTCGTGTTACTGCAGTCCTGGGAAAATGATTGTGTCTTTCTCTTGCTCCCCTGAGTCCAGAAATCATGGGATTTTTTTTAAATTAGTGACTTGGGATCTGAGGAATAAATAGGCCAAAAGATATTTTGTTGGAGATGAGGAGTCTTCCTCTGATTTGAAATGATAGGTTTGACCACCGGAGTGTGAATGGTGCATCCAGGGCATCACTGTTTGAGGTAGATGTTCTTAAAATGTCATTGCAGCAGTAACTTAGACACCTGTTTTCAACAGTGCCAAATTTAACTCTTAGGTTTAGCTTCAAAGGTACTGAGTAGTTTGTATTTCATGGTGTAAACTAGTTTCTACTGTTTACATCTTTTTGCCTCTGCTGCTGGTTTGCTCATGGAAAGATAACCCAATGATGTGGGTTGAAACTGTAGAGATAAATTAAGAGCAGACTATGCAATTATATGACATAAGTTATTACACTGCAGGGTATTTTTTAGAGGATAAGAGCCTTGATTTAACAGCCTAGGTTTCTCCATGACATTTTACTTGATACCATGCAACATTTTAATTAAAAAAACTATAGTGATACAAACGAACAGTGTAAGGATTAAGTGGGTTCAGAATGGGCAGTGTGTACTGGAGTCCTGTAGAGAGTCATTTTTGTCTTAATCCTTGTTGACATTTTTATCCATGATACAGGAAAAAACCTGTAAAGACATCACTGATGGTGTTTGTAGTTGAGGCAAAGATGGAAATTGCTGCAGAGACGAAGTCGTAGGCACAGATGGCTCTGGATCATCTGCTTTTAGTGGGGTTAGTTCAGTATATGATTTAATGCATTGAAAGAGGAACTCTGATGCACAGAAGCAAGTGCTGCGTGTCATATCGACAGTGGTGGGGTAGCTCCATAAGCAGTGGTTCCAACTTGGGATGGGTTTGCTGATGAGCCTGAGCTTCCATTGCAGAGCTGTGGCCAAACTGAAGTATTTGCTTCTGCTCCAGGCAGGGTGAATTGCTCCTCCAGTGGGACTGAGCAGGGCTGAGACAGGTGGGTGCTTCCATGAGGTGGCAAAAGTTTTGGAGATGTAGAAGCATGATTTAAAGGCCTGGGAAACATGTCATATGGAACTGGGAGAGATGCTTTGATACTCTTAAGAGGGGGGAAAAAAAAGTCCAAGGTATTGTAAGTTAGACAAATTCCAGCTAGATTTAAAGTTGTAATTTTAACCCCAAGGTTAAACCCTCAATACCAGTTTAGAGGATGACTAAAAAGACCCAGAGAGCAATGGGATAACTGTGCAGGAGCTTGAGGATGGAGCCAGATGTTTCAGAGCAGCAGACAGCAAAGGTCCAGTCTTCTGCAGAAACCTAGACAGGAGCTCTCGATGACAGCAGCATCATCTGGTGGCTCCTGCATGGAGAGGAGTGCAAATGCTTTAATGTGTTATGAAATGGAAACAGAAAAGACGAGGGAGGGTGAGCTGTGCGGTGGCAAGTGGGAGAGGAGGGCTGCGGGGAGATTTTCTGCCATATTCTGACTTCTTTTTTTTTTGAAGTAGAGTGCTTGATGCCTTAAAAAACACTCAAGGAAAAGCCAGCAGAAATGACGTGCATCTTAAATAGTGGCACTTCCTAGATGTGCAGAAAGAAAACACTTGAGTTTTGGAACATAACAAGGAAAAAGTGAGTGGGCAAGCAGTGTGTGTTCTGTTTTGGTTGCCTGCTGTACCTAACTTTGAGGAGCTTTGAGACCATTCCCCAAAACCCCTTAATCTTCAGAAGTCATCTGAAGTTTGGCTGCTCTTATCCTGAATTGCAGCAGCTGAACCCAGTCTCTGGTACTGGGATCGCTTAGTTATGGAAAGCGTCTGAGTTCAGCTGCCCAAGGGTTGGGGGTGAAGGAAGCTCCATGACAGCATCTTCAGATTTGCAGAGTTAAGAAAACACGATGGGAACTGATGAGTCGGATTCCCACAGCCAGTCCCTCCCCTGGGGTCTGCTGCAGCATGGGTGGTTTGGCATGTGAGTGAGATTATTATTTTTATTATTGCTTTAAAGCTGATATTAAATCAGCGATTGTTCGGGGACGTCTGCCAACCCAAACAAAAACATTTACAATCTGAGTGGGGCCCGTCAGGGGTGCGTCAGAAAGGAAACTTTCCAAAATTATTGAAGTGTATATGAAACAGCTGGAACTGCTTTGGGGTATGTTCCTGGTGTTTTGAGGTGATGTTATAAAAATCAAATATGTTTATTAGCTTCTTAAGCTTTCCTCAAGTTTCATGAGAACGGTTGGCTAAGTGGTTTGCGTTCGGAGATCGATCCTTTTGTAAATAATAATCTGTCGCAGCTTTGATGTCTGTGTGACGCATCTCACTGTAAACAAGTCTGAAAATAGAGATGGAATGTTCTACTGAAAATTAAAACCCAATTAATTTCAATTGGAAGGAAACAAGCACTTCAGAACCGTATTTTGAGAATGAAGTGTTTATTATTGTTTAAAACCTTTGGGGATATCCTGCTTAAAAGAAGTTGGAGTTTGCTTGTACCCCCTTGCTTTCCGTTCCCTCCCTCATGGCGGTGAGACGAGGCAGGGGGGTCTTGTTTTTGGTGCAGTCTTGTTCCTGTTCTGTTTGTATGGGATTTGTGCAGAGCAAAGAGAGTCCTCAGCTCTGAATTGATTAAATGCCATTGCAATACGAAGAGTGGCTTGAGCATTGCAAGTAGGTGTCACCTCAGGGTAAGTTCAGATCATTTGCAGAGAAGAAGTAGGCTGGCTTGGATTAGATCTCGCTCTCTAGTTAATCAGGGAAATGAAAGAAACAAAGCAAATGCATCTGCAAATCAGCATAAGGACTTTTGGTGAAATTGATAAAGCCATGAAGTTTGTAGTTAACATTTTAGGAGGATGATCGATCGATACCCGGAATTCATCGCAAGGCTTTGTGGCAAAGGCAAAGGTTTTTGCTTTTGTGGAAGCAAATGCCAGCCACCCGTTTCCTGAAAAAGCACCTTTTTTTAGGTACGTTTTAAATAATTGTGAAGCAAGAAGCACAATTTTTCTCCTTCTTATGGATTTCCTAAAATACCTCTCGTGAGCTATTTCTTGTTGTCTTGAGGGAGGAGGCAGTAAAGGAGTTGCCATGGCAATGCGATTTCGGTTCCATCACCAGTCAATACAGCAGCGCTGTGTTACACCCTTGGCCCATCTGTTCCCCTCGGTGGAGACCCCATTCAGCTGGAGGTTTCTTTTGTGTTCACAAAGTGGAGTAATAAGTGACCTTTTATTATAGGTGGAACCCGCCGCATGAAGTGGAAAATAACTTCTTTCAGATGCTTTCTTTGCGGTGAGCGGGGAAAATAGGAATCCTTTAAAGATTCAAAATAAAATCATGAAAAGGTCTATTTTTTTTTTTTTAGGAATAATCTCCATGTCTAGTTCAGAATTGTAAAGTGCTCATTGAGTCCAGTGCTTGCGTGAGCAAATATATTCGGTATCATAGCATTGGTTCCACTGACTTAGTCTTAACTAGAGCTGTCTTGGAGAATGTCAAGTCATAGATTTTTGTAGTTGCTTGTAACTGAAGACCAAAAAAATGCGAGTAAGGCTTTTCCCATCAATTAAACCCCAAACAGTAGTACCATTCATAGCTAACCTGAAAACCTTTTGCTGTTCCCAGAGGCTTTAGTTTGAGAAGGTGAGAAGCACCGATGGGGAACAGAGTCGTGTCCGGCACTGCTGGAGTCCTCGTCCCTCCCCGTCTGGAAAGAAAATCAATCACCATTTGCTGGGCTTTAGTAACCCTGACCCCAAGTACATCCCAGTTACTGCCTTTTGGGGAAAGACATATTTTTCTCTGTGCTAAAGTGTCCTGTGCTCCTTGCCTAATTTCCCAGAGAGGGAATCAATGCTTATGTGTTTTTTTCCTCGGCATTTGATACCATCATCTGGTAAATGTTAAGTTCTTTGTTTTTCTACTTTAAAAAAAGATCATTTATTTTCCTAAACTCAGAGCAGTAAGAGTGTGTGTGGTAGCAGCACCTTGGCAGATGTGGTGCAAAACAAGCCGCACAATGGACAAACTTTTGATCAAGATTTAAAAAATCTGAATTTAGGCAGCAAAAGTCAGTTTCTTAAAAGTGTTCAAGTTGATGTAGTTGAAGGAGAAATGGGATTTCCATGTCGCTTCTCCCTCCTTTTTGCTTCTTGGCAGCAGAGGAGATCAAACCTGACTTTCCTGGTCTATGTTTGATTTCAGCATGGAGGAGAGCAAGCAAGTCCCATAAGAGTCATAGAATAATTAGGGATTGGAAGGGACCTCGAAAGATCATCCAGTTCAATCCCCCTGCCACAGCAGGATCACCTAGACCAAGTCGCACAGGAACACATCCAGGCGGGTTATAAACATCTCCAGAGAAGGAGACTCCTCAACCCCCCGGGCAGCCTGTTCCAATGCTCTGTTCCCCATCTTCTGTAGGTTTGGGTTAGGACTACAGTAGCAGCACTTGAGGGAAGGATGAACTGGTTGTTTTCACAGAATCACAGAACATTAGGGATGGGAAGGCACCTCGAAAGATCATGTAGACCAATCCCCCTGCCATAGCAGGATCACCTAGACCAAGTCACACTCGGAACGTGTCCAGGCGGGTTTTAAACATCTCAAGAGAATGAGACACCACAACCTCCCTGGGCTTTTCATCAGCATCATCTCTAGTGTTCCCATGGGCTGTCACTGAGTTTTCTCTTTCTCTAGGTGCAGATGCTTTTAAGGTCAGTGGGTTTGGGCACTGGTGTACTGCTGGATTAGTATTGATGCCTGCTGGATTGGAGGCTTGACTGTGAGGGTCTTGGTTTGAGCTACATGGGGACTGAGATGCAAGGGAATGGCTGTTAAATGTTTCTTATGAGGTGCTAATCAGTGCTCTTAAGTGCTATCTCTGTTTTTTAATTTTCTGATTTATAATAATAGAATCTGCATAAATGGAGCTTTATTGTGTAGCAGCTTTGCTCATCTAATTGAGCCTCCTGCTCGTAAAAGGTAATTAAATACAGCCTGTAGTAACTGTAATTAATGAATAAGGCTGGAACGTCAGCTGCAGTGGATCCATAACCAGTTGCATCTGTTGTTTCACAGGTCACTGTGATGTAGATTTGAGAGACCAGGGAGGTGCCTGCCACTTCTCACTGTCGTACCGTGTGCCCAGCCTAGGTGTAGAGGTGTTTTGATTCTGTCATTAGGTGGGAGTTTTAATGCAAAGCAGATGTGCTCAGTAACTTTGATTTTGCCTGTCTAGGCTTTACATCTTCAGAGAACAGTGTCATGCAGGCACCATGTAACTTAGTTCTTTTGGAGACTTTCTTAAAGAGTAGTTAACTTAACTTAAAAAAGCTTTAACTTACCTGCAAAGGAGAAAGCCACACTAAGCAATTTCATGCTTTTTTTTAAAATTCATTTGGAAGTTAGTGGAAAACCTAATGTGCCAGTTGGATGTGTAGGACTCCGTTAATTCCTGCTTGGTTTTGGCCCGACGTGGGAAGTGAGATTTGGAGTTGATTCATCTCTCATGGTAAGAGTTGGTACCTTTTTTGTGGATGTAAAAGTTGTGTTGTCTGTCCAAACCTGAGTTGTCTTCCAACAAGCTGCTTAAGTAATGACTGTGTTAGTATTCACAGCAAAGACCTGTGTTTGATATTCTAATTTTTTTTATATTTTAAAGCTGCGCTAGAGTAGGCAAGTGCAGCTCCTCCAATGGCTCCTTTCTTGTCTTCACAGAAAAATTTGTGGAAGTTAAAATTGTCTCAGCAAAAATCACTTTCAGTTAGTCTCTGCTTTATTGGCTGTTGGCACTTTAGGGGAGAGGTTCAGCAAGAGAAAGCAGAGTTTTTTAGCTTTGCCACTGGATAGTGATAAAAGCTTTTGTGATGTACTCATCAGGAGGGTGGACAAATACTGGCACAGGCTGTACAGAGAGGTGGTAGATGCAACTTGGACTAGGTGGTCCTGCTCTGGCAGGGGGATTGGACTGGATGATCTTTAGTGGTCCCTTCCAATCCTAATGTTCTGTGATTCTGTGATACCCCAACCCTGGAAACACTCCAGGTCAGGTTGGATGGGACTCTGAGAAATCTGATCTATGGCAGATTGTCCCTGCTCACTGCAGGGGGTTAGACTAGATGACCTTTGAAGGTTCCTTCCAAACCATTCCTTGACTCTCTAAAGAAATAAATAAGACTTTTCATTGACCTGATTTCTGTCCAGGGAATCTCGCATGATGGTTCCATAGCTGTTTGCACAAGGAGCGACATCATCCGGCTTGACTTCTGTATGGAGAAGGCTCATGGATGATACGTTGAGTAATTTTTTTGCTAAGTTCATGACATTGTATTTCAGCTTAGATGAACTCACACAGCAGTCATTTGAGAGAAAGACAGCGGAGAGCACGGAACTATTTCTAGATGATAGTACAGTTTTATTTAATTTGAAATGAGGGTTGTTGAATGGCAATACTAGAGCACTTAGAGTTTATCAGAAATGAACCGTAGATCAGATGAGGGATTATATTTGGAAATGCGAGCTTGTGCCTTGTGTGCTGTGGCAGAAAATACTTCAAGAATGCAAGGATTTAAAATTAAATGGCTGGTAATAGAAATGTGATTCTATAATGCCAGTTCCTGACATTGAATTCAAAGTGAGTCAAGATGGACTTCTAACTACATTTTTATTTTACACTTTAGTAAGTAAAAGTAGTCTTTGTTAGGCAAACGATCAAGAAACTCTTAAATATTTAAGGCAACTGAAGCTAGTTAAGGGCCTGGAGGACAGCTCTTATGAGGAACAGCTGAAGGAATTGAAGTTGTTTAATTAGGAGAAAAGGAGGCTGAGGGGAGACCTTATCACCCTTTACTACTGCCTGAAAGGAGGTTGTAGACATGTGGGGCTTGGTTTCTTCTCCATAACCACTAGTGATAGGATGAGAAGAAATGGCACCAAGTTGCACCAGGGGAGGTTTAGATTGGACTTTAGGAAAAATTTAATCACTGAAGGAGTGATCAGATATTGGAACAGGCTGCTCGGGTTGGTGGTGGAGTCACCGTCCCCGGAGGTGTTCAGGAGATGTGTAGGAAACATGGTTTAGTGGGCATGGTGGCACTGGGTTGATGGTTGGACTTGACATTTTTCAGGATCTCTTCCAACCTTAATGATTCTGTGATTCTACTTTATTAAAACTCTTAGTAATGCCCAAAGACCATGCAAGTACTTTCTCAGCCATACTCTTTTACCTATTACAGATGGTTTTTCTTTTTTTTTTTCCAATTAATTCTAGAATTTTACAAGCATAGGGAGTATGGATATGAATCACAGAACATTATGAATTGGAAGTGACCTCAAAAGATCATCTAGTCCAATCCCCCTGCCTGAGCAGGATCATATAGACCAAGTTGCACAGGAATTGGCAGATTTCATAGAATCTACTTAAATTGTGTTGTAACCGGGTTTCAGGGCTTGTCTGCTTCTATCCAGTGTTGGAAAAACCATAATTTTTACTCGTCGAGATTTTTTTTGCATCTCTTCCTTCTGAAAACCCTAAGCTGTTGAAGTTTTAGCTATGGGGTAACAGAATGTCTGCCTGATGGGGACTCTACCTTCTGTGGTGAAGCAAGCCCAGATGCAGCTGAATTTTGCCTGAACTGTTTGCAAAAAGCTCTTGCAGTAGGTTTCAACACTAAGCAGATTTTATCTAGCTGGAGATATTCGTAGCACAGGAAATACTGTGCCAGGTGACTGGTGCTGGCAGCACTGTAGGAGACTTATGGTGGGTATCTCCCCATGGTATCTATTAGGTGTAATTTGCACCTCCCAGAAGTGTGCTAAGCTGGGTTTAAATAAAACAGCTGAAACACTGCAGCCTTTCCAATGGTGTTGCTGTGCTCAGCCTGAGCAAGTGGCTTCTGCAAGGTCCCAGCTTCTTGGGTAGCTCTGGCAGTTCCTGCTGTCCTCCCAGGACACTGCTACACTAGGCTAATTCATGTCCCACATTGGTGAAGGAAAGGCATCATTCCTGGGTTAACGTTAGCATGTCAGTTGTTAACTAAAAATGAGCATCATGGACAAAAGAAAAATATATTAAACTTAATTTTATAGATGTATGAACACATATTTTTATATATACACATACACACTCACACATATAAAAATAAATATATATTAATGGATACAATGGAAACAGAATACAATATATAATATATATAGTTAATTTAATATTGGAAATAATAAACTGTTCTGCCCCCAGAGCATAAATGCAGGTTTTTATTTTACAAGTACAATGGTCCTGTGCAGCGGAATTGCTGCTTTGATTGTTGCTGGATGTGGAAGATAAGCTTTATTAATCAATTGTTATTAATTTACTTGTAACTTCCATTGAAGTTGTGCAATACCAGGTTTTTAAAGGTGACTGAAGTACTTTCAAGAGGTTTTTTTCATTGTAGTTAGAAGTGCTCTTGTTCCTAGTCATCTGATTTAAAGGAATAGCCATGCAATTAGTCATCTAATATAAAGGAATAACAGCTTAGATAGTAAGAAAAATATGCTTTTCATATTGCAAAGTTTATAGTTGAGAATTGCCGAGTTTTCCCAACTTCATCATTTTTTCTCCTGAAATATTAGACCTGAGTGGGGAGTCAACAGCAGAAGAACATCTGAGCAGCCCTGAGAGGCAGAGTGGAGCAGTTCCAGATGCTGGAAAATTTTTCTTTTATAGTCTTGTATTTTGTAAGGGAACAGTTGTGGTACAAAATTCTTTCGTATGTTTTAGAAAAACGTGTTTTAAACCTAGGATTTGCACATGTGGAATCTCTTCTTTTGTACCTAGAGAAGCGGGTTCTTTGCTTGATAAAATGAAAAGAATTTTCAAAGGAGGAAAAATTGGTCTCAAGTTCAGGACACACTTGATTCTTTAGAATTTCATGTGCAGTGTTTTGTTACTTCTGAAATTATTCAGTGTCCAATGTAATTCCTGACCAGATTCTTCATACAGTTACCTACTGCTTTCCTTTTAAGCTGTGGAGAGCAGTCTATCTGTACCACCCTCCTCAGTCATCACAGTCCCTGTGAGCAAGAAGAACTAAGACGCTTCAGAGGGATGAAGAAAAGCAGACTTTCCATGTTTGGTCTCGCACGTCTTTCTGCCATGAGACCAAGGTGTTCCTGTTAAGGCTCCACGGATGAGTTAGGCTGGGCAGAGCGTTATAGAATCATAGAATCATAGAATCATAGCATCATTAAGGATCGGAAGGGACCTCGAAAGATCATCCAGTCCAATCCCCCTGACACAGCAGGATCACCTAGACCAAGTCCCACAGGAACCCATCCAGTCGGGTCTTGAACATCTCCAGAGAAGGAGACTCCACAACCCCCCTGGGNACAAGAGCACATTGCTGGCTCATAGTCATCTTGTTGTCCACCAGGACCCCCAAGTCCCTTTCCCCTACACTACACTCCAACAGGTCAGTCCCCAGCCTATACTGGTACCTGGGGTTGTTCTTGCCCAGATGCAAGACTTTGCACTTACTCTTGTTATAGCTCATGAGATTTTTCCCTGCCCAGTTCTCCAGCCTGTCCAGATCTCGCTGAATGGCAGCACAGTCTGCAGGGGTGTCGGCGACACCACCCAGCTTTGTGTCATCAGCAAACTTGCTGACAGTGCATGCCAATCCCTCATCCAAGTCATCAATGAATAGATTGAACAGGACCGGTCCCAGCACCGATCCCTGGGGCACTCCACTAGATACAGGCCTCCAACTAGACTCTGTCCCATTGACCACCACTCTCTGACTTCTACCCTGTGGCCAGAAGTCTCCTTTCTTGTGGGGTGCTGTCACTTTTTTCACTGGGTGTCTCTGATTCCATGTGTTGTAGCTAATTCAGGCATTATTCTAGAAGATTCTCTGTTATAGGTAATTCCTCAAGAGCTTGGGTCAATACCGTGTGATTTTCCTTTGCTGGCTATGTGCAAGTCACTGAAGTTACTTAATTCTTTAAATTAAATATATTAGATTTATTAAGTACACATTACAAAATGCAAACTAAAAGTTAAATCTTAAGATGATTACACTTTTCTCTGCACTTGGATGCCTTGTACCTGGCTGCAGGGTAGAGAGTGACTGTGGTAAAAGTTTTTGAACAATCTCACACCAGCCACAAACAAACAGGCAGGATCAAGCAATAAATTATAGGATCACAGAATGCTTTGTGTTGGAAAGGACCTTAACATCTAGTTCTAACCACCCTGTCACGGGAAGGGCACCTCTTACTAAATGAGGTTGCCCAGAGCCTTGTGCAGCCTGGCCTTGAAGACTTCCAGTGATGGAGCATCCAGAGCTTCCTTTGGCCACCTGTTCAAACAACAAAACAGTAATTGTGGCTAATTAACAATGTTATTGTCAGTGAAATAATTGTTCCCAGTTTCCAGCCTGTGTAGTTCTCTGGCCTTGGCAGCATTTGGCGGCTGTTCTCGGTGTGTGGTGGTAACACAGGTATAACCAGTGCAGATGTGCTGTGGGAAGCAAGTGAAAATGCAAGAGGTGGTCCCATGCTCTGCATTCTGCTGAACGGTGGGTTGCTGTAGGTTTCTTTTGGTTTGGGGTACCATCTCCATGTGTAAGTGGAGGTGATGTAGGGCTGTAGGTGATGCACATCTGCTTATGTGGTTTCCTGGTCATGCCAAGACCCTGATTCAAACCCTCTGTTACTCACAGAAGTGGAGATCAGGAAAAAGCTTTTTATATACCTGCAATTAACATTTTGAACACCTATAACCTTTATAATTTGATCAATCATTATCTTGTCTGGTTTATTAGTTGCTTCTGGTTTTTTTTGTGTCTGTATCCATTTAGGCTCCTGTCTCTGGCGTATGAGCTGAGGCCTCTGATGAACCAGCCTGGATGCTAACGCTGAGTATTTACTGCTCTTCTTTAGAACAAACATGTTGTTACCTTTTTAGAAACACTTGCTTAGTTCTTGTGCAGATGTTGTTCTTAAAAATCTATTTCTGTAAACACCAGCTTTTGGGGCCAAGATGTTTCTGATAGCTATGTATAGCAAAGTGTGATTTCCTGGGGGACCAGCAGCAGTAAATCAAGCTCTGTCAGTCAGGTATGCAACTTGCCTGCAGCCTGCAACTCTCAAGAGAAAGCTGAAAGAATAATGAATTAAATTGCACTTAATTGATAGTGAATTTAAATTCGTTCAGTTTACCACAGTTTTCTTTTACTGCTTGGAAAGTAATTTAAAATCAAGATACCGGGTTCTTGTGGAGGTCATGGTGTCTGAGAAAACACTGAAATAGGGATATTGAATGGTGCATTTAACTGATGATTGCAAAGTTTGGTGGACTTTTACGGAATGTGTGGCAGTCCTTAACATGTTCTCCATCCATGGCTTGGAAAGCCAGTGCAGATGGCAGAGCTGGTTTTATAATCCAGTGTTTCATGTTCACAGGTCAGCAGGTTGTAATTACATATTGTACCTGTGTGAAGCTTTGTATCTTCTTTCTTTTTCGAGATGTGTTGCTTCTTACTTTTGCTCAGGGCAGCTGGGGCAAAATACAGTCCTTTGTGTCTCTTGGTTGCTAAACTTTTTTGTTGGTCTGCACAAAGGCATTGGTTTTCTCCAGGTAAAGTGTGAATGTTAGACATGAACTGAGATGTAACAGGGTTTCAGACCTGCCTGGACATGTTCTTGTGCGACTTGGTCTAGGTGATCCTGCTGTGGCAGGGGGATTGGACCAGATGATCTTTTGAGGTCCCTTCCAATCCCTAATGACTCTGTGATTTTGCAAGAGACAACCATAATATATATTTAAACCATTTAGGAACCTCAAATTCCAAACTCACAGCAAATTCCAGCTGTGTAAAAACAACCTGGAGCTTACTGTTGGATTGAAAGTCTGTTACCCACAGAAGTTTTCTTTCCTGTGTGTACAGTTGATGAGTGAGACTTCATAAGTGAGACTCCAGATAAAAAATACTGATAAATGGGTATTTGGGGCACCAGGCACATGTCCTGTAAGTTAGTCCTCCCCAGTCAGTGTCCCTGGCTCCTCTTTGCAGTTGTGTGCCCTTCCAAAATAAGTGAAGCTTTCTGAAAGCAAAACTTTGGCATCATTGCAGCCAGACATCCAGTATTGCAGAGGTGATGTTCTGGCGTGTTTGGAGAGCAGCTCTTGTAATGGCCCTAACTGTAGACTGTCAAAGAAAAGCAAATGAATAAAAGTCGTCTCCTACTTGAGCTGGTTTTGGTTACCTTCTGTTTTATGTAGGGAGGAAGCTGGTAGAGAACTTGTAACTCACACATTGCTGTTATTGGGAGTCACACTCGTTTGGTTTTATGTTACTCTGTCTGCCAAGGTTCTAAGTTTTAAACCACGTCAGTGTTTTTATTTTCTGTTTTGGAAAATACAGTGGTTTATGTAATGAAGTTTAAGTTTTGAAGCTTTGAATTGTGTGTTATCAAACAGTCCAGATTTTTTTAAAAGCCAAGCAAAACACAAACCAACAGCCAACACCTTTTCTCCATCTGCAGTGCTCTGTTTGAACCTCTCTAGAGTCCAACTAAAACACAGCAGCCGAATCAATAATTGCTGTTTAATAATGTGTGGGTGATAGTTCAGTCCCTGGGCGGTGAAGACTAATATCTACCTTTTTTCCTTGCTGAAATTGTGTTGCTTGTATTCCACAGGTAAGGATTGAAATGTCATCTGTTGGGGTCTATGGCGTATTTTGTGGATGGGTCTGATGGCCAGAATGAAAGAGAAAACTTTGGATGAAGGGTGAGGTGGGGAATTCAGCGATGTGCAGCGAGTTTATCAGCTCATGCATCATGTTATTTTATCGAACGATTAATGATGTTACCAAAAATGGAATAATGTTTAACTAAAGCATATCCTGGTTACCCTGCAGCTGGATAAATAGCATGCAGCTCGTGCAGCTACTGAATCAAGTTACTTCAGGCTTTTTAAAATGTGGCTGGAGACTTTGCATAGTTCAGCATCAGTGCCCGTGAAGTGCATGGTGATGAATGAGGTTTTATGTGCTTTCACAAGTGAGTGTTTTGAGTTTCTCTGATTTTCTCCCTCAAATTTTTGATAGAGAAAGGTTTCTGACATCTTGATGCCATGCCAGGGTTCTGTTCAGGCGGTGATCAGCTTACCCAGAGCTGGGGAGGTAATGTGGGAACACTTTTGGCTCTGCCTCATGTTTGTAGTTGGCTGGCAGCATAAGGAGACGTCAGCCTTGTCACTGTCCCTGCTAGAAGGTGGCTTTAACGATGTATAAATGAGATTCTTTCTCATAATCACGTTCTGAAGTCTCCAAAATAAAGCTACAGCTTTGCTCTTGCACTTAACATGGGTAACAAATAATAGGCTCTGACTCTGTAAGCATCACCCAAGCGTTAGATGCTGTTTTGGCTTCATGACTTGATCGGTTTTGGTACCTTTCTGTGTACAATAGTGAAATCCTTGGTTATTTTTTTAATACAGTACGTATGCTTCCAACTAAACTTCTTGTTATGCCTGAAATGTACTGCTGCATACCTGGTAAGCCCTTTACCGAGCAGGCACCATAGCTAACGTTGAGGAAGATGCTTTCTCCAGAGAAGTAGCTTCCAGTGCAATTAATAATCAGTCTGTTCCATGGTGCAGGACTGGTTTTGTGGCTTTTTGGGAAGGGGAAAACGTCAGTGAGGCAGTCAGGATTTCCAAATCACTTTGTAAAGGAGAGTAAATTTTTGCACAGATGTCAACGCTGGCTTCAGGTGATGTCTGGGGGTACACCTTCAAGTTGTGTAAAGAACACGTTGGCCCATGCAGTAAACCAGTGTATTTATTAGTTGCATAAACTGAACAGCGGAGCTAAACTGAGGTTGAGAAATGTAGCAGGTAAAACTTTGTGCCATCTAATGCTACATTAACTAAAACATGAGCATGACTAGATGACTTGTTAGCGCTTATTTAGAAGTAAATACAGGGTCTTAAAACACAGTGAACGAAAAAAATACAGCTGAAAATATAGCAAGTATGAAATGAGATGAAGTTAATTTTGCTCTGAGAGTCTGTTGCCAGGTAGAGTTTGCACTATATATATATATATCTATATATCATTTTGGAAGCATGCAGCTGATAAAGGTTTGAAGTGATTTTTTCTTTTCTCATTTATCCTGCTTCTTCTGTAAAGGGGATTCAGAGTATTTAGAATATGCAAATGCTCCTGGATCTAATTACAATAAAATCAGTAACTGCTGTTAGGATGCATTGGAACTATCAGTATATGCTGCTGTAGGCTTTGCTTAAGTACTTGTCATTAGAAATGTTTCATTTCCTTCCTGCTGCAAAGTTTCCCTGGGTTTATTTCCAACTTTCAACACCTCTTTCCCAAATGCATTTTAATCTTCAGTGCTGTCTGCATTAAAAGAATAGGGGAAGTTAAGCTTTTTTAAAAAGAAAGTTGTAAGAAGTGTGCGACTTAACCAGTGTAGTTTAACCAAGGAAGGACCTGGCAAAGGTTTCCCTGTTTGCTTACACTGCAGGTGGCTTTTCGTTCACTGTGAAACCGTGCAAAAGCTGTTTGAGCTGTAAGTGTAATCAGGCCAGTTGTCTGAAGATATCAGCAATTGTCCTTTTTTCAGCAAGTCCTGTGAAACAAACCAAATGCAGTGGTGTTGGATGTTTAAAGTGAGCTGCTTTTTAATTTCATAAGCAGCTTCATTTATGATGCTGCACTGGGTTGTGAGTGAAAATACCTTTACTTGCACTGATTTTACTCTGATTTTTCAAAGTGTTTCCTTCAGACAAAGCTGTCTCTCCTCATAGTCCGCAGATCATCTCGATCCCTGTGCCTGGGGGATGCACCATAAGAGGGCTTTGGGTAATGGTGGTGGGAGCTCCAGCTTATGCTTTGGGAGAAGCCACAATTTTAAGAGCATCCTGTGGAGTAGGAGTGCAGGGCGATATTGCACCTCTGCTGCTCCCAGCAGGGTGAAGGACAGTGCAAAGAAACCAGTATTAGGAACAACAGTCATAGAATCATCGTGGCTGGAAAGGACCTCCAGGGTCATCGAGTCCAACCTTTTCTCCTAGTGTCTTACTGCTACACCATATCCCTAAGCACTGCATCCACTCGTTCCTTAAACACTTCCAGGGATGGTGACATCACCACCTCCCTGGGTAATCCATTCCAGTATCTAATCACCCTCTGGCTGGGCCTGATCTCCCCGTTGTCCTGCCGTTTCCAAGAGGCCAATTCACAAACGGCAGAAATCAAAGTAGTTGCAAAGGTGCCCAACTTTTGCACAAAACCATGGTCCAGCCTTCTGGCTCAGCTTGTAGTTGCTGTTCATGTACATCTCAGTGTTGATGGTACATGATACCCAGCAGAACTTAACTGCTTGTGTAGCAGTGGCTTGAGGAAATGGGACCGTCTCTATTTCCTTAACATCTACCACACTGAATCATGCTGGTGTATTGCAACTCAAAAGGGTTCTTTTTGTCTTCTCTGGGGAAGAATTTAAATTCTGAAGTTAATTGTTGTTGAACCGTTGAAGCCCAAAGTGGGATTGCCTGTGTCCATCTGCAAATGATTTTTCCCCACTGGAAGCCATGGGGACTTCAGTGGGATTTTAATGACTTGTTGCTGTGGGGCTGCACGCAGCTGAGCTGACCTAGGGCATGTCCCAGGCAGCAGTTGTTCAGGACGCTTGTTGTAGGTGTGAGGTTACCATTTTTGTCAAAAGTACTCTCTCGTGCAGTTCAGAATCTGGTTTTTTCCTTAAGCTGATGAACCTATTTATTCTTCAAAAATATATGAGGAGCAGAGCTTGGTGGCAAGACTCTGCACCCTTCCACACAGTCACAGAATGTCAGGGGTTGGAAGGGACCTCTGAAGGTCATGTAGTCCAACCCCTCCAATAGAGCAGCATCACCTAGAGCAAGATCACACAGGATCACATCCAGGCAGGTGGGTTTTGAATGCCTTCAAAGCAGATTCCACAGCCTCTCTAGACAGCCTGTTTCCTCACAGTGAAAAAGTTTTTCCTTATGTTAAAACTGAACTTCTTATATTCCGCTGTGATCCTGAGTTCTGCTGTCTGTGGGAAGAGACTGGGATGTGAGTGCTGAATTATTCAAAGGAAGGCGGCAACAGGAACGAGCTCTGCAGTCGCTGGCAGTGCAGTGGTCCCTTCCTTACCTTTGCCGTGGAGCTATTTCCCTAAAATGTGTTCTTATTTACTTGCAGCGGTGTGAGGCATTGAGCAGGATTGTGTGGCAAATGAAAGCAAAGCTTGTCTGTGAAAGGAATATGGCTTAGAGCAGCGTGTTGCTGTCATTATCTGCACTATCAGTTGTCTGCACTTACAGTTGTCATGTAAGTGCTTTAAAAAAAGGAAAAGCTGCTGTATTTGGGCTCTGCTTGTCTCAAATGTACCTGAGCATTTGGCAAGTTAAAAGACTTTTTTTGCTTAAAAAGTTAATACAGTTGAAAACGAGGCATGGATCTCTCAGACAAGTCGTGGCCTCTGAAGCTTTGCCCTCTCTCCATCCCTGCTGCCCTGTTCTGGGGTGGGATACAGGGTAGGCTTTGGTGCTGCAGCTGCAGCCAGCTGTGGTGTACAATTCTTCTGCCAAAATGTTTACCCCTGATTGTTTTTTCCTATTCAGGCTTTGGCCTCATGGAACCTCTGTCACAATTGTTGGGTTTTTTTCCCTATGATTGTAAATATTTTCCAAGAAGAAAGAGTTGTGGGGTTTTTTTGGGGTATTTATTCAGTGATGAGGTGTTTTGTTTTTTTTTTAAGTTGAAGGAATGAGAACAATCTTGAACATACCGACATACTCAGATAATGAGGGTGACTGACAGTGAAAGGGGCTGGCAGATTGAGAAGACAGATTCAAGAGTAGTCTCTGAACAGTTGAATGTCATTGCCATGTACTTAGGAGAAGTGAAGGACTGAAGGGACACAACCGGGCACCCCAGTGTCTTTGAGTTTATGGAAACATCCCCCTGTACTGGCTGTAGATAAGCTGTTGTGATGAGATGCTTATGTGAGTGGTTAATAGCATGAAAACCAAAGGTCAATGCTAGTGATCTGGAATGACAATAGAAACTAGAATTTTGCCCGTGCCAGGTGTAACTAGAACTGTGACAAGGGTGTCAGCCAGGGGCCTTTAGGAAAATGACAAGATAAACTAAAAGTAAGATGAATTATTTTAGTTTTTCTTATGATGAGGCATTACATACATGTCTTCCATAGTCTCCCCCATGCTGGGATGATATTTCTGCAAGTGTTTCAAAATGTCATCTGTTTCCAGGCTTACAATCCAAACAAAAGTTCATCACTTTAAAGTCGCCCTGTGAGGCCGTTATATATAATTCACTTCTGTGAACTTCTCTCAGATCACACTGCTGCCAGAAAGAGTATCATAGAATTGTTTAGGTTGGAAAAGACTCTAAAGATCATCGAGTAGCGCAGTTTCACAAGTTGGGAACATCTCTTTCCTCAATGGCTTCATGGCCTGATGGAACAGCCGGCAGGATACAGGTAGCAGAGAACTGTCATGCTGCAGACAGCTGCTTTGCCGCGATGGCCCTTGGGTTATCTGGAAATCGTATCAGATTATGTTGTGATAAACATTGCGTGACGCGGGAGCGCTGGCATAAGGAGTGTGTTATGTATCACTTTCGCATTTATGACATTATGGAACAGTTCTGTTATGGGATTGAAATACAGTATTAATGACATTCCATTACTGGCACTGAATTTAGCAGTCAAATTTCTCACTTGATTAATAAAAGGGCTTTGGCTTGAATGTTTGTCAGTTGTCTACCTTGTTTGTCTCTGCGGTAATTGTTTTATATCACATTGGTGCACATCAGTACATTGGTGGCGTTCGTATCGTGTTGTCTGGTATCGCCTTTATTAAAACCTCCTTTGTCCTGTTGTTGCTAAATGATCTATCCATCTTAATATTTTCCTGATGTCTAAGCTGCTCTGTGTTAATGGCATCCCAGTGCATTCTGAATTGACATCTTTCACATCGTTTAAACTCTGCTTACCTATTTATCATGCGCAGGTCATAACTTAGCAAGTGAAAGTTACTCGAAGGATTTTTCTTTGTTATTTCTCTTAATTTTTCCACTGCCCCACTCTAAGGAAATCACAGCTCTTCCACTCATTTACTGGACAGGCTCTTCCTTATCCTGGCACCCAAGATACAGAGAAGCTTTGCACGTTTTATTTCCTTCTCTCCTATTTGTATCAGCCTGACGCGATATTAAAACGGGAAATGGGATGTTTTGTACGGCCGCTTCTGGCTCTGGGAGGAACAAAGATGACCTGGCTGGTGTGGCATCCATCCTCACGCAGTGAGACTATCAAGTCGGTGCTCGCTGGGGCTGGGATTAGGTGTCACTCAATCTTGTCAAAAATTCTATGAATATTCAATGAGGATTTTAATGTATTGTCATCAAGGAAGCAATTTCTGTGCAGTCATATTAAGCATGTTGTCATCTCTGCAGTTTAAATACATTGTTTTGCCCATGAAGTGACCTTAGGCAATTTTAAAATGGTCTCGTTTTTTTTCCATTTGCCTTATACCAAATAAATTAGTTTTACCTAATAGGAATGAACCTAATATGGATCTAACACATTTGTATAGGGAGAAGCACACTCTAATAAATAATTGGGGTATTATTCTGTGTGTACCAGGATTTATCTTCCACTTACACTTACACCAAAGGTATGAGATATGGTCAGGTAGGCTGCAGTCAAGTTGTTCTCTAACCGAGGTTTCATAATGAGTTCAATTTTCAAAGGGGAGCCTGTTAATTTACCTCCATACTTCCACCGCTGATGGTGTTTAAATCATGGTATGCTTAGGTGATGTTTAAGCTTCCTTGCCCAGGACAGCTTCTCATTTGCAAGATAGTCTATGAATTGGGGGTGCATACGGGTTATTGTGGGGAAAACCAGTCAGGTGCTGTTAAAAGTAGAGATTTCTGAAGTTACTTGCCTATGGAGTTTCTGAACTGGAGAACTTTTATAAAGGGTGTATCTCTACATAGGTGAGGATTTGGGTACTGTTGACTGAGAGAAAATAGGTGCTTCTGATGCTGTGATAATGTCTTTTTGGAGTGTACCTTCAATCGTGTTTTTGTATCTCTTCTGCAATCAGAAGTAACTACTTTAGGATATATGGAATGTGGCATTTCAAACTGAAATGTTAACAGCAGAGCCTTGTTAGTCGCACCAGCAGTTGTACTGGCCACAACAGGTATATTGTGAGATGGACTGGAACGGTGGCCTGTCTGATGTGCAGTGAAATTAAGGGAGAAGGCATTAGGATATGAAAATGCTTCGTTAATTGGTTGTTCATTAGAAAACCAGAAAATCCTGAAAAATACTGAGAAGTGTGTTTTGCTTTAAAACCATTTCAGAGGTGGACTACTTAATGGAAGTCAGCAGCATTTCAGGCTGTGCAGGGAGCAGTACATTCAGAGCTCAAAGTGTACCTCTGGAATTTAGCTGGAAAGTTCTGATACCTTTTATATTTGTGTGAGAACATGAAAGTGTCTGATTTTTCAGAGGATGGATTATCATCACTTCCAGGCCCAAGCAGTAGGCACTTAGAAAAACACAGTCTTTGTGTTTAAGGATACTGAACCGTTTTCTTAACAGCGATTGTGCTCCTGCACCAAGTGTCCCGGTATGAGAGGAGAAGCTTTTGCCAATTTTGCAAGGTGACATTCACAGCCTTTGGCTTTGCACGTTAGAAAACTGTTGTTTCTACCTTCCAGGGATTGTTTCCTGCTTTCTGCAAAAGCTATCAAAGTAACTTACTGGTAAGAACCTTCCAGAAGTTTATTTTACTTAAGTTACTTCACGCATTAGTGATCCATGGGAGTAGTAATGCTTTTTGCTCATATCCTTTACACGTGGATAAATATAATGAATATGTGGGTAAAGCTGAACTGTGTTTATGGATGGATGCACCGATGTAGTTGAGAAGACAAGCTGTGAGGTGTGTTTAATTCAAAGATGCAAAGATTTCCATTTGTAAGCAGGTAAAACGTGTCGGAAAAGTCATTATAATCTGTGATTTTATTACTTGCACATGTTCAGACTGAAATACTGATGAGAAAACATAGAACCTTCTGTGTTTAGATACAGTCCAGTCTGTTTTGTCATTGCTCTGTTCTGTGAATTACGTAGATCACAGAATTACAGAATCATTCCGGTTGGAAAAGACCCTTGGGATCATCAAGTCCAACCATCAACCCTACTCTACAAGTTCACCCCTAAACCATATCCTCCAGCACTACCTCTAAGCGTCCTTTAAACTCATCCAGGGATGGTGACTCAACTACCAGCCTGGGCAGCCCATTCCAGTGCCAGATCTGTAGAAGTGAGTGCCTGCTCTCGGGAGTGATGTGTTAGATGTTCCGAGGTTGGTCAGGTAAGGCAGGGCTGTCCTTACCCAAACACTGAATAGATGATGAGTCCTTCAAGTCTGCCAGCTAGTGCTGCTCTGTGGACATGTGAGAAGAGTGTTTT
Organism: Rhinopomastus cyanomelas; assembly: GCA_013400115.1. Lineage (NCBI taxonomy): Eukaryota > Metazoa > Chordata > Aves > Bucerotiformes > Rhinopomastidae > Rhinopomastus > Rhinopomastus cyanomelas. Next base: position 426,098 of record VXBP01003301.1, on the reverse strand, counting down.
TGTAAGTTAGGCTTCGTCCAGGTGAGGATTAGCTGAGTTGTGCCTCAGACAAGAGAATTTTAGACTGTTTGCCCTAAAAATCCATGCCACAGCCGTGCCTGGAGAGTGAGAAGAATGAAGAGCTGAGGCAGGGAGGGAATGATGCGAATACGAGTGGTATATCCAGCCTCCACTCCTGCTTTACTCTGCTTCTTTGGGTGACATCTTTTCTCCCGTAGTCCAGACATTACAGACAGGGAAAGAAAGAATTGGGCTTCAGTAGTGGAAAAGAAGAAGCTTCACTGGGTATATTTGCCCTGCTGATTTTCATAAAGAAGTAAAGGGCTGGATTTTCTGAACGCAACCCATCCGTATTTGATCGTGTTTGCAAGAACAGCTTTGTGCACACGTGCAGTCATGTACAGGGTCCTGGATTGTGGCAGTTACAGTGATTTTTCCCGTCGTTTCAGTGCGGCACCTCCAGTGAGCTGTTCAGCACTTGGAAGTGGGTTAAAGGAACAAAAAGGAGACAAATTGCTCAGACCGATCATTGCCAGACACAAAGGGAAGGACATCAAGCACCCCGATTCGTGATGCAGAATATTTACAGTATACGGCAACATGAGTTTTCTTTAAGCTTCATGTTTTCAACCTTCTCTTTTTTTCCTAATGCTGCGAGAGCCCTCTGGTAAAGTCAAAGCAGACTAGCGCAGAATTAACAAATACGACTCCAGTACGCCTGCAGGGCTTTGGATATACATATAAAGTAGTAATCCTGTCTGAAGTGATTTCTTCTGAGTTGCTTCGAAAGTCTTTTGACGACTTTGTGTGTTTAAAAGGCTTTATTGTTGTGGTCAGAAAAAAATGATATTTTTTCTCATGATTTCCACTGAGAAAAGACTGTGGTTTTCTGCTGTTTCTAACGTCTTGCAGAAATCCACAAGCAATTAGTACTGAGGCCCAGGAGAAGGAGTCGTGCTTCGTAGCTTCAATTTGTTTCCCCTGAAATGTGTGTTAGCCTTCAGTACTGCAAAATTAATTTGGTATTGTTTTGTATTCTAAGCAAGCTCAGCCTTGTTGTTTTAAGCTGGTTTTATTACGCAGTTGCACTTGGGTTTTAAATGAGCGCATAAATATTTGCAGGGAGGAGGGGAAAAAATCTTTACTCGTAGAAATGACTTGTCTCTAATTAATATAGAATCTATACGCGTTACTCTTCATTTAAGCCTGCAGGTAATTGCTGTCTCATTGACTTCTCAAAGACAGACATCTGAAATACAATCAGCTGTAACTCTAGAGGACTATTTTAGGGATGTGCACATTGAGTAATTGGTGAGCAGCACATATATAGTACTTTGTTCTAAGGGTATAAAATGAAAAGTGTAGAAAGTGTGTAAGTACTGTGAGTTGTTTTTTTTTTTTAGCACATAAGAAATTGAGGAACAGAGGACAGACATGAAAGAGCTTTGTGAAGACTGCCTTACTGCTGATATATGTATTTAAAGTTGACATTTGTTGTCCTTTCATCACTCACCTCCCTCTCTCTGCAGAGTTGCTGAGGGTCTGGTAGGTGGCACAGACCCTCTGCTACCTGGTGACTCTAAAGAGAAGATTAATACAAACATGTACATTTAGTTTGTTTTTTCTACATGCTCCTTATTTAATTTATAGGGAACACAAGCAGAATCACACAGACACACAGAATCACTCTGGTTGGAAAAGATCCCTGGGATCGTCGAGTCCAACCATCTGCCCTACCTTACAAGGTCACCCCTAAACCATATCCCTCGACACCTCATCCAGACGATCTTTAAACACATCCAGAGATGATGACTCTACCACCTCTCTGGGAAGCCCATGCCAGTGCCTGACCACCTTTTCTGTGAAAAAATTCTTCCTGATACGAAGTCTGAACCTCCCCTGTTGTAACTTGAACTCATTCCCTCTTGTTCTATCACTAATTGCTTGTGAGAGGAGACCAGGACCAACCTCTCATGACTCCTTTCAGGTAGTTGTAGAGAGTGTGTCTCTGGTTGGACCCAAATTCTAAAAGAGGTGACTTCTGCTGTTGCGCTGCTGTGTCCATGCTCTGTTGTCTTGGTGAGCAACCCGCTTCTGACTGTTACTCAAGAGACTCCTCTGGAACATTGTTCTGTTTGTAATGCTCTTGTGTGGTCTAAAATGCATGGCGTGGGAGGTGTCAAAGTGTAAAGTCAGGCACATTATTAAAAAAAAATAAATCTGTGAAAAGAATGAATTATTAAGGTCTGGTAATTTTTTTTTCCATGCTGGCTTTTATAAAATCCAAGACTCACAAGACTTTTGGTCTGTTTTGGAGCCACACTAACTAACAGATACGCAATTCTGATCGTGTTACATTCACATCTCCTGTTAATATTTAGCTGCCGTGTAGATAGTAACATGGTACCTTATAGGGGCTGCATGTTCTTTGAGGTTACACTTGTGCAACCATCTAATAGTGTAATTTGAAATACTGAATGTTTGCTTTTGCTTTCCAAAAAAGTGTGATTATTGTTCTTCATACAGTGTTTGGCAACTTCCTCATATTAAACTGCTGTGGTGGAGGATGCGAGAGACATTCCCCTACCACGGAGAAAGGCATTGACCGATGTGATCTGAATGCAAAATTAGAAGCTTCATCTTTTTTGCAGTACTTAAACGTGAAAATGTTATGAATGGCAGCACCCTGTCGCACCAGAGAACCAAGTGACTTGGCTCCTTGTCTCTGTGTCTCTGAGAAGGATCACATACCAAAGGAGGAGGTTCTGAACAGAGCAAGCCTGTAGTGATTTATTCCGCAAGCCCCACATTTCAAGGTGAACTAATTTTAGAATAATATTGAGCTTGATATCGTAAAACTTTTACGATCTGAGTTAAGACCCAATTGCAAAATGGATTCAAAACTCTGGCTTTGGGGTTTCGTAATATTTTTTTTCTTGGTGCGTACTGTAGAAAGGAGAAAAACTGAGCGTTTGTGGAAGACTCTCCCTATACTTCTCATTCACAGAGTACCAGAATTTTCAGCCAATACCAGCCTTGTTTCTAGTCACTTTCAACAATGGAAAAGTGAAATTGCAGTACTTACATAGAAAGTAAAAGTCCCCTGCTTTCTGGCTGTGCATGTGCTTGACTTTGGAGAGCCACAGAGTTATCAGGATGGCAATTAATTAATTTATTCCTTTCCGCCCGAGTGAATAGTGTTTAAGGAACGTATAGATTTCCACTGTGCATTTTAACCTACTTAAACCTATGCCATAAGCTCCAGATGGCAGGAGGTTTGACATCTTTGACCTCTACTCACCAGGGCTGCAGGTTGCTCCATTAACGTGCTAATCTGCTACTTCTGGTTTGCTACAAGCGTAGAAGTGGTGTACTGTCAGCCACCTGAACACACTGCAAGTGTTTTCCGTCTCCGAGTGTGTTAAATTACAGCTTTAAAATGACTGAGTTGTTTCAGAAGTTCATTTCAGTGCTGGTCCTGTTGAATGTGTTGTTTCAGGAGATGGTGGCATCATCTTTTTGACAGAAGGTGGATGGATGGACTAAGGACCTCCAGTCCCAGTTTTTGTTTCTGTCGAGGACTGTGATTCCCTTTAGGGGAAGTAATAACACACTGGAAAGACCCTTTTCACTAACAGAATTTGATGTGTTAAATAAGTGCCTCTATCCGCGTGAGTCTGTGTGGGAATTATCTGTCTGAATACACAGACCTACTGTGATTTAAGGTGTAAGAAAAATCCTTCCACTTCTCAGTTGTCACTATATCATGGGGAATGAAGGAACATGAGCTCTGAAAACGCTTTATAATCATAAAAGGAATTTTGTGTTGCTTGAAGTGACAGAATAGGTTTTTGGGCTCACAGTATGTAGAGGTGAGAAATTACCCCAAAAGCCAAAATCAACTCACTTAAGTGAAGTATGAGACAACTAGACATCAATGTATAGATGCAAATCCGTGTATGAGATTCAGATTAAAATGTATATGGGTATGTGTTATGGATGTAAAACTCGTGTATATGGGTTAAAAGCTCATGAGGTGGACCCTGCTGGGTACTTTATAACCATCTTTTATTGCTGTCCTAATTACGGTCGGTGTAGAGCACTTTGCTGCCTGTAGCAGAGCCAGCAGATGGTGCAAAAGAGCATGAGAAGTTGGTGGATACAAACCTACTGAATGTGCTGTGCTCATTCCCGGCTCGGGGAGGGAAAGTGTCTTCAGTCTGGTTTTGCTCAATATTTGGCTAGTGCCATGGCTTCCCACCTGACTAATCCAGCTCCCGTTCCTGCCTGTAGCAGTGTGTGTCACTTCGTCTAACTTTTCACCTGATGACAGTTTCACCCTGAGGGAACCCAGATTGACTTCACTTTTTCACGTAGACTCACTTAACTTTTTGCTTGTCGACTTGTGTATGGAAAAGCACCCCCGGGAAAGGTCTAGTTCTGTTTTCTCTTCCAGAAGAGTTTGTCTTTCAGGTAATCTGGAGTACAAATACTGTCTTGCAAACGTCTCAGTTGGTGAATTCAGCACAGGATCTTTATGGTTTGGTCTCTTTTTCATTGCACTGCAATGACACTTACAATCATGAGGCACCTGAGCTTCTAAACTCATAGATGGGAGTGGATCTACTGGAGAGGAGTCCTGTGGAAAGGGACTTGGGGGTGTGCTGGTGGATGAGAAACTGGCCATGAGCCGCCAGTGTGCAATCGTAGCCCAGAAGGCAAATTACATTCTGGGCTGCATCTAAAGACCTGTGGCCAGCAGATCAAATGAGGTGATTTTGCTCCTCTACTCTGCCCTGGTGAGACCTCACCTGGAGTATTGTGTCCATTCTGGAGTCCCCAGCACAAGAAGGATGTAGACATACTGGGCCGTATCCAGAGGAGGGACATGAGAATGATCAGGGGAATGGAGCGTCTCTTGTATAAGGACAGGCTGACCCCAACTGGAGGAAAGAAGGCTTCAGGAGAACCTTCTTTTGACCTTCCAGTACCTGAGACAGGGTCTACATGAAGACAAGGGAAGGTCTTTTCAAGAGGGCTTATACAGATAGAACAAGGAGCACTGGGTTCAGGCTGGGAAGGGATAGATTTAGACTGGATATCAGAAGTTCTTCAATATGAGGGTGGTTGATGGTTGGAATGGCCTGCCCAGGGAGGTGGTGGGGGCCCCATCCCTGGAGTCATTGAAGGTCAAACTTGATGAGTCTCTGAGCAGCCTGACCAAGGTAGAGGCCTGTGTCCTTGAGCTGAGGGGCCCAGAACTGGACACAATATTCCAGATGTGGTCTCACCAGGGTGGTGCTGCTTTGGGTTTTGGGAGGGCAACAGAGGTGCCGCACTTTCCCACTTCCAGGCTCTCCCTGTACCCGGGGAGACTCCCTGCACACTCTGGAATGGGATTTCATCATTGCTTCTCTTAAACATGGAAATACTACCTTGCAAATGAATTTTTGTGTGCCCTGATTGGACATTTCATACAATGGAAATTTAAAATTAGGTTGTTGAGTTGGACATGCTGAAAAAACCAGTAGCTTGGATGGGCGCTGCTAAGGATAGCAGGGTTAGCTGCTAACAGGGTTAGTCACAACACTCAGGCTGTTTTTAGTTGGAAAAATAAATTCTTGTTTTAAGGAGGTTAAATTGTAGACCTGTTCTACTAGATCAATGGTACCTGTAGTTTTTTGACAGCTTTCAGCTCTACAACCACTCATTGTATGAAGAAGGGACTATCTGACTGAAATACCATTTTTAGTAGAATAATCAGGATGTAGATTCAAATGGAAACCTTCTGTCCTTGTACATAGGAATAAAGAACAGGAGGCTTGTTGGGATTCTTTTAAAAGTAATTCAAGCCTGTAGTTCAAATTTATTTTAATAGAACATGGGTTTAAGCCCCTTCAGAGCCAACGTCAGTGGGTGTTATTTTATTGCAGCTAACCTGGGAGCAGTTGTGTGTGGATACACGGATATCAGACTGTAGTTTGCTGAAGGCAGGTGGCTGAACGCGGGTACAAGGAGGACTTACCATCAATAAATGGTGGCAAATGCCGTGCTTCCTTCTGTGACTCTGAATTTATGTCTCGCTCTCTTGTTACCCAACACAGAAAGAAAGGACTGAAAGAGCTGTTGAAATGGAAGTGACATCTTTTAGTTACAGTATTGACATGTTGTGAGGCTGATGACTTATGTGCAAGTATAACCTTACAACCTTTCGCAGTCTTGATGAGCCCGTCTGAGACCTCTGACCTAAACCCAACTTAACCACCACAGAGGATTCTTGTTGTGACTTATATGTCACATTACAAACAGCAATTTTCAGAGTTAGAACTTAGTAGAGATCCTCTGGAGTCTAGGAAACTGGTCAGAGTCTTCATTTTCTGGCTCTCCCCCCCGCTCTCTGCATTTCTGCAAGGTTGTCTTTGGGTTTTTGGAGCTTTGTGGCATTAAATGCTCCGCTTTGTTCTCCGAGCCATTTGATACCTGGGCAGCGGTCTCTCTCCCTGCCTAAAAAGAGAACATAGTTACTCAGGTTACGCGTGGGTTTTGTGGCAAATGTTTTTTGCTGTCTTAGCAGAGTCTCGTGACAGTCCCCTGAAAAAGCAGCTGTGCTACAGCCCTATGAAATTTTGCCATGTAAGAAGATACATCCCACCCTCAAGTTAATATTCTTGTTTTATCCTCGTTAGTAAGATGAGATGGCTGTTCCCTTGCAAATTATGATTGTAATCGCTTACCCTTGACTTACATGGCGGTCTTCCGCAAGGCTTTGATTTCTTCTGCCCTTTCTGGTGTCACTGTGCAGTATTGGTGTGCAATTTGCAAGTGCATTGGGAGCCACAGAGGCAACTATAACCACCTGACATTGCAGGTGAAGCAGACTGAAACAGAAACAGTGTTGGAAATACAAGATAGTGTTTTAAATGCTGCAGTGCTCCATTTTATGTCACCTTTGCTAGTAGGTGTCATGTTGGTACCTGCACTAAGACCATTGTGAAGAAAGGATAGCTGGAGAACAGGTTAACTTCTGGCTATTTCAGACTAAGTTTAACATGTACACAGCATCCCCTGCTGCGTTTCCTCTTCTGGATAATGTTTGGGTACCGGACTGAACCTGGTTATTGGAGCTGTGGATCCCCATACCAGTGGAGGTAGGGTGGTCAGGAGATGGATGTGCCCTCTTAGCCCATGCAGGGGTGTGTGCAGAACTGCACTGGCTTGTTGCTGGTCCTGAGGATAATAAAACACAAGTGTGAGGTTTTCAGCTCAGAAACTTCAGCTTGGTCATGTCCAAGGCAGACCATCAAGGCCTGACCTTAGTATTTCAAGACTTGAATTTGGTTGAGGTCAGAGTTACAAACCCTACTCACACCTGGTGTCCTCAACCAAAGCAGAGGTGTTACAGCCTGGTAGGGATGAAAAGCAACATCTAGAAGAATATGGGGAAGGAGCAGCTTCCAAGATCTGTAAAAACGCCTAGGCAGGGAAATCAAGAACAAGAAAAGAAGAAGTGACTTTTTAGACAAGAAAAGAAAAATCACAACACTTCTTAGAGGTGTAGTGATTAAGAGAAGATAACCAGAAGCCGGGCAGACTTAATCTTGCCAAAGAAAGTTAAAATGGTAGCAAGAGGTTAATATGAGTTAATTGGGAAGGTGGGTCTGCCTTAATTCTGGGTGAAGTTGAGTTTACTTGCAACTACTTATACCAAAGTTACCTGCTTCCTTTCCCAAAGGATAATGACATAGAAGACAGATACTGGGAACAAGGACAGAAACAGCTATTACTAACTGGAAAATACTTTATGTACATCCAGAATTTTAGGATCTTATTAAAAGAACTGCCAACCTGCTAGTCACACCTCAGTTACTTCCTTTGTGAAGTGTTTGAGGAAGTAGTTTCTGATCTAGTAGATAGAAATGGAATAAAGTGTAGTCTGAGATTACTAAAAAAAGTAACTGATACCTGTGCTCAGTGTGGGCCTCAGTTAAGTGCTTAATAAGCATCACTTCAAGAAATTGTTAATAAAACTGGAGACGGTGAGAATTAGTTTAAGCATGGGGAATGCAATGGAGGACTTCACATAAAGGTAAGAAAGGCAGCTAGAGGATTGTTAATAATGTACAACCTGGTCTTGGTGTGCATTTTATTTAATACTTTCATTAGTGATCTTATAGGAAGGTTGTTTGAAAGCTGAGAATGAGAGCTAGGCCACAACTATCCAAGTATAATAAATGATCAGAATGTCAGGGAGGGATATAACGAGGATGGGTAAAACAAACATTAATTTCATACCATGAAGTGCAAGGATTGGCACTGAGAGACTGTTAATATAAATATATGTATTTTAATGATGATCTTCTCAGTTTATTATTCCCGTGTTTGAAATTTTAAAGGATGAGAAAATAGTGGTTGGGGTAGGTAACTTGCAACTTAACTGTGTCCTTAGAATAATGTAGTTATGCAGGAGACCAAATACGATGCAATGCATAAGAAAGTTCACTTTCACTAGAGAAAGAGAAATCATAATGTCGTTGAATAAGAATTTTGTCTCATCTCAGATCCCACGTTAGTCTTGTCATCACACTCAAAAATGAATTCATAGCAGGACAGGGCAGGGAAGAAATGGGAGCTGATAAGAGACCTTATTGCTCCCTGAAAGGAGATTGTAGAGAGGTGGCGTTGATCTCTTCTTACAAGTAACAAGTAATAGGACAAGAGGAAATGGCCTCAATTTGTGCCAGAGGAGCTTCAGGTCAGGCACTAGGAGAATCTTCTTCACTGACAGGGTCATCAGGCCTTGGAACAGGCTGCCCAGGAAAGGGATTGAATCACTATGTGTAGATGCGTTTAAAAGTCTGGAGCCACATGGTTTAGTGGTGGCCTTGGGACAGTTGAGTTAATGGTTGGAATTTATGATCGTAAAGGTCTTTTCCAACCTGTGTTCTATGATCTGCTTGTGCAGTGAAGGAATCCATGGATGCAAGTGTCCTGCAAAGGTCAGTCACAGTGGCTTGCAGTAGCAGAACTTGGGCTGAGCATGTGTGTATGTTTGCCGTCTGCAAGAATATCAGAACATTAAAGTAGGGAGCTGGAGGAGTTACTTCATCTGGGTGCCAGCATTAGCGTAAGAAACAAACTGATGTAAACTGACAATTACTGCTTTTAGGCTTGATGCTGGGAGGCTTCTGGCCATGAGTGTGATCCCTCTGACAGACACAGTGGGTCCAGACTCAAGCTGACTTTATAGTGGAGTGTGATCTGTAAGTCAAAAGGCGTAAGGTTGCACAGTAGTTTGAAACTGGAGTCAGTCACTCCAAAGTTCCCTTTCAGACTCCTGCACCTCTGTTCCAAGTGGTATCAGAATTCCTTTAGAACGTTGAGTTAATATAAACCTTTGTGCGTTTATTTATCCATCCCAGTTCTGGAATTTGCTGAACTGACTGGAACAAACAGAGAATGAAAACCAAACAACACTTGAGAGTTCAGCGGCCCATTACTAACTCTGCGTATGGTAATGTGACATTATAAGGTAGTCATAACATTTTGCAAAAGGAATTGTGCTTTCATGCTTCTTTGAGCAGAGTTTCAGGTTGACTTTGCCTTCAGGATATGGGCTTTTTTTTATTGTTATTAAATTTTTTGTTAAGCCCTAAACAAAACGGTAGAAGCACCGCTCTGTATTGGGAGATGTCTGTGCAGCTGTGCAAAAAGAGATAATGGCGTATTCAGCTTTTGGCGAAGATTCAGGACTTTTCATCAGTCATCAGAGGTTGAAGCAGTAATGCAAAGCGATGCTGGAAAAGTATTATTCTGCTAGTGACAGCAGCATTAAAATCAATAGAATGGGGTTGTTTTTTTATAATCCCTATTACAGTAAATGAATTAACATGCCTGTTAGTTGTACGAAAGCAGGAAATTATCTGGTCGTGCACTTGTTTGCGGCGTGTTTCGTTTCAGAAGGCTTTGCCTATCTTAAGGAACAATATAGCCTGCCTAGGGCGCTGAGGTCTTGAAAACATCAGTATTAAGTTAAAAATCCATCAATTTTGGAGGAAGGATGGATGTTATGCTATTTTAAATCCCTTAAACATAAAGATTACATTGACCAGTGTGGTCTGCGGTGTGTATGTAGTCATGGGTGAACCTGAAGTGAAAACCCACGGTGACACATACTGTGAGCAAAGTGATTGCTAGGCAGAGTGGCTGTGGGGTTGCTAACTCACTGTTTGCCAGTTGTAAGGTATCCCAGCATGGGTTTAGATTTTTATTTAAGAAGTTCTATTTTTAACAGCTGAAAAATCTGATTTTTAACTAATTTTTTTTCTTCTGTTAATACAAGAAACATTTTTTTTTCCAGTTCTTACCAGAACTAGATGTACATTTTATTTTTATTGGCCCCTAATCCGCTTTAGCTGCTGTGAATACATTTATGGAAATAATTTATAGTTACAAGATAGCTTAGTTTATCAAAGAAAGTAGTTTTATTTAAACCAGACTTAGTAAAATCAGAGTGTTAGATACCTAATTATTTTCAAAGGCTGGATTTAATTAGCTTTCTTGAGATTACAGATGAAACCTGTGGCATGAAAAGAAAATTGCCAACGTCTTATCTTTTGCACAAGGTTATAAAAATATTTTGCTACAGTTCTTCAAACACAGTCGTGATTGGACTAAGACAATGCAGCATTTATTACCAGACTAATGCAGGCTGTTGAACTGTGGTTTCCAAAGGTGAAAGGCTGATATATTAACCTACTGATCTGCAAGCACATGACAGTTTCTGAAATGCGTTATACATCGCTCTCCTATGAGCAGCGTGGCAGGGAGCATGAGAAAACGGAGTGGGAACAAATGCTAGTGTAAGCCAAACCTTCGTAGCAGAAAGTTGGGGGTTGGTTCTTTTTGTGTGTCAGGTGCGCACAAAGACTCAGTTGTGGTGTTTTAGTGGTCGTGTGAGATTTTCTGAAGAAATCCTGGAGGTCTAAGCCATCAGTTACCCGAACCTGACTGACTTAGTCTGGTTTTTATTTCAGAAAAAAACCCTTGGTCTAAAGCAACAGATGCCTGAAGAATGGCTCATTGATCACAGAGTTTTTGAATGGCCATTCTGTTTGCTTTCCAGCATTTCCTCAAACCCATTTATTTATTTTTTAAAATAAAGGCTCTCTATAAAATGAACTGTCTTTTCTTAGGGCGTGGTGCCTTCGTGCCCTGGCACCGAAAGCTGCTCTCTATAACTGAGTCCTCATTTTGGATGTAGTTGTCTGCTGGACTTTGGCATTGTTTTCACTAGCCACAGCCATTGTAGTCTCATCTGTATTTTGACTGTCCTTTTATCTCCCATCCAGTACCTCAGGGCAAATACATCCATCCATCAATTAGTTCTTATGGGAGATGGATGTAGCATCAGAGCTCATAATGCATGAACTTCTGAAACTGTGCAGTCTGCTTTTCATATGTAAATATTGCAAGTAACTTCAGAGACATAATGATTCATCCAAGAATATTTTGTAATGATTTCTGGTTTCATATTGTTTTCCTTCTTTTCTCTGTGATGCTTTTCTGTTTCTATTAGATTTAGCTGATAACTCTGGTTTATGATAACTTTGCTGATGATGGATATGGGAGATATTTAGTAAATCATTGTGTAAGGCACATTGCCATTTGGAAGTCACCTCTGTGATAAGCCTGGAAAAATGAGAGAGATGAGTAGAAAATTAGTTCTGGGAGAGAGAGAGAGAGAGAGGTCCTCTTTTTTGAGATGAAATAACAGTTGTAAAGCTTCTTCCTTCACAGTAAAGGAAGTTTTTCCATCCTTATTTCTGAGGATTATGTGTCAAATCAGTGGCTTTTTAGCTGGTGGCACTGAGGTGCACACTGAGCTCAGTATTCCTCTTCCTGTCTCTGACAGGGTGGGTTCCTCTGTTCATGCCTGTTGACTACTGCTCTTCTGAGAGCTGCTGGACTTCTTGATGGAGAAGCTCAAGATGCCTGTGAAATCAGAGTCATTTATGTACTTTTCTCTACTTGTGTTTTGAGACACATTTGAAGCTTGCTCCAAAATCAGAATTGTTAATGACCAGACTTCATTAATAAAACAAGATTGTGTCTCTTTTTCCCAGAACAACATTGCTAAGTGTATACATGAATTTGCTGTCTAGAGGTATTAAAATTCAGCATCTCTGATTTACAAGAGAAAAGAAGCAACACGTACACCTCTTCAAGCTCTGAAACAGAGGAGCAAACAGCAAAGGAAGATCTCTGATTGCATTGCTATATACAAAAGGTTCTCCTAGGTTACAATATTTCATAATATTAAAAAGAGCTGATGCTTGCTTTGTTCTTTGAGGGATGTGCTTACCATGAAAGATGTTACTTGTTTTGGGCTGACACTTCTAAAAGCTTATTGGTATATCACTCACATTTCTGGAATCTCAGAAGAGAAAGCAATTTAGATCTTAATCTTGGTTCAATTCTTTGCCTAGAGCGTACCCTGAAAGGCAGCTTTGCACAGGAGAAGGACGTTTTCCTTCCTCTGTCTCTTCCTGTGACACCGTCTCAAGGCCACAGACAGGATTTCTCACCGTGATAGAAATTAGATACTTAACTTTTCTCAAGTCTTTTTATTCAGCCCTTTATGAAGAAATTCCCCACTGTGAGGGTGATGAGGCACTAGAACAGATTGCCAAGGGAGGTTGTGGATGCACCCTCCCTGTCCTCAAGGACAACTTGGGTGGGGCTCTGGGAAATGCAGTGAGAGTGAAAGACACATGTGCTCACCCATGACAGGGCACTTGGAACCAGATGATCCCTAAGGTCCCTTGCAGTCTAAACTGTCCTATAATTTTACGGTCCTGTATCAGCTCTCTGCGCCCTCTCACAAGAACGAACATCAGAAATGGACACGAAGTGCTTTTGAAGGGTTTTATGTCCTTTTTTAAAAAAGGATACTTAAAATAAGTGAAAGCATTGATGACAAGTCTTGGAAAAGGCTGTACATGAGATGTAACTGCTTCGTGGAAGTCCATTTAGAATAGGACAGACTAGAATTTATAATTAGAAATGGAATAAATAAATGATGTATGCAAATGAAAATTTTAGGAGTGCTATGGGGAGGGCTGACAATATGACTCAGAAATATGTTTTTTCCTTACTTGCAGAAAATTTGCTTTTCAAACATCAGGTGCTTGGACAACTTCCAGAGTCAGGATGCAGACTAGATTGACCAATTTTCAGCTGATAGATCTTCTGATTCCATTTTTACTGAGTCTTCAAAATTTTAATGATTTGCTCTCTGCAGCCTTCAGAGCATTTCTCAGGGACTGGAATGCTGCCTAACTTATGCCGAGTCTGAAAAAACTATTCTTAAAGCATTTCAATTTAAAAAATGATAATTCATCTGAATATGAGCTGGGAAAGTAGACCACTGCGTATTGCAGGCAGTGAGAGCTTGGAGCTGTGCTGCTGAGGGATGCATCCCCTTTAGCTAAGAAGAAGAAATAGGAAATCTCTCCTTCAGGGTTCAACATAAGCAGTGGAGTTAATGATTTAAGAAATGGGACACTGGGGGCATTTGATTTGATACCCTTAATATATAGTTTTCACCCATATGAACATGATTAATCCAGGCATTTTAGTGATGCCATTTAGAAGTATTTGTGTGTCTGAGGATGTGTAAATCTCTGGGTTAGAGATCCACAGGTAAGGAAGGAAGAAGCTGCTCTTGCTAAGCAACATTACTGAAGATAGCTAATTTGCCTGGACTCAAGAAGCCCAACATTTGGATGAGCTTTTTTTTCCCCCTTGATTGATGAATAGCAGATGATAAATAACATGTTTTTCATAGCTGTGTGGGTTACACAGGCATCCCTGCTGTCTGGTATGAAGTTGTCCATCTTTTTTCATTGCCATTCATTTTTCTCATTTGAAGAGGGAAGACTGGAAGCTGAAGTGGCTGACTTTGACTTGAACAGAAGTCCACCTTTTTTCCTCATAGGGAGCATACTTTTCTAATACAAATTTAAAACAACCATTAATTTTTTTTTGTTTCTGTAAAAACTTCACTTAAAATCACATGTTAGGGTTTTTTCTCTAGTTAAATGGCTAAATCTGCTCTAGGTGGCATTTTCATTGCTTAGGTTACTTTGAGAAGTTTTGTGTTTGTAAATAATGTGGTCTTAGTGTGTTAAATAATGAAGTCGTAAGTCATCTCCAAACCTTAATATAACTAGTGCAAAAGTCCTATTTCTAAAAAATAAATCTTTGCAGGGTTAGTTTATTTCCTAAAATGAAGAATTTGGCTACTTATTTATCTTGTTTTTTGTAGTTACATGTAACAGGAAATTGCAGTTTTAAGACCGTGTCATAAAAATATGAAAGTCCCCCCTTTCTGTGTACCAAGGGCTAAAGAGCCATGCACAGCAAGTATTTGTGTGGTGAAAACAAATCTATTGCCCTGTTTGAGTTAGAAATGTTCATACTGATATCAGTGTACAGCTGAAAATGTCATAAATCAGTAAGGTTTATGACACAGAACTGTTTTATCTGCCCAGTTTCAGAAGGAGAACCCTTAGGGATGTAATTAGTGCTGCGCCAGCATGTGTTTCCGTGGTGTCCATTCTTCTGGTTCCATTGTGCTGATTTGTATCCTCCAGATCTATTGCCAAGGCCAAATTTTAAGAGGGGTTTTAATACAAGAGGTAATCAAGTCCATTGGGAATATTTAGGTGCATTATAAATACCGAAATGATGAAGTCTGCAGAATTTAACGGCCTGAAGATTTGTGCAGTCAGCTAAATGAAGTGCCTGGTAGTCAGATGTGTGAGGCTCAGTGTCCGGACCAGGTATGTACCCGCTGAGGTCAGACCCTGTCAAGACCAGGGTTCAGTATTGTGTGACAATTACCTGGCTGTCCCCAGGTCCCCAAAACATACGTGTGTGATACAGCTGCCTCTGGGTCTAAGCAGACCCATGGTCACTGCTTAGCTCGTTCAATATGGAAGTCACTGGTGAAATCAGTGGCTCCCCAGAATGCCCATGTCCCCGCAAAAGCTTGTAATGTCAGCAGCCAGGGCTGGCGATTAGACTCTGTGTCCATACGGTACCTTTGTATACTGAATACACATACAAGCGGCTGTAAAGAGAAAGAACATCTATGTGCATAAAGAAAGATCCTTTTATTTTACTTTTCCAATACTTTATTGAATTTAAATTAAAACAGATCTTCTACAATTTGAACTTTTAACAGACTCGTTATTGTAGTTTTGCTGTAATTTCTCTTTTAATGTCATTTGAATAACAATCGGAAAGGGGAAAACAAAATTTATGTGCAATTAAACAGCTGCAGCTGCACCAAACACAAGTGTATGAAAGTTTCCAAATAGGAACTTTAATTTGGCTGGGATTTTGGCAAATAATTGTCCTTTTCGCGCAGCTCAACATCTGTGTGCAGTTTAAAAGTTGTGTTACCTCTTAGATAATCAGCTGCCAAGCTTTCATTGTGTTTTAATGTGGTAAAAGACCCCGGTACAGAATACTGTAGCTTTAAAAATAGCCAACTCTGTTGTACTCTTGTTAAATTTACTTGCATTTCCACAGTTGGCCATTGCTAACGGGCATGAAAATACCTGTGTTCCCTACAGAAGAGTGTTTAAAGTAGTGGCGTACCAGAGGATGCACTGGGGAAAGGCAGTGTGCGTACACACATCCTGCCCTCGCTTGGCTGGGGAAAACAAAGAGTGTAACGTGCAAGTGTACAGTTTTACTTGGAAAAGATACGGTGTGACTCTCCAGAGATGGATGATATTTTTTGCTTAAGGAGAGCAAGCTCCAGTGACTTGGATGTGTGGCTTTGTGAGTCCCATGTGGGCAACAGCCCTTCTTAAAAACGTTAATTTCTAAAATATGAACTTTGACTTTTAATCTGCCATTTTTATAGAGACTTTTTACAAGGCTCAGTAAATGCACGGCTGAGCAATGCTGTTGTTCCATCACATCCGTCCGTACTGGAAGCAAGGGGGCAATTTAATGAATCTAATGGGAGACCAGCATAAACCAGATGAAATGAATGAGTTACACGGCAAGTGGTGAACATCTAGACCTGGCTGCCTTGGGAAATCATGGAGGTAGTTATATCTGCCAGATGGACCAAAAAATGGACAGAACAAGCTCCTAGACGTCTGATCCACAGGCGCTAAGAGCGGTAGATTGGGGAGTGTCTTTTAATACCCCCAAGAGCAGCAGCTGCGGATCGTGGAAAGTGAGGGCAGTGCATTCATCTTGAGCACGCATCTGATTCCCAGTACCCTCGTTAATCTAGTAGCAAACTAATGCCTTTCAGTGTTGTGTACATGCAGATTTTAAAATCCCCAATGCCAGTGATGTGACCTTTCAAATATGCACGAAGTACATAACCGGAGGTGGCAGTCCTGGTGTTCTCCACTTAACCTTAGTCAAAACATCTCAATACTTCAATCTTGAAACCACTTTCTTTTAAGCATGTTTGACATTAATACCTTGCTCTAAGAACCCCTGTGACATTAACACTGGGTCTTTAGGCTTTTTACAGCCAACTTTCATCCTTCTGGAAGATGGACAACCTTTCTCTGACATCCTTTTGGCTCTGAGAGTGCAGGGTGAGGAGGCAAAGCCTACCATGAAGGGCAGAGGTCTAGAGGTAAAAATTAATAAAAATGAATAAAAACCTCTGTCAGGGTTAAAAAAAAATCACCTTTTAACCATAGTTAACATCCAGCTGTTGTGAAGTGTTAAATCTCTTTGAACACTTCATAAATCAGACAAGTCGCTACGCAATCTGCCCAGACATCTCTAGGCAGAACTTCTTCCTTTCTCTTTGGATATTTGCTGTGGGCTAGCCAGAAAATTTTGGAAGAAAATTTTTCTCATCTGTTTTTGTATGCCTGTTACTGCCAGGTGAAGAGATTGTTGTCTTGTGCTGTGGTTATTTTAAAGTCAAAGGTAGAAAATTGCCAAACCTGGGCTTTCAGACTGTGTGATTTTTATCTTGTGTCCTGCTCCAGGAAATTGTTTTAAGCTCAATTAATTTCACCATTATTTAACCTCTTGTTCACATGTGTGCTAATGAAAAGGAAAAAACCCTACAATTTTAGTGAGAGGCTTGTAAGAGGTGAATTATTCAACTTTTAAAAATCAGTTGTAACTCGAATTCTTGGCCTCAAATGTGTTCCATCTGTGCAATTAAAGCACCTCCCAGTCTGTCCTCCTGATGCCCAGATAACATTTAAACTCTTTTTTTCTGGCCTAACTGTACATATTTCCAGAGCTAATAATATTTTACTACCCAAGGTCATTTCTTCTCACTTAACTATTACACTTGCTGAAAAAATGCTCTGCGTGAAGAGTCTCGGTGACTAGTTACTTGGTGCTGTGTTTCCTTGTGCTTTTGAAGTATCAGCTTCCTTCCCCTTATACCTAAGGAGTAGAGTGTAAATTGTGTTGAAGATCTGTAGTGGGGTTTAAGATAGAGAAAGATGAACGTTGGTGGTTATGTGAGCTCTGAAATCCTCTGGCATGATTTGGGCAAGTAAAGTGAAATGTATTGGGTATCGGTAAGCCCCAGCCATCAGCTCTTGCTTTGGCGGTCCCCGAGCACCAGGTTATTGGGCATTTGTGGAAGTACTGCTATAGTCTGATATATCAGATCTTCAGCTTTTATGAGGCACTCATTTTTGGCCATGACCAAACACAGCATGCTGAGCTGAGTCCCTGGTCTGACCTTGGATGAGAATCCATCTAGTTTTAACCACAGTAGATTTCAGATGGTTGAGGGGAAGGAGGACCCAAGGATCTTTTCCAACCTGAATGATTCTGTGACAGTTGTTCAAGTGCAGGTTAAGAAGTGCAACTGGAAAATATTTTTAAGTATAACTTTATGCTGTTGGTTTTTTTAACAAATCATTTATCTTCCCTTTAACATTATCATTATCATTTATCTTCCTCTCGTAGCTTATTTTTTGTACTTACTCTCTTGATGCTTAATTTTAATATATTTAGTTACAGGTATTTTGCTACGCTTTTTCTACTGTGAGAACCACAGTTTCTCAAAACAAGATATTAAGTTTATTAAGTTCGTTTTCAACGTATTCTTCCTCAAAAAGTCTAAATGTACCGTCATATATGCGTGTGGCAGAGTCATTTCATGACTCCATCGCATGAAGGAGATAGTTTTGTGATGGATTTAGTGCGTGGTTTCAGTAATTTTGCACAGGAGTCTCATAGGTTTTTAGTCAATGTATTTTTAATTTAAAAACGTCTTGGATTAAATAGGAGAGGTTATTCTATAATAATGCATTTTTAAAGTATTACACTACTATTAAATCATATTCTTCCTCACACACATATTATATAGACTTTGTAATATTAAAAATGAGAAACAGCTTATAGGCTTGAGGAGTAAAGATTGCCAGCATTTATCTGGATGTGACAGAGAGAAAAATTAATTGAATGCCATGAAGAAAGTGACAGTGTGTGGTAATATTTTTATCACAGCTCAAGTCAGTAGATTTTCTTCATTTGAAGCTGGAAGCGTAACATATTCTGGCTTCAGCTACACGAAAGACTGATTTACTTAGGCCTTCCTAACGCTGCTCTTCAGAGACATTATCATTTCCCATCAGCTGAAGTGTGCTTCCATAAATTACAAAAGGCAGAACAGGAGGTTTGGGCTTCTAACACACAGCCGCGCTTTTCTTTCTTGTTATGCTGCTAAGCAGGCCGTAGCCCGGACGCGCTTCGAGTCTGATGGAGTTTGTGCGGAAAAGACAATTCCTAAATCTTTAATGTGCATCTTTATGTGCTGCCATCCTTTGTAGTTGCTTTGGGCAGCTTGCAGATAAATTTGTGTTTAAGAAAACAGAGGTAATTTTTTCCTCCTGTGCTTTTTCCTTGGTTTAAATTGTCTTTTTATCAACTTAGTTTTGTGCTTCTCCCCTCCCCAAGTCGGCACGCGTCTAGGACACAATGTGAGAGAGAACCATAGTGCGCTATGCTTTGGGTTTACCAGGTTGGAAGAAGAAGGCTGAATTTCTGGGCTGGTTTTCAGCTATTCGGTTGCATTTTTGGTGTGTGCTTGTACCGAGAGCACTTGGAAGCCAAGTCAATCGGCTTCTTGTACCAGTGCTCCCTTTCTCAAGTTGGTATTAGGAATAGCAGTGCCATACCCAGAGGTTTGTCTCTCGAGCCCTTTGCAGTGAAATAAATGTCTTGCAGAGGTCTACGTCTGCTTCATTGATGCCCAGCATCTCTGTGGCTCAGCCTACATGACTGAGCTCAAAGGAATTGCTGTGCCTAAAGACAGGGCTCTCAACTACTGACTGCCCACCCAGAAAAAAGCAAGCTAAAACTATCTGAACCAGAACTTATAAAACTTCTAATTGCTACCTTTTCTCCTTAGCCTGGTTTGGCTGTCAATTCAAATGCCTCAATTGTGTGAGTGGTGCTGTGGGTGATTTAAGGGTTAAGGATGAGAAACTTAGAGGAAATCTTACTGCTGTTTGTTGTCATGAAAATACTTTATGTTTTTAGTTGCATGGGGAAAGGCATGAAGAAAAACCATAAAAAATAGTCTTATCTTCAGTTTCCAAAACCACAAATGAAGTGTTCTGGTCCTTGGTTTTTGCACAATTCTCCTCAGGGTCCAGGGTGGGCAATTTTGTGTGTAAGTGGGAGGTCTCCGTATACTGCTTTGTAAATACCAATTTGAAGGGTCAAATTCCAAACCATGTTGGTGTAGGAAACTGACTACACTTTTGGCCAGAGATTAGTTTGTTTCACTGAAAGGATTGTCAAGCCCGGAACAGGCTGGCCTGGGAACTGGTGAGTCATAGAGTCTTGGCATCATTCAAGTTGGAAATGACCCTAGGGATCATAGAGTCCAACCATCAGTCCTACTGTACAAGTTCACTCCTAAACCATGTCCCTCAACACCACATCTGCGCATCCTTTAAACTCATCCAGGTGAATACCTCCCATGAGGTATTCACAAGATGTGCAGATGTGATGCTGAAGGATGTGGCTCAGTGGTGACTTGACAGTGCTGGATAGAATGATTGGACCTGCTAATCTTAAAGGACTCTTCAAGCAAACCAGTTCTATGATTGTAACCACGTCACTTCAACTGGCCACACAGCTTTTTTCCCTTTATTTTATCTATCTCATATCATATGAGAGACATTTCATCATTCTGAGGTCACACCATGTGCTGTGATTTCATCTGGTGCACTTATATGTTACTAGAATAGGTTGTTTGGAAATTTTTTAAGATACCTTTTTTCTCGAATGTTTGGTTTTTCCAGCAGTAAATGGAGGTTTCCAAGGTATTTTTTGTTCCATTGCAGTGTAAGTGTCTTCTGCTACATGCAGAAGCTTCTCTTTTCTTAAGTGTAGCATTTGTACATAGAGATGCCTTCTAGAACCCCACATTTGCAGAGTCTTATTGGATAAGCTTTGGCTCAGAGATGGACTCGTGCCTGAGCTGTGAATACATTAAATGGTATTTGTTTATGAAACTCAAAAATGCTGCATCTCATCTGGAGTCTGTTCACCTTTGCTGTCTCTTCAGTGGTACAGCCTGTAGTTTACATTGAGTTTTCTGTGTTGGCAGGGTGGTGGTTGAGTCTTGCATTCGTGCACTGCAAGAAATTCTAGAAGCTGTTGAGTTTTACCATGGCTAAATATAGTGCTGCCTCTCTTCAGTACTGTTCAAACCACTCAACGTAAAGGAATGTTGGTTTTCATCATGTTTAGCATTTCATACTCTCGGTGAAAAGAAAATGTGTTTTAATTATACCTTAACACTAGCTTGAAAGTAGAACTCAGTAGCATGACTTCTAAAATGTATTTCATTTTCTATACAAAATTTCTCTTTAATTCTTTAAAGACAGTATTGACAGGGAGCAGAACTTGCTTTATAGATCTGCAGTTCTAAATTTTGAAAGCAGTGCCGTAAAAGTGTCATGTAAAACTGATACAGTACTGGTATAAAACTGGTTGGGGTTAATCACCTACTAGTATTATATCACTCTAACTGTTGTTGACCAACACTAGCACTCAAAAATAGTTAATAATTTAGCGCTTGCAAATACAGTGAATGGATGTGTGCGTGCTGATAACAATTTCAACACAAGAGTGTTCCATTTTAAGTAAAAAAAAACCCCAGAATAGTATCAGTTTTTAAGGGAAGTTGTTTTTACCAAGAAAATGAAAATAAATAAGGAGAAATGTGGAATAGCAGCAGTACTTCATTTTTTGTGTAATTTTCCTTGTAATCAAATCAGCTATGAGAGCCAGGACGTTTATCCCATTTGTCAGGTTGTCCAAGTTGTTCGTCATCACCCACCTCAAATAAACCAGCCTGTCAACTGCATTATGTTAACTACTCAGTTGGTCAGAACTCCTTCGTGTTACAGACAGATGGTAAAGAGATAGTAGGATTTTAAATAAAACAAAACCCTGTGAAAACTTGTTGTTTCTAAGTACATATTTGTGTTTGTTCTAGAGGTTGTCTGGTTTCTTGCAGTTCCTGACTCAGTAACAAAGATAAAATGGATTTTGTTTATTCCATTTAACTTGCATCACTATCTACCTAAAGTGCCAATTTTCACTTTGTTTTTTGGGGGCTCCTTGTTTGGTTTTTTTCCCACAGAAATAAGGACAACTGTAGCTGCTCTGTCATTTTTTTTTTTTGTAAACGAAATTAAAGTCTAGAAAAGAACCTCTACTCCTCCTGAAACCTGCTTGTGTTGTGATGCAAAAGTGTAATAACTTCATTGGTGTCAAAGGACTGATGAAGCACCTGAAAAAAGGCTTCAAAAAAAAAGATGGTCAGTTTGCCAAGTTTTCATTTTAAATGTTGCGTTTGGATTCATGCTGACACTGACAGTGTGCAAACCAGGCACCAAGATAAGAGAAATGGCTTTTGGCAGAAGGCTGATGTTCCTGCCAGTGCTGGGCACACACTGTACAGTTTGCAGAAGGCATCCAGAATAGGCTTTTATAAGGGTGATGTCTTTGATTATTTTTATAGCTCATTCTTCAGTATGGTGTCTCAGCCTTATGCAGAGTCACTTTGCATTTACAGTGGATCAGAAGCCATTCTTGTTCCTGTTGCTGCAGTAACAAAATAGTTTGGTTTGGAAGGCACCTTCAGAGATCACCTAGTCCAACCCCTTGCTGTGGCTATCTCCACTGGATGAAGCTGATCAAAGCTCTATCGTGTTTTGCTGTGAACACTTGTTCAGTGGTAATTAAAGCAAAGAGATGCCTTCGTCACTGATCCTTTTTCCTCGAAATTTTCGTGTCAGTGTTCCCACTGCAGAACACTTCACAGAAGCATAAAAACATAGAATAGTAGAGGTTGGAAGGGACATCTGAAGATGATCTACTTCAACACCACTGCTAGAGCAGGATCACCTTCCTCTTTCTTCCCTCAACACCTTAAGACCAGTGTTTCTGCATTTTGTGATTTTGTTTTTAGCACTGCTTCTAGATCATGGTTACAGCATTCTTCAGAAGAACCAAAGTCTTGCTGGAAGAGGTTTGTGGATCCTTACATTGGCCTCTTTAACAGTCAGCCCCAAACTCTAGATCCATTTCCACCAGAGCATTTATCTCAGTCTTCACATAAAAGCTAACTCGGGTCAAGTCTTGTTGATCAGTTTTGTAGTCCTGCTGGAGCCACCCATCTGAGGAGCACTTGCTCATTGTCTAGAGCCAACGTACTTGGGGGGCACAGTGCAGGCAGCCACACTGTGTGTGGCAACTCCTGCTTTTCATAACTTGCTCTTGCAGGTACAAGAAAAGAAACTTCACAACAAAACCACTTTGAACTTTTACCTCTGGCAAGAAAACTGTTCATTATATTGTTGTTATTTAATTAGTTTATTTTCACATAGATATGTTGTTCAAAGTAGTCAAATGTTTAGAATCCATACAACCTGCAGTGACTTTATTGTTTGCAGCATAACATGCAAACTGCCGTTTTTAATGATTTAATCAGATGCATATTTGGTATTTACTTTTTCCTGTCTCATCCGTATTTTAAAATGCGAATGTTACTCACATTCTGTTGATAATATTTACTTCTGTTTCTGATTGTTGAAATATTTTTTGACTCTCTCACTGTTAATTTTCTTGAAATACTTCTAATGTCTTCAGTTTTTTATATTGGTGAACCATGCAGGCCATTAGAAGAAGTGAAAACTCAAATAGTAGGGGTAGTGATAAAGCTGTAATTAGGTGAAACCAAGCCATTTCATTGGGTACCTTTGGGTAGGGCGTGTAATGACGGATTGTCTCTACTTCTTTCTATGTATCTAGGTCAGTACTTAACCCACCCCTACCCCCCACTTCCAGTTGAACTCTCCCATTTCAATATTACTCATTGTGTTACTATGTTTGGATGTTGAAGATGAAAATAATATTCTAGCACCTTGTGTGCTCCTTCAGTTCCTCAGTCTGGGAAAATCTAACATCCTGGCCAGAAGAGATTCAGGGTTGGGTGTTTTAGATACATATTTAAATATTTCATTGTGTTATTAAGCAGAGTAATTGCATTTGTGTTGTCCACCCACATGTTGTATTTCATCAGCACAGGCAGTGCTGCACCAAATCCATGTGTCTCTTGAATCTAGCAAGAAATACGCAGCAAGAAAGAGCTGCAGAATTACATTTTTCTAAATGATGCAGTGTTAACACGCAGTGAGGTTCCAGAAGGGAGAAGTGTAAGACTTGTTTTGCAAACACTGTTTTCTTCCTTTCATATGCATTGCCAGTTTAGCTTGTTGATTTTCCCTTGGTAAAGTTAAGAAAGGAAGCAAAGACAGGTGGCAATTACTCAGGCACATTGCCTCTTGCAAATGTCTTCAGTAAATAATTTAGGAAAATAATTACTTCCCTGTATTTGACTAGGGGACAGCATAGTAAGATTTACTATATTTTAATCATTGCATTTGTGCTTTCAGTTATTAGAAGTATTTTGTAACAGGGCTGTAAAGGTTTGCAATTAAAATGCAGTGCGTCTCTCTAGTACAAGAATGATAGTCACCCATTCAAACATCCCTGAGGTGGTCTAGCTGCATCCAGCAAATCTGCATTTCAGTGGAGCCAGGGTCTTTCAGTGTCATCTAAAGACAGGACGAGGGGCAGTGGGTGTAAGCTGGAACATAGGAGGTTCCATATGAATATGAGAAGGAACTTCCCAGTGAGGGTGACAGAGCACTGGAACGGGCTGCCCAGGGGTGTTGTGGAGTCTCCTTCTCTGGAGATGTTTAAGACCCACCTGGATGTGTTCCTGTGCGACTTGGTCTAGGCAGTTCTGCTGTGGCAGGGGGATTGGACTAGATAATCTTTTGAAGTCCCTTCCAGTCCCTAATGTTCTGTGGTACTGTGGTACCCAAACACAGAGTTTGTTTTTCAATATTTCACACTCACACACACATAGAATCATACATATGTATTTGTATGTGTGTATATATATATATGTGTGTGTGTATATATATATATGCACATTTTTTTACCATTTGGCCATTACTGTTCTACATTTATGTCTGAAGCTGGAGGAGCACTTTTTATTTCACTTCATACTGAAATTGCAATACTTGTAGGGGTCCTCTCCCCTTGCATGACACTCACCACAGTGGCTTCTTGGTCTGGTTTTTGGGAGTGCAATATTCTGTGTCTGCACAAAAAGAGTGAGTTTTTACATAAATTATTGGGACACACCTGGTTATCTCTTCTAGGTAGATCACTCCCTCGTTAAATCCCTTTAAATCTCCAGACATGCCAGTTACTCAACAGAGAGTAAATATTTACTACGTGGAGTTTTTTGAATTCAGTGCCACAGCTGTATTGCCCCTCCCTTTAGTTGGGACATGAAGTGGCCATCACAGAAAGAAACCTCCTTGTTCAAAACCAGACAGAAAATGCAAGTAAAATGGATGACCTGTGGGTATATTGTTTTCATACTGGTCCATGTTGACATGAAATCTGTTCAGCTTCTTTGCAACCTTTAATGTCAAAATATTTGTGCTGTCAAAGTGAAGGCAGAAATGACAAAAATCCTCTTGCCAAGTACATACTATAAATGCGAGAGTGGAAATATGTTACTGTTTTCTAGTAGATGAAAACTTATGTGGGCTTAATGTGGTTGTATGAACCCAAAATGTTGCAGGTCTTGAGGACCCTTCAACTTCTCTTTGCCTGTCTGGCTGTGTTGGTGCAAGAGGTACCCAGGGTACAATGCATGTGTATGGTTTCTGTGGGCAACCATACAAATGTCCTTTTGTGCACAGGTTATTCTCAGCTGGGCCAATGAAGAGTCTCGCTGGTCCAGGTGGTGTCCTGCATAACCCTGTATCAGTCTTAGAACTATGCAGTGGGATGAGGAGCACCAGTGAAGGGTTTAGAGTCACGAAGCCCCATCACCCATGTAGCCTGGCATACTAGATGTGTAGGGACCTTTTTTTTAATGTTGAAAGTCTCCTTTCTGCTCCACTTTCTGGAGCAATGTTACAAAGCTGAGACTACATTTAAAAGGCAGGAAGTGGGAGGACAGAAAAGTTTGAAGTTGGATTCTCTGCATGATGTTCAGTCTGAAACACAGAAGCGTTGGTTTGCAACAGATTGGTGTAAGCAATTCCCAGTGATACCTGCAGCTGTCAAAGGACGGAGGAGAAACGAGTTAGCAGGATAACATGGTCCTGAGTTAGCAGGATAACATTGCTCCTTTTCAGACTAAAGTCCAGATTTTGTTGTCCTTAGGCTGTTTTTCGAAGCTTGAAGGCCGTGTTTGTGAGAGCACTATGGTGTTTTCTACATAGTTTTGTTGAGGGTAAGGAAATCTGTGTGGGTTTTCCAGAGTTACTGTGATGTCTATGATTGTAACTCATGAATTTGTTATATAAACTAACACTTTGTAAAAAAAGACTTGTGATCAAATTGCAGAACAAGTAGAAAGCATAAGTCTGAGTGTGTTTTGAGAAACTGTCAGAAGAATTTTCGGATTCATCCTTCAGTCAGATATGACAGGAGATCAGTACAAATGAAGTCAGCTCGTTAGCTCATCAGATTTCTTGTCTCAGAAGTAGGTTGTAGGAATGTTACTTTCTGCAGGATGACTCTTTTTTTTGGTACCATCTCAAAGAGATGTAAAAATTTGCAATTAGGTCATTTTAACCATTGACGTTAAGAGGAGCAAATTGTCTAGGTGGTCCTGCTCTCCAGGGAGATTGGACTAGGTGATCTTTCGAGGTCCCTTCCAATCCCTAAGGTTCTCTGATTCTGTGATTAGTATTTCAGTGTGGGAAGCACTGGGGAGCAGTTTGAGGATAAGGGCAGACCAGGCAAAATTACCCAGGGAAGGACAGCTGAGCTCACAGACTTCTCTTGCAAATCTCGCGGTAACATCCCACCCAACCCTGCACCAAAAAGAAAGAAAGGAGAAGGGGAGGTTCTTCTTCAAATGCTTTCCTGTGAAGAGAAACTGAAATAGTTTGGTGTTCTTACAAGCTACAGGTGTCATGATTTCAGGTACAAACCCCACCTTTGCATCATGTGCTTCTGCATTTCCCTACTCATTTCAGAGATTTATGTCAGAAATGGGCTGCCCTCCTGTGATTCAGTCCATGTGGTTTGAGAGGATGAACGTGAAAATCACTTGTGTGAAATGTACTTTTAAAAACCTGAAAGCAGTGATTAGGAATGAAAAGACCATCATTTAAATAGCTGTCATCAGTCCACTAATATTTTTATGCATTAGTTATGTACAACTATTTGATAATTTGGCCACATTTTTAATGTCTAGTGCAGTTTTGTTGCCATTAAATAAAACAGAATGTGAAAAAAACCCCTAGAATTTAATTTAACTAAAGCAAACTCCTTATTAAAACAAGAAATCAGTTTGTCATCAGTCATACTTGAAGGAGTTTTGAATTATCTTTCTTTCACAGGAACATTTAGCAAACCAAGCTATATTTAAATCACAAGGTTTGTACTGAGAACATTCCAAAATTAGGTTATTATTTATTAAAAAACCTCGCTGCAGTCTCTTTTCAGGAGTGATGAATGCAAGAAAGAAATTGTTGTTTCCATCATCAAATTTTCAAGTACAATTACTTAGCTGTGCTTGTACAATTACCACTGAAATGTCACGTATATAAATGGGCCTATAATCGCATTTATAGAAAAGTACCAAAGGATGATGTTTCTGTGGCTGCTGGAAGACAAGACTCCAGGAAATTCTGCTTAATCTGTGTGGTTGGTGGTTTTGATTGCCCAAATTGCACCTAGGAAAAAAAACTCCAAAATGGATTTTTTGTTTTCCAAATAGTCACCTTGTTGCTTGTATTGTTTAGCAGGGATAAGAATTTAAGAAGAATTCTATGCAACAGTTAAATTAAATTTTAGAAGCCACACTCATCTTAAGAGCTGCAATTTTGCTCCCAGTAGGCTTTTAAATGCTACTCACATGCTGCCATCCAAGTCTCATTATAGATGTCAGTGCTTCTTAAGTTAGGCTTTGTTTAAAAAGAAAAAGAACACCTTCCTTTTGAATGAGTCGTGGAAGCAAATCATTAGATTAAATTGCTCAGGAAACGATATGTGTAAATTGGATCTGTGGAGTCGTTACACAATCTCCACTAAGCCTGGAAATCTAAGGGCATCCTATGGGTGGAAGGAGGGAGAGGCTACAAGGGAGGAATTTCTAAATAGTGCCCTGGCATGCAGGGACCATGCAAGGGAAATCAAAGCTCAAGTTGAGACTTGAAGGTCAAGAGAAAAAGAGTTTCCACCACTGCACTGGTAGGGCGAGTATTTGGGCATGGACTGGGACATGGGAAGTTCCATTTAGACATAAGGAAAGCTTTCTCATGGTGAGCAGCCCTGGCACAGGCTGCCCACAGAGGTTGTGGAACCTCTTTCTTGGGAGACATTCAAAACCCACTTGGACACAATCCTATACAGCCTTCTCTAAGTCATCCTGCTTTAGCAGGTCCTTTCCAACCCCTATCATTGTATGAGCCTATGATTCTGTGACAAGGACTGTTTCTAGGGCCATGAAGTAGAAGGAGGTGACTACAGCAGTCAGCGTGAATGTAGCACAGATAAACCCTGTCTGTCCAAACAGGCTCATTTTGTTGAAAACCTGGCAAGATCGCTCAGAGGTTGTGTTTACTGGGGTCTGCTTTAGCTGACGTCGGCAGCGCGTGAAGGTAATTGCAGGGGTCAGTAATGTTCTAATATCCTGCTCCTTTAACAGTAATTGATGAAGGCATCAATTATATATTGGTGTTGAACTGGAGATTTTGAGTATTACCAGTGTCTTCAGATTTTGAAACTTGTATTTCAGAGTCTTGTTTATTTGTGTTGTAGGTCTCCAGTGAGAGTGGGCTAGTGTTGGCTCTGCTAGAGGAGAGTCCGGGCTGTAGGACAAAGCAAATCAAGGTTTTATCCTTCCTAGTAACAGTAACTAACAAAATCTCCTGCAAGTTTTTCAACAGAGAAGCTGAAACACAGGACGTTCCACATAAATATGAGAAGGAACTTCTTCACAGTGAGGGTGACAGAGCCGTGGAACAAGCAGCCCACGGGGGTTGTGGAGTCTCCTTCTCTGGAGGTGTTTAAAACCTGCCTGGATATTTTCCTGTGCGACTTGGTCTAGGTGATCCTGCTGTTGCAGGGGGATTGAACTAGATCTTTCAAGGTTGTTTCCAATCCCTAATATTCTGTGGCTCTGTGAATCTGTGAGCTGATAACCAGATTCAGTTAAAGTAACCAATCATCAGTTAAAGTATGAAATATCAGCAAGTTGTCAGGTTTTGTTTAGCCCTTGTAAACAAATGCACACAGCTTAGGAACCCTCCTCTGAGCATGGGCAGAACATAAATCCCAGTGGTGGGTCTGCTGCGGGAGCAACAGGTGCTCTTGGAGCTCAGAGGACTTTTCTGGGAAGGATTTACCCCTTTGCTTCCTGAGAATTCTGTGTGTTGTCCTACCTGGTGTCAGCAACCATCCCAACTTCTCATCCCACAAATACCTGTTTATAGCTGATGTTTGAGTTTCCCATCATCTTGCGTACAGCCGATTTGTAACAGGAGAGAGTCTAGCTGAGAGCCTCTGGTAGGAGAAGATTGTTCTTCTTATTTGTATTTTTCTAAAACATCAGGCTGCATTACAGTGCATTTAAGGCAGGCAATATCCAAGAGAGTGTGCAGTTGTGATTTAAACATTTATTTTATGATGGCATATGTTAGTCCATCAGCTGTCTCAAGGCTGTTAATAAAATATGGATTTATTTTACTGAAAAACTTTCAAATTTTTCATACAGCTGTGAGCTGGA
Organism: Rhinopomastus cyanomelas; assembly: GCA_013400115.1. Classification (NCBI taxonomy): domain Eukaryota; kingdom Metazoa; phylum Chordata; class Aves; order Bucerotiformes; family Rhinopomastidae; genus Rhinopomastus; species Rhinopomastus cyanomelas. The sequence continues at coordinate 396,724 of VXBP01003301.1, read as the reverse complement.
GTTTATTTTGGCAGCCTGAACTGTACTGTCCTCTAGTTATTAAATGTTTGGATCTCTCTAGTCTTCCAGTTTACCCACCTGAAAACTATTGTCTGCAAAACAGTTATCATAGAATCATAGAATCATTAGGGATTAGAAGGGACCTTGAAAGATCATCTAGTCCAATCCCCCTGCCAGAGCAGGATCACCTACACCAAGTCACACAGAGCTCTGGGAAGCAGAAATTACTTTGTATTAATTGTTATTTTGTGTAGTAAATAAGTAGAAATTTAACTTGAAACTTCAGTCTTAGTGTGCTGGAGTCGTGTTTACTGTCATGGCAGATACTCACTGGTTTCAGTAACATCAAGGCTTCTTAGTTTTACAGGTAACTTGAAAAATCACTGAACATTAGGGATTGGAAGGGACCTCGAAAGATCAAATGCTGTTTTCCAGCTCAGTTGGTCATGGCAACTGCAGACCAATGTATAGTTCATCCTTACTTTATGTGCCATAATTACTGCAGAAGTGAATGTTCTTCTCCAGTCCCAAAAGTATTGATTTATTTACTTTTTGTTCTCCAGGAAGTGTTTTAAGCAATTAATGGTAGCACCATGGGTGAGTGTTAAAGAGTAAGCTTTGAGGCAGACTTTGATTTAAGCAGGACTGGGAGGCTCCTGATCTCTGTGTATGTGGACTCAAGCAACGGGATGTCTCTTAAGTTAAACACTTGTGTGTCTTTGCTGGACAAAGCCAAAATTAAGGATGAGAAGAGCATGCAGACAGAAGGAAGCACTGACATGTATTATTAAGGAATACAGTTGTGATTGGAGTGTGGTTACACTTCTTCACAGTGAGGGTGACAGGGCCCTGGAACGTGCTGCCCAGGGAGATGGTGGTCTCCTTCTTTGGAGACGTTTAAAACCCACCTGGATATGTTCCTGTGCAAGGGGGATTGGACTAGATGATCTTTTGAGGTTCCTTCCAATCCCTAATGTTCTGTGATTCTGTGTGCTAAGGGTAAGTGGGTGAGATGGCTCAGATCCCATCTCATCTCATCGGGATGTTTTACAGCCACCATGTTTAGTTTTGCTGTACAGCACAGGGCTGCCTGTCACTACAAAAATAAAAGACTAGGTTTGACAGCCTTTTCTTATTCTAACAGCAGTAGGGTTTTTTGCTGTTGGAAATGTTCCATTAACAGATAAATACCATTTTTACTGATCTTTCCTGGTGATTAATTTATAACTGCTTTGGTGATCTTTCAAGGATTTGCCCAACGGAATTGTATCATCATTTTTACAGTTTAGCTTCCCAATTGTCTTTTTGTGTTGCAATGAAATTAGGGGCTTTTTCCTTTATCTGGACCTGCCAGAATTATCTGTAAAGGACCACTTCTCTCTCCTCAGCTCTACACTTCATGTAACAGTAGAATGTTCAGCTCTAGTAGAAGACACCAAAATATATATTAAAATATGCCCATGATTCAGGGTGAGGCTGCTCTAGGTGATATTCCAAAACTCAGTAGTTAGAACAAAGGCAGCTTTACAGACCTGCAGTTTATATTTTTTTGCTAGTAGTAGGAACTCGAAAAAATTGAACGTAGGAGAGACCTGTTAATGCATGAGACAGATCAGGGAGAGAGTGGAGACTGCACTTTAGATAGTCAACTTCCTGCAGGTTAAGATATTTCTTTATGATATAATGGAATCCAAATAACCATTTTTGCAACTACAGTGATGACATATTGCTGACACAACTAAGATCTCTACCGCAGATCAATGTATACCTGTCCTTGGTCTCATTAGATGCACTGAAAGTGACTCTTCAGTTCTGGTGGCATGTCCAAATCTTTCATTGATTTGCTCTGACAACAAATATGAGTGCATATTAAGCAGATACAATGCATATTTTCAAGATGAGGAACCTGGAAAAATAGAAGGAAAGTGGTTTAGGATGACAAATGTGATAGGAGGCTGGTGAAAGAATCAGGAACTGATTGTACTTCTTCTGACTTTTGACTAGTGCCTTAATCCTTCTAATTTCTCCCAGTTACGAGAAGCCTTGGTTCATTTACAGAAGCCCTTGCCAGCAGAATTCCTCTAGGGTTCATATTGTGCAACTTTTTCCTCAACTGAATGGAAAAGTCTGTGCTGTGTCACCAATTAAGATGTCAGCAGCTTAAATACCAAAAGTTGATGGGCAGCATACCCTTGTACTTGTCAGATACAAGAGTAGTCTTGCAGTGCCTGATGGAGGACGTGCTTAAAGAAGCAAATAGCCAAGTTAAACCCAAGGAAGGTGGCAGTAGCATTGGCACTGAAGGAGTATGAACAGTTCTGCCAGCACCACAGGCCATGTAGCATGAGGAAGGCGCTACAGAAACTTCCTATCATTGCAGACCATGCTTCAAGCACCTGGTGATCTGGGTACTCGTTGCTAGACTCCAGACATCTCGATCTTGGTGCACTTGTGTAGGAAAGTGCATGAAACCCCAAGTCTTTGACTTATGGAATGGCAATAAAGCCAACTTGTAAAAACATGATAGTGAAAGTTCTTGAGACCAGTGTTTCATGTGCTTTGATGCTGTGCAGAGCTTCCCTCTGAAGCCCAGCTGAAATCTACCTACCCTTTCCATGGTGCTCTTAGTGGGATCACCATGAGCCTTTGACTTCAATGGAGCTATGTTGTGGTAAGACATCTGTCTTCATCACAACTTCTCAGTAGTAACTGCTTGCTGTTAGTGGATGTCATGAACAGGGAGAGGTTTGTAGCAGATGATGATCAGTGAAAGACGGATCATGTGTTCTGTTCATTCTTACAGGAAGCAGAGCAATGACCAGAAAGATGGCAGTTGCTCATCTTTAAGTTTTAGCAGCTATGTCTCCCCAGAGTGTAAAATCACGAGGGAATGTTGAGGTTAGTGTGAACCTCTTTGTATCACTTTTATCCCTGATGCAGTTAAGCCCCAAATATTTTATTAGACTGATCTTTCAGAACGGCATTTGATGTATTCAGGAGATAAAGACAGTACCATAACCCTTGATGGTATAGTCAATAACAGCCATTTAAAAGCTAGAAAATACACCTTTTGAATGAGCCTCTAAACTGCTCATTGTTGCTGTGTCTTCCTCTAGGATTCGTGTCTGGTATTTCTCCCTACAAACCATACTTATGTTACCTCTCAGGTTTTTTTGTTGGCAATCTGAATACATTGTGTTCTTCAAGGTGGTTTTTTCCAGCATTGGGGTTTTTCTTGTTGCACCCTTTTGAACTTAACTGTTGTTGCCAGCTCTGGCATCCACACTCTAACACTTTATAATCTCGATAATCCTGTCCACAGTGGCAAAAATTTCATCCAGGCTGGATGGCAGACATTGGAACAGGTGGCCCAAGGGGGTGGCTGAATCACCATCCCTTCATGTGTTTAAAAGTCATGTAGACACGGAGCCTGGGGACATGGTTTACTAGTGGGATTTGTAGAAGTAGGTTAGCAGTTGGACTTGTTGATCTTGAAGGTCTTTTCCAGCTTGAACAATTCTATGAGTGAAGTTAACTATTTCTCCTCTTGTTCAGGTGTGGTTCTTGGAGCTCAAGCAGAGTTACACATCACTTTTAAGGCTCTAGTTCCCTGCTGTGTCAGTGTGACAGTAGCCTTTTCTGATGGCAGAGCTTTCCATCTTGGTTTTATTAAAGCATGTTTTCTTTCTGTGATCTTCATTTATATGTGATCCCAAATGACTGTGTGATTGCACTATTGTTATTATTTTTTTAGGGAGTATTACTGTTTTTGTGATGTTCACAGTCATTTTGGCAATGATTTTCTATCCATGTTCCCATCATTGGTGAAGATGATGACAGATACCCATGAGGCACAACTTTGTTGAGGTTTTCATTGACAAATGTGTCCTAACTGATTTATAATCCTCCTAATATGTGGAGTTTTTTATCAGCTTTATGTAACACTTTTTTGTAACCAAAACAACAGTGCTACTAAATCGGACCTCATGAAAGCTCTAATTTATTGCATCTTCACAGTTTTTGTTAGATGTTTATGAGTCCTGCTGATGAGTGTAGTGTAAGAATCAAGATAGTTATTTTCTACTGAAAATAATTTGCTATTTGGTAGAAATAATCAATGATGTGTAAGGACACAGTGCCTAGTTTTCTTGAGTTTTGTCTTTTTCTGCTGCAATCTTGTTGGCCAGATCAAAAAGTTTAGAAATAAATTTTCATAACAGATCTGCCCAATGGCCCATGAATTATGCTTTATTAATTAATTGAGACCGTAGTCTGCTACTAGCAAAGAGATGTGAAAAAGGAATTTAATAACTAGCCATAAAATAGCCTTCCAGTAGAGAAAATGGACTCGGAATCTCGTTAGTAGTATTTGGCTGACTTCTCTGAATGCGAATGTGCGTGCACAACTGCGCAAAAGTAGAATTATTTTTTCTAATGCCTCTGTGTGGGTGTTCTCGGTTTCTGTAGAGATATTACATTATGCACTGCAACTCTGTGTGTAGTAAGTAAAATACGTAGAACAACTTGTTTGGGTCAGAACGAAGGAAAATTACACTGTGATATTCTTACACCTCTGGTAGCATAAGCTGCTCAAAATTCTATTTTGTAATTATCTTGGCTATTTAAATTCTTTTAATGTCCTTGTGAGAGCAATACACTGTTCTTTACAGCTAAGATTATTTAGCTGTTTCTTTTCCCAGTTAATGTAGGAGGTGAAAATCAATATAAAAGATATTTTAGCATTAGTTGATCCTAGGGTCTTATTTGATTCCAGCATAGCGGGCTAAGTAGCAAATGCTCTTAGCAATTGTTTCTGTTAGTGGAATTTTGAAAGCACTAAGAGAAATCTTGATCCATGGAGACAGTACAATAATTCACATTGACATATTTTCCCCATTTGCCACAGGGCAAGTGGAACTATTAATGCTCCTGTGCAAAACCTTTTTCTCCTTTTCTCTATTTTTAAAGGCAGAGCAGAAACAGTGTTGATTGTAACAGTGGATTATATGTAGAAATCTAGACTACCCTGGAGCCATCAAAGGGAAAAAAGACTTAGGAAATTTGCTATCCCTGTATCTTTGGTTGTTTTTTAGTATTTTTTTAATAGAAACCGCCATGTGATGAGTATGTATGTATTCATTTACAGTGTGGGGTTTTGCAGGTTTGATGGTGGTTTCAAGCAAGAAAGCATCTCTGGGGTCAGGGAGCAGGTAGCAGTGGTTGTAAAATAATCTGTTTTAGTACTGCATGTACACATGAACTGATTCTAACAAAAAAAAAATCTCTCTGAGTCCAATCTGTGCCCCACAACGTACAGTCAGTGCCCAACGGAGACAGCCGTTCCAATCATGTATACACAAGGAATATTTGTTAGCCATTGTAGTATTTTGCCTGCAGCTTTGAGAGACCCAATTTTATCTTCCTGTAAGCAGCAGGGATGATGTCAGCATCAGCATGGCACTTCTTTCTTTGAATATTGCAAGAACTGAGAAATTGAACCGTTCATTGATAAGTAAAGGTTTAAGATATGTACAAACTAAGAAATTTCACCCACTTAGTGCAGAAAAGCTGCCTATGAAATGAGATTTAAGCATGAAATCTTGAAAAGTTGGTTGGTTAGATGATCAGGAAACTAAGAATGTCAGAAGCAATAGTTATGCTGTGAGGAATAGCAATGATAGATGACCAAATACATATTTATTAACGTGCATCATGTTTGCTGTATATTATGAAAATCTATGTGTGCTATTAGATTAAAAATTAAGTAGAACAGATTTGTAGGTAAATTAGTAAATATTTTATTTGGTGTCCTTTCAATCNTTTTAAGAGAAACAAGAGACTAGGCTTAGGTCACAAATGAGATAGATGAGTTTCATGACCCCAGCCCATGGCCTCGCAGACATCTGTCTCCATCTCAAAACATCCAGCGATTTTAGCACAATTGGAAATACCCTGTCAGGAAAGACCTAGGAATAGACAGAGGTGAACATTTAACTCTGGTTGTGATTGTAAAACCTCATGAAAAAAACAACCAAAATAATCCCTGCCCCCTTCAGTACCTGGTGCTTAGTAGAACTGACAGTTGTGGTGCATAAAAGGAAAATAATTCAAAATACTCATCTAAACCAAGGTAGACTGTTATGTTTCTTTTCTTTAGACTATTTATTGTCTATATGAATTATTGTTAATTCCTTTCTTGTGATAGTTCTTTCTGAGGTAGGTTTTTCTGTAATGTTAATTGTGTGTAGTTCCAGCCTCTGGGAAAGACACAAACTTTAACCTTTCTGGGTCATGGGTCTCAGAAGCCACTTTAGTTAGAGATCAGCGCAGTACAATGATACACAAAGTTTCCTCATTTGTCCAGGTCTTTCAGGAAAAGTGAATTAATTATTTATACTCTGTGTATGTACATTTGCTTATTATTACAGCTGAGTTGTCTTTAGCCTCCACTAGTTAATCTAAAGTACATTTTTCCAAAGGTAGATTCATCATCTTTGATATATCTTGTACTGTTGATAAGGTGCACTGAATCATTTTAATTAAGAACCCAAGCTATTTGCATGGAAGTATGTCCCTTTCGGTGTACGTCCGCTGAACTTGACTCTTCCTGCAGTGATGTACAAGCCTGTCCTGTACTGCGATCAGATGCGTCAAGTCATGCAACTTAATAAAAGCCGATTCTAATATCAACAAGACTCTGGTTGGTCATAGGAATAAATGGGACCAAATAGAACATGAGAATCTAAAGCAAGGAAAACAATAGTGTTTGTGTACTCTGAGATGTTGCTTCGAATTAGGTGCTAAAAATGAAAACTTTGTTGCATCAAGTGTTGTGGATTTCTAATTGCTTTCTTTGTTTCTTGTGATGCGGTAGCTCAAGTGATGTATCAGTGCAGTGAAGAATCACAGTTCATTACACAAAAGCAGTATGAGATACCCTGCTTCATAAAAAAGACAATGTGTCTTAAGAGACTGAATAATTATCTTGACAAAATAAATCTAAAAAAAGACCAGAATAAGATAACCAACATGGAACAGTAATTGAAACCAGTTTCAGAGCTTCACACAATGTTCCAAAGCTGCTTCTGTTCAGCAGCCTGTTCCAGGAAATTTACCTTTTCAAACCATCATAAAGTTCTTTTATTCATTTTAATGCCTTTTGTTTATAGCTCGTGATGAAGTCTTTTTGGGCTTTCCAGAATGTCATCATGAATTACAAACACTGCAGATGTATCAGCCTGGCTGCCTTGCCAGCACCTGCCTGGCATGACAGTAACTATCTCTAAGATTGCACCGATGATCCTGCTGTGGAGAGTAATGGTCACTGTGAGATTATGGAGTTCCCAAAAAGCACTTGTGCGACCACAGTTGTTCTGTGCTGTGATACAGATTCAACAAAACATCTCGGTCAGATGGTGTTTTCCTGTCTAGGGGAGTTGAACCAGTCCAGAGACAACGGTTAAGTGAACATTTTAATGACGTGCGTTGTCTCCGCAGTGTGTTCTCCATGTGATATGGTAAGGCTTTGGGAAAGTTTATCCTGTCCTCGTGTGCATGGCTGCCTTAGGCTGTGAGTCGGGGTATTTGGCAATAAGCAGAAACTCAAGTGGCAGTAAGTACGTGGGCATCAGTTATCACCAGCTGGAACTGACTTTCTTCTGAAGTGAAATTGTGCATTGTATGAATGAGTCATGTGATTGGGCAGTCCCTCTGCTCAAGTAACAGTCTGCTGCTCTCTTTACATGATACATCAAAACTGACAGCTTTTTCAACAAAGAGGAAGTTATCATCTTGCTGTGTAAGCTGGCACATGCACCTTTAGATCCCTTTAGGAACCTAAAGTCCCTTTAGGACTTGTATCTGAAGAGTCTTACACAGGGATAAGGATTTTTTGCACTTTTCCTTTCAGGTATTTAGTGTTGAGTCTTGAGAACAAAAAGTTAGAAAGTTGCACAAGAGTCTTTATTTCGGTTTAGGAAAAGGAAAAAAAGGTGTATATCATACCTCCCACTAACTGTGTGGGTTAGAAAAATAGATGCATGTGAGGAGGGGCGCAAAAATATTAGCACGTTACTAGATATATGGAGGCAGAGAACATGACGTGCTCCTGTGGCCATTGGGTGTGTGTTTTATGTGAGAAACCCTGCTAGATGCTTTTTACTGTTCTGAACTCATCGACCGTTCACTGTTACGGATTGCCTGCCCCATATGCTGTAACTATGGAATTGATTTTCCCTGCTCGTCTCTTCACTGCTGTTTTTCTCCACTCTAATTTTCCTGCTTTCTTAGAGCAGAAAGGCCTGTTCATGGAGATTATTATTATTTTCACACATACAATCGGATGCTGGTCATACCTTATTTACACATTTCTGGATATACTGCCTTAAAAATGAAATTAAAACAAGTTAAAATCCCATTACAGTTTATACTCTTTATTACAGTCCATTATTCTCTAGTAGCTATCTGGAGCAGTTTTTATTACGTTCAAACATGTATTCACATTTTTTGATGTGCAAACATTTTGGGCCATTTGTTATAGCTGCTGTGCAAAGTGCGAGTTACTGAAAGAATCTGAAGTGCTTGACTGACGATGTGCAGACACTGACTAGCATTGCAGTGTAGCATTATCAGATTTTAATTGTGTGTGGGTGTGATCAGTCAGTGAAAGGCAAGGTGCTGCCAGAGTGATGATGTGCTCCTTGGGAGCTGGTGTGGTGACTCACCAGAGGTCACTTTTTGCTCACTGATGAGCCTATTGTCGTATCTTAGCATTAGGTGGTAGTGGAGTGCTGGTTTCACAAGGGTACAAAACAGTGTTTGGTTTGGAAGAAGGTGAAATTCATCCTCTGTGTAGTTGTGCTCAAGGTGCTTGACAGCAGTTGGACATTTTCACCCAACATACATTGTTTTGCTTTTTGCATCCTTTAGTATTCTTACAAGTCTCTCAGCTTGGTAAAGCCTTCTGGTTAGTTTGAGAGAAAATTCTCTAGATAAATGTTTAGTGAGATGTTGCTTGGATTTCATACCTGCATTTTTCGTGAAGGGTCCTCAGTTGTGTGGTGTTTCAGACAAGGCAGTATGATGTTTTTATGCCACCTAGTGAATGAATTACACTTACAAGAGTGAGTATGATTGTTTGGGAACTTAAACATTATCCGTGATACAAGTATCGCTTGTTTTCCTTGCTACTTGTTGTGTGACTTTGACAAAAATAAGATGCCAAGTGTGTTACAAGGGAACTGACGAGGAGGTAGAGGACAGCAGAGTGCAAATTACATTGGAGTGCAGAGACCACTAACTTACTGACAGTCCAAATTGGTGTGAACTCACAGCATCTCCTTGAAATGCCAGATCCCCAATAATTAATCCCACTTCTGAGCAGATAATCACCTCATGTTTGGAGCAATGATGGAAAAATTTGAACTGTTCATGGCTTCAGGGTTAGAGCAGAGATCAAACTTACAGCATGTGCATCTCTCTCCCTTCTTCTAGAATTGGTATAGGCAGTGGCAGAATTCCATGTGGGCAAAGTACCTCTTGCACATCTTCTTTGAATTTGTCTGCATCTGTTGTGTTTCTGAGGAGACTGGTCTCAGACTGAAGACTTACCCACAACAGCAACAGTTCACTCAGGTTCTGTTAAGGCCAGGCTAATTATTCAACATATTACCTGTGAAATTACTGCCACCAAACAGGTTATTGAATTTACCACAAGCTAAGAGTATTTGAGCCCTTCAGTTTGTTTGATGCATGCCTGTTTCTTTGCAACAGAATGCAACATTGCAGTGAGTATCTGTCTTCTCACTGTAATTTTGAAGAGACGGTCAGATGCCATAACTATTTTGTATGGGTCTAAGCCTACTGCCCTTAGTCATCTCCAAAATAATACTTTGCTTCATGACCAGGCCCAGACTGATTTAAATCTTGAGAAGTAAATTACTATTCAACAGTAATTTGCTACAATCCAGTTCTATAAAAGTAAATGGAGAATGCGGTTATGCTGGTTCATTACATTGAAAGTATATTGCATTATAATTTTAATGAAACCTTTGGTGTAATGTATTCTTTCCAAAAGCCTTTTTCGAGGACCTTGGGAGACAGCTGGACTGCTCACCAGTTGAGGGGCTGTCTACTGCCCACATAATATTGTTAGTAGCTACAGTAAAATTTTTAAGGACTTCATTAGCAGTAGTGGCCTTAGCATAGTGTCTCTGCAGTGTACGCAGTTCAAATGAGCTCTAGGAGCTCAGAAAGGTGAGAAGGAGAAAAATCTTCCCTTGGGTTACTAACCCATTTTCTGTTCTTTCATGTTAATTGGCTGTTCGTTCATGGGAACACAGATTGTACAGCTTCTCCTTTACTTCATCCAGTGTCAAATCCCAAAGAAGCCCTGCCAGTGCAGAAGGAAGCTAGCCATATGGGACAGGTTGCAGTTGTTCCTTCAGGTCTGGATTTATTCCACTGCGAGCAGATGGACAATGGCTGACATCCACTAATGGTTCTTGATGGGTTTCTTCTGCTGTTCATCTCTGTCTTCCTTTTCTCTTCAGCCAGAACACAGTCCTTCCTCAAAATGGTCCCTTAACTCCTCCTGACTAGATGGCAAATGATACCTCTCATTTCATGATAACCAGAAAACACAAAGGATTTAATTCCACCCTGATCCTTGTGTTTGTAGCACTTGTATGAAGAGAGAGAGCTCAAGAAGAAAATCCCCTGTCACTTAACACACCTAACATCAGAGGAGAGTTTTCTGTGCTCACTGGTTTGAAGGGAATTTATTCTTCCATTCATTCAGCACACTGCAAGCATTTTCCCCTCTGTACAATTGGTATTTCCAGCACAGAGCTAGCATAGCCATTCCATTCTGAGAAAGGAGCGATGCACATTTGGCATTTCAGAAATGAGTGTCTGACACAGCTGAACAACTTGTTCATTAAGTGAAACTTTAATCTATGACACTGATCCCTCAGCAAACCCTTATTTTTACAGTAGATGAAGGTCCTCTATTTTATTTCATGCGTCTGATGACCACCATTTTTTAGAGATGAAGTGTATGCTTTTTGTCAATTATTCTTTTTTCCATTTTCGCCTCAGAACCTGCTGAAAACACTTCTCCAAAATGGCCTTTCTCTTTCACATCAACCAGAACACATTAGCTTCATACAGCGGGAAGTTTCTCGCAGAGGAAGTTACACGTTAAAAAAATACAGAGCACCTCTATTTAAAATGTGCAACTGCAAAATCAAAGTAGACTGATCTCTGTGTGTGTGTTTTCATAAACAAGTGCTTTTCAGGATCTGAGCAAAAGAATTAAGGAAAGATTTAAACCCAAACAAAATCTTCTTACCACATTTTAAAGAAATGGCATTGACTTACTTTGTTTATGCATTTTAAAGGTCTGCTGGTAGAATGAGGTGTTGGGCCTGCTTTATCCAGCCATTCTTTTCCTGTGACACAAATCCCTTTTAAAATCTCCTAATAGCATCTGCAGGCTTTACTGTTCATGAAAGATAGCCCCTTAAAATCTAGTCTTCAATTTTGATTAAAAATTACAGAGAGCTTTTAAAATGATGGCTTTAAAAACTGTTACAATCAATGGTGCTTGTTTCATAATGAATCAAAAACACGTGTAAAAGAGCCAGCACACAGAGCTATGACAAACCACAATCTGTAAGTACACAATCTCAGTATCTAGATGCAAGAATATTGTCAGACCTCGTTATTCACTTTAGGGAACATTCAACATGCATCTTGGCTTGTTGCTTAGGCGATAAAACAGTGGAACTTCCTCTTTCAGTATCTTCAAAGTCACATCTGCTAAAGATATCTTACCCTAATGTATGTAATTTGTGAAAGCCCAAGGTCATGCCCTTACGATTAGACATTCTGAGGGGAATAAAACTTGTGCTTAAATTATACATATGGCTGTTAACAGATACATATAGAACAGTGTGTTTACTCTTCAGCACATGTGTTCCTCCAGCTGACTCTCAAGAAGCCAATAGTTTGGGGGGTTTGAAAAATGCCATAATTCTTAGTAAAAAACACAGAAGACATTCAACTGTGTAACATTAGTGCTAAAAAAATAATGCAATAAATAGTTGCAATGTCAGTGGTGCCAAAATGTGATAAGAAGATGGGGATTGTTAGTTTTGCGGAAGGTTTAGTTCTGTTGCAGCTGTACAAACCACACTCTAAATAAATGTGGAGGTGAGTGAGTGCTTGGTGATCCACAGGCGAGCTGGAGAATGCAAGAAGTACAAGGGATGAGAGCAGTGGAGGCTTTGGCTGGAGTCAGCTGGTCTGCTCCTGGATTTTTCTCATGTCCACTCTAAAACTAGGCCAGCAAAATCTGTGTGGAGGAGGAAGACTGAACTCTAGGTGATTTTCTTAAACAGAAAGAGCATTGCATTGTGTTCTGTTCTGAAGGAAGGCTTCAGTCACTCTTGGGTTACTGACTTTGCTTTTCCATCATGAGATTTTTCAACGTTTATTTGCTAGAGCAGGGTAGAGACACCTTTTGACTGGGGAGACAGCATCAGATAACCGCTGTCCTTCGGCAGGCGCAAATCAGCCTTCTGCTGTTGAAAGGCACCCGGTCACAGTCCAGTTACAGTCAGCTGAAGACCCACCCTTGATGTTCTCCCAGAGAACATGAATCTGTGAGGTATGTGCACGCACATGTGTTCCAGGAGGGAACGTCCAGTGTTACCTACAGTATGGGCATTTGTCAAGTCTGTGTACAATCAGAAAGGAAAAAGAGCAAGCATATGAATCCCTTCATGAAGTAGTGTAGAGAATACCAAACTGCAGTATTAATAACCTCCTGTTATTGAATACTCCATCTGTTCATCATGCCAACTTATCCTCACTTAGAGCACTCCCCTTGTCATAATATTTGGTCCCACACTCCCCTCCCTCCTCAAAGCAGCAGTTCCAGTTTAGAACTAAACATTTGCCCAATCATGTAACCCCACTGAGGAAATGGTCTCATTGCCTCTATCTGTTAATGCTTCTTTATAAAAAAAAGGTAACAACTCAGAATTTCACTTCTGAATTTTCATTTTCCACTATGAATTTTTCTCAGAGGTACTTCCACGTTCGTATGGGCATTGACAGATACGTCACTTGTGGCCTAAGTATGTTCTACCCCTACTGCTTGTTCCTGGCAGTACTTTGCTACATTTATTGTAATTTTTTTCATTATATATATTTTCTGCTTACAGCTTTGATATGTATGAATTTTTGCGTTTGCTAACATCTATAAATGGCAATAAAGTGGTTAACCACTTTAAAGTGATTAAAACCAAATTTGTTTATTTATACATACCCCACAAGGCACTTGGCTGGATGCTGCTCTAGAGATGCACAGTGAGAATCCAGAGAAACTATGTTGTTCGAGTGATGTCTGAGACGACTGTATGGAGCCAGAAAAGGCTTTCCCATGAAGACAGGTGGAAAATAAAGTCAGAGGCTGCATAAACTTGTCCTGGGAGTTACCTTGCAGTCCTGCTGGAAAGCCCCATGGAATGGACTATGCCTGGATAATGATGGGGAAAAACAAGTTAGTAGAGACCTGGAGCCAAGTCACTAAAGGCAACAGTGAACTAAAATCCTTTATTCTTGTACATGGATTCTGAAATCCACACAAATTGGAGGTCTTTACAACCCTTGGCTTCAAATATTCCCTTTTCAAACAAAACTCCCCCCAAAAGCCCTGAGGAAAATCTACAGACTCTGCATATAGAAACATAGATGAGATTATCTGCTCATTGTATCAGGCATGTAATTCTTCAAGAGAGTTCTTCACTGTGAGGGTGTTGAGGCACTGGAACAGGTTGCCCAGGGAGGTTGTGGCTGCTCTGTCCCTGAGAGTGTTCAAGGCCATGTTCGGTGGGACTCTGGGCATCCTGGCCTGGCCAGAGGTGATTTTGCCCATGGCAGGAGGTTGGAACTGGATGATCTTTGAAGTCCCTTCCAAACCAAACGATTCTGTGATTCTCTGAATGCTGCCCAGGAGTCTCTGACTCTTAATATGAGCTATGTCGTGTTCCCACAGCTATCACAGGTGTTGCAGACCAAACCTGCAGAATCCAAAAGCCCTCTTTGTGTCTACCCCTCCATCCTAAGGCTCAGAACAGGCTCTCGCACCATCCCGCCAACTGATTTAAAACGCGTGAGAGTCGCCATTCAAACTCGGCGCAGGAGCTTGGCCATTCCGCCGGGTGCGAGGAGAACCGGTCCCGGGTTTGGTGGCGCTCCCTCGCACTCAGGGTTGACCTGTTGCCTGCCCAGGGGCGGCGGCGCGGGTCCATGGCGGATGCCTGTTCTTCCTTCCCACCCCTCCCTCCGCCCGGCCAGCCGACCCAGCCGTCCACGGGGCCGCTGCCAGCGCTTTGGTTCTCGTCTGCCGCCGCCGCTGCTTCAGAGGAGAGGTGAACGGCGGGATCCGGGGGGGACCCCCAGCGTGATGGGACGGAGCGGGAAAAAGGAAAGCAGCGGGGTTTTGACCCAAATGTGAGTTTCGGTATGTCTTGGCCAAATTGCTGAATTTATATTTTCTTCGCCCCTCACTGAACAGTGGCGTTGCCCCCGACAGCATTTCCTTTCCATCGAAGGCGCCCGTTGGCTTCAACAGACTTTTACGAGGGTCAGCCTGTGCTGGGGTGAAGTTGTGGTTCTTCTGCAACCCCCACCCCAGATACAGTAGCCTAAACGTGTTATAAATTGTGATTGATTTTGTACCACGGATGGTTCTGTTAGAGCAAAACGGGCCCTTCTGTGCAGTCTGGTGGGGCTTTCCAAGGAGCACTTCCAGCCGTCAGTCCTGGGGAAATCCCCATGTGGGAAGTGGGGAAGTAACAGAACTAAGAGACAGGCTTGTTAGTAAGGTCACGCTTTTGCGTTTCGGTACCAAGGGTGAAGAGGGTCTGGCACCCTTTGCTTCGTGGGAGTGTGTGGGGACATCCTTGATGGGAAGGAATATTGGCATTTGGCCAGTGGAGTGGCTGGGGTGTGCCTGGAGAAGGACAACAAGTTTGGTGAAGGGTCTGGACAACAAACCTTGTGAGAAGCAGCTAAGGGAGCTTGAGGCTGGTTAGTGTGGAGAAAGGGAGGCTGAGGAAAGACCTCATTGCTGTCTGCAACTACCTCAGAGGAGGTTAGAGAAAAGTAGGAGTTGGTCTCTTCTCCCAGTTGCACCAGGGGAGGTTTAGCTTAAAAATTATTAAAAACTTCCTGACTGAAAGGGTGGTTTAGGATTGGAACAGGCTGCCCAGGGAGATGGTGGAGGCACCATCCCTGAAGGTGTTCAAAAGATGTGCAGGTGTGGCACTTTGGGACATGGTTTAGAGGGCATGATGGTGTCGGGTTGCTGGTTGGACTTGATCACAGTGTCACAGAACATTAGGGATTAGAGGTCTTTCAAACCTTAATGGTTCTATGATTTTCCTCTAAACTTCCCCATTTGTGTGGGACTGACCCAGCCCTGCCCCTTCCTTGGTGGGAACACAGTTCTGGGCTTCCAGTGTGGCAGGAGGACTCCAAGAGCTCATTGGTGACACTAAACCTCACACTCATTAAGAGCAAAATTATGTCATTCTAGGGTTGTGCTTTTTCTTGTATCTGTAAATTTGTAGGTGGCTAAGACCAGGGTTGGTTTAGGCAGGATATTACGAAAAATTTCTTCACTGGAAGGGTCGGTGACTGGACGTTGGAACAGGCTGCCCAGGGCAGTGGTGGAGTTGCCATCCCTGGAGGGATTTAAAAGACACGTAGATGTGGTGCTGAGGGACATAATTCAGTGGTGACCTGGCAGTGCTGGGTCGAAGCTTGGACTTGAAGGTTTCATCGGACCAAAAATACTGTGTTTCAGCGAAACTCTGTAGCCAGGTCACAATAAAATAACCAACCACCAGAAGTGCAGATGCTCTGGAGTGCCTGGGAGGGCGCCGAACACACCGGGGCGTTGACTGCTGAAGTTTAAACTAAATAAATCAAACAAGCGGCTGCGTTAGGTCCTACAAAACAGTTCGCGCGTTTGCTGCAAGAACCAAACACTCGCGGATGGAGCCGGAGGCTCAAAGTCCTTCTTATTCCCGCCCCACTCTTATTCTGTCTTTGGTGCCGTCCGAGAACCAGGAGATCAAGCCGGGACGCGAAAGCCCCACCCGCACCGGCGGCGGCCGCTCCCTCTCTCTTTCCCCTCCGGCGGGCGGCGCGCGTGCGCGCGGTAGCGGGGGAAGTGGGGCGGGGGCGTGTGCGCGCACGCAGCGGGCATGCGCGCGGGCGGCGCGCCTCGGCGCCGCACTTCAGGGGCGCCCACGGAGTAGCCGCCATATGCCGCGGCGGCGGCGGCAGTGGTGGCTCCTGTTTCCTTGGGCAGCGTCGCGGAGCGCCGAGCCCACCCGGCCGGCCGCCGCCTGTTCCTTGTCCTCCTTCTCCGCTGCCGTCTCCTCTTCTTTCTCCTGCCTCGGCGGGCGTAGCGCAGCGCCTCCATGGGAAGTTCTCACTTGCTCAACAAGGGCTTGCCTTTAGGTAACGATCACCCTGGCCTGGCCGCGGCCCTGAGGACCGGTGGGGNAGCGATCGGCCTCACAGCGCTTTGTGTGTCCGGCCCCGCGGTGGGGGGACACCGGTGTCCCCTGACGGCCGCGTCTCTGGCGCAACTTTGCCTGGAAGCCCAAGATAACTTGAATTAAAAAGAGAAATAAATCAAATGGAAGTAAAAATTAAGAGGCGGGCGAGGCGCGGTCAGGGCTAGAAGTGTAATTCATCCTTCGGTCAAGTCGGACAGTGCCAAAACTGCATCAAGAATGTTAATTTTAGGGTGTTTTAGTCTTTGCGTCCATTCAGGTCCCGTTGACTCTCGGCACCCTGCGTTAGGCTGCAGGGGAGTGCTGATGAAGGTGCCACGGAGGGAGGAAAATAAATAAAGCTTAATATTGCAATAAGCAGGAAGTTTAAAAGCGGCGTTTTATTACTGTAAAAAGTGCTTAAGGCCTCCTGGCTGTTGAAGTGATTTTGCTGAATCTGCTGTGATGTGTCTGAGAGGTTATGGCTCAGCTGCATAGATTTTAATTATTCTTTTTTCTTTTTTTTAATATGGGCTCACGAGTGTGTTTATGGATAGCTCGTGGTTTTTAAGGTAATATGAATAATGTACATGGGCTGATGTTACAGTTATGCTTCCGGGATTACTTGGCATAAATTATCATGTTAATCTGAAGGTGGTGTTTTTTCTCTTTTTCTATTTTCTGACATAAGAAGGCAGAATGTCGATTCTATTCATAAACATTGTTTTGTAACCAGACGATACCACAAGAAGGCTACAAAAGCAGGGAGTCGTCAGCTTGTTCAGTGTGTAGATGCTGGTCAGTCTGCTCCACTGCTTTGTTTTCCTCTAAAAAATTAAATTCAGAAGTCCTGATTTCAGTCATAGTAATGATCTGGACAGGGTAACAGTAGAGAACGCTGTTATCAGCAGTTGTTTTCAAAATTTTACCTGTTGTAACTTAAATTTAATAATTTAATATGGCCTTATATTTTGTTAACTGTTATCAGGAAGAATGTTTTTAGGCCATGATGGAGTAGCTAAAGATAATAATCCCTTTAGCCTCACTGAAAATAATGAGGCCTAATAAACTGAACTGAACGTGTACTTTTTTTCCCCAATGAATTAAAATTAACCATTGTATTATGTGTTTAAAGTGCATGGCACTGATTCTTTCTTCTGGGTCTCAGAAGATGTAAATGTTCTTATTTAGAATTTGAGCTCTTTAGCAAGTAGCCCAGTGCCCTTATTAAAATATTTTAAATCTTGTTTTTGTATTCCACTAGGAAAGGAACAATAAAATGCTAAAAATAATAATATATTTTAAAATTATTTCAGTTGTAGGTAGAAATCCCATTGAATAACAGGCCAAAAATCTGGATCTCCGAGAAACAAAAAGGGTTAAAAAAAGCTCACGATGAAGTAGGCTATTCTAGTGGAGAGATAATTGTCCAGTGCATCTCTTTGTTCTGTGTTCTTATCTGTTTTATCTATTTTTAGCTGTGCATTGGTAAAGCAGGCGTGTAAAATTAGCAGAGAAAATGCTAACTTGAGTATATTTTATAACGCTGCTCTTCATTGACCCCCCCAAAGTCAGCGAGATTTCAATATTGTGATTCCTTAATGTTTGACAAACAGTATCCTCTTTGGTTTATTATGATGTCAGTCATCTCAAGAGTAAGCTAGTGACAAAACGTTTTGTCCATTTGCTATTCACTGTTGTAGTTCAAACCCAAACGAAACAAACGCTCTGCCCTCAACCTGCCACTGTTTTCAATTCTGAACAAGAAACAGGCATTTGTGAGGTGGCTGCAATTCAGGAACAGATGAGAGAAACTGGAAGAGTTAAACTACTCCCTTGTCTCTGTAATTGTTAATGTCAAATCTCGGGATGCGAATGGCGTTTCTCGACATTTGTTTGATAGCGTTAAAGACATAAGTAGATGCAGAGTCAGTGGTGTAGTCTGTGTCCTACTGTAGACACCTGCACTCCCCACACAATGTAGGTCCAGTATTTCTCCATTAAGAGCTGTTATGTCATTACTGAATCAGCAGTAAAATAGTGATAATCCTGAGAGCTGCTCTAGTTGCGCTTGAGACAAGTGTAGTCACTGTAACTACTATTTTGAAATGAAACTACTACAGTCACTTTTGTGGATTTTTCAGTTTAATGTTGTCACATGTATTTAAGGAGTAGCTGGAGCATGTAGCTTCTGAGCAGACAGGATGCTACCTCATAATCGTAAATACTGTATACGCTCTGTTTCTTCATCGTAACTGGAGTTCTTGATAGCACGACAAAACAAATTGCCAGACCTTGCATGTATCTGTTTGGTTAGCTCTTGACTTGTCCTTCTGCATCATAAAGATAAATGCATCTGCCCTTTGTTAAAAGCATGTGGTGCCTCCCTTTACTAATCTCTCTATTTCTCAGAGTTGTTTTTTTATTTACAGTGTAAACAGAGTGATCACAGTACTTAGCCAAAAGTGTGATCCAAGAGATTAGAATTCGGCTGGATGCTGTCGAGTGTTCTCATAGATACAGTCGTGCACTTGCCATCGTTTTTAAGTGTGATGTCAATCCACCCTTATCAAATAAGAACATCTACTGCAGATGGGTGTCTGGGCTGTATAGGCCCTTTAAGGGAGAATCTGATGTTATCCCAGAGTACCTTTTTACATTAATACCATGAGAATGAAAAAAAAATAACAAGACCATTTATTTGATGAGAAAATAGTTTGAACAGGGGTAAGTACATGGAAAGGCAGAGATTTAAAAATCTCTTCAGCAAAGATCCTCAGAAGCCGAGTGATCTTTAATAGGTGAAATATCATACTTACCCCAAACTGTATGACTATTTTGGACTGCAATTGCTTGTTGCTGTTTTGCCTTTCTTTACCTGCCATGCATTTGTCACGACCTGAAGCTTATCTGGAGAGGCTGGCTACTAGTGTGTTAGAGATTTGCCTTAAAGAGTAATACTTAGGCTTTTGCCTTCTGAGCCAGCTGGGAGCATTGACAAGGTGATCTTCTCCAGCATGTGTCGATCCCGTAGCAGTTGGTAATGTAGCAGCACAGCATGCTCATTGAAGGCTCCCTGACCTTCTGGCCGTATAATTATTTGTTTAATTCCATCTCTGCTCTCTCACTGCACTTCCAATACATGCCCTAAAATGTGGGGTGAGAATAAAAGTAGTAGTACATAGCCTTTTAGCCTTAATTCCTCTGCTGCATGTGCTTTTTCCCAAGACAGCATAGCAATGGATTTGTAGTTTGAGAAGATGGATGTTTTCAACTGGAGTTTTTGGGTCTCTTTCTCCCCCACTGCCTTGAGACCAAAGACTACTCATTTTAATCTATGTATCAGAAACTTATTTTAATCTATGATCAGAAAAAGAGAGCAGACATGCATTGCAGGTAAAATCTAAAATTAACTTTTCCTGTTGCAATATAACCCTTTGCTCCCTCACCAGTGTATTCCTCTAGGAGAACTGGAGAAGTGCAGGAGCACTTCCAGTTTTAGTGGGTGTCTTAGGATTTCTGAGCTGTGATTACAGTCTTTTCCAAAGCACAGTGATCCTCAGTCCATCTCTCTGGATGATTAATAGGCTTAGAAGTGTTTTGGGGATCCTGCAGCTTCAAAGCATTGCATGGCTGAAACCCGTATACAGCCTCATGTGGCAGCATTGTGAGGAGCAGGAGGTGCAGTAAAATGTCTCTAATAATGTATGATGTGAAGAAGGGTGCTGTGAGGCCCCAAGTTAGTCTTTTTCTGTGGGACCCTATTCTTTGATATTCAGCTTTAGTTTGATGGTTGAAATGGATAAAAACTTCAAATTGTTTCTGAACCCAACCAGCAGCTTTTCTGGTTGCTTGAGTGTGAGACAGTCCCAGGGCTTGTCTAGTTTGTTGCTCCCTGAAGCAGCCTCATAGCTGCTGTTGGCGACCGTGTCAGGGATGGGAGTGTTTGGAGCAGAGTATGTCTCAGCTGCACCCGTGGGCCCTGCTGCTGCCAGCACCAGAGTCCATGCGGGAGCTGGCAGCACTGCGCACTTGGCTACTCAAACTCAGGTCTTTGAATTTTGCAGCACCTACAGAGTTGAAGTAATAAAATAATGTGAAAGAGGCTTGCAAAGTAAAATTAAATTCTGAATGAAAAGAAATAACTCACACCTTTCCTGGAAAGTGTCCATATGTTACATCAATAGGTTAATGATTTTTTTGATATTCAGAACAATCTGTTTGCTATATTAGAGCAAGAATTTAAATTTTGAGAAAAAGTATTCTAAAGTAAGATGTTTCTTATGGAGTACTTTTGTCATTTAGTCTCAAATATATAAGGCTTCCTGTATCATTATTCCATTAATGAATTGTGTTGTTTGTTTCTTATTTTTATTTTTTTTTGTCTCTGTGAACTAAATTGCTGTAATGCTGCAGCAAGTTTCATACTGACATTTCTTTTGGACAACCATTGCCCATGCCTGCTATTTCATCTTTTGTTATGCCTGCCTTTTTCAAGGGACTTTTGGAGGAACTTCCTCAAGTGTACCTACCAGGGTAGTCAGCCTGAAGGGATTCTCCACAGAAAGCACAAAAAGCTTCTTGGAGACAGGGACAGTTGTTTAGAGTAATTGTGAAGTCGGGATTTTGATAGCAAAGCTTTTATGTCTGTTAGGTATGAAGTCCTTGTAGTTTCAGTATAAAACATGAGGTAATGTGGTTATATAATTTTGCTTTACGTTGAGCGTCTTAAAGCACATTCTTAGTCCTATTTACAAGGCAGTAGATGTCCCTTGTCTGTGCCCAAATCTCTTCCAGTGAATTGTGTCACCACTAGCAAAGTTACATAAGTCTGCAGTGAAAGTTGTTCACGCTTTCTGACTCTGTATGTATGCCAGAGCTCACCATGTTGCCCCTCCTCTCCTCTTAGTCTTTTTAGGAGAGCTTTGATGCCAGCTCTCCAAAAAAAAAGGAAGGAAGCAGAGAAACATTTCTTACTTGTCTTGAGTCAGAATTCCAAATTTATGTATGCTGTCCACATTTCTTATTGTTGGATTTGCACTGTCTTCCTGAACAACCCCAATATTTTTTATAGATTCTGTCTTCTGTTGTCATATGTGGACATGCTCTCTGATGAGTGATGAGAGGTCTGTCCCAGCGAGTTTTGCTGGAAGCTTTGCAATTAATTCTCACATTACCATGCAGAATGTGACAAGTGTAACTGCTTTGCTGCCTTTTAACCACCTTCTCTGCTCAGATGACAGGTGGTTTTTGAAAGCGAGGCATGTCTGTAGTTGGTATAGCACAACGGGAAGCCTGGCATTAAGCGTGTTTTTCTAAATGTGTCTGGTTGTGTGTGAAAGGGTCGTAGGACCTCATCCCCATTGGGCATCAGAGTTTTAACCACACGTAGACTGTGGCTTAGGAAAGCTGAGTTCTGGGGGCAGCAGAAATGAGAGATCATAGGATCATAGGACGTTATTGGTTGGAAGGGACCCAAGAGATCATCGAGTCCAACCCCCCTGCCGGAGCAGGACAAAACTATCTAACACAGATCACAGAGGAACGCATCCAGTTCTCTATTTCACTTGTGCTGAAGCCTCTGAAAGTCAGGTT
The DNA here is from genome assembly GCA_013400115.1 of Rhinopomastus cyanomelas. Taxonomy (NCBI): domain Eukaryota; kingdom Metazoa; phylum Chordata; class Aves; order Bucerotiformes; family Rhinopomastidae; genus Rhinopomastus; species Rhinopomastus cyanomelas. The sequence goes on along the minus strand of VXBP01003301.1, from coordinate 374,552 downwards.
GGCTGCTCTTGCTGCTACCATACAGTTGGTTGTTCCTCTCTTCCCATCTCCAGTAGAATGGCTCTTCCTACTTTCCTAGGCTCTCTCTGCTGCATTCCCATCATTGTATCCCTTTCACGTGGCTGGAGCACACTCTGTGCCATGAAGACCTGTACTTGGCCAAGCAGAGAAATGGACAGTGTGCTGTCCTGTATTGTACTCTGACCATATGCTGGCAAGTCAGAGCTGAGAAGAAAGCCAGGAAAGAAGCAGTACTGCAGGGGATTTTCATCATCTTTTACGACGCAAACATTTTTTTCACCCTGCAGAATGTCACTGTAGCCCCTGGGTGAGTCAGACATCGGGAAAGTGAGCCAGAAAGAAGCTATACTGGGATGTGTGCTCTCTGTCGAATTGGGCTGATGCTCAGGAGGATTTGGTGGATGGAGTGCTGCCCCAGGCAGCTGTTAGTCACCTAGAGTCAGGGAGAGGTGCTGCTGGGGACTGGTAGACAGCGATGCCTTTACCATTGCTGCAGATCCAAGTATCTGTAATTTATGATTGCAGAATTTTTGTTGACATTCGTGGTGTTGTTTTTTTTTTTACCTCAATGTGAATTTTCAGAATTAGCCCTCTAATTTAAGCCAAACTCTCAAAGATTACCATTGCTGCTTGTATATTTGCAGCGTGCCACTCTCAATCCTATAAAGAAAATATATGGCTTAGCAGAAACAGTGGTGTGGAGCACTTCATCAGAATTCCCAGATGAGTCAAATTTCATTATATGGTTGCAGCCAGTTTGTCTCTTGCTGAGTATGTAGCTTTAGTCTTTGCATAGTCATGCAGGACAAAAGTGTTTGGCAGAGATAACCACAAGCTAGTCTGCAAACTCTTAAACTGATACTTAAATATTTTTTCCTCTTTAATGTGTTGTACCAGATATGTTAAACTGTTTATTTTCAACCAGATAATGAGCATTTTAACATTTGTGGTCTACCAACCATCTTAATGCATGTCTAGTGCTTCAATGAGCAGTATTAATGTGTATCACAACCTTTCTTATGTTGTTGATTTTCCCATTCACATAATCAGCATTACTGAGAAGTGATGTGCAGTAATTCAGTGTTATGTGAATGCTCCCATGCAGACTGGAACTGGCTGGTTAAGTCTTCCTCTACCTTTATGCACAATGTCTTGACTATGAAAGGTCATTAAGACACTGGTCAAAGCCAGTGTGACCTTATAGGTTTTTATTTTGTGTCCTCACCAAATTCTCTCCTGCATGTTGAAAGTCTCACTTTGCTGGGCTGCTTTTTGTCAGGGCTACTGTCTTTCATTTCTACTACCAGCTTTTATGGAAAGTCTTGATGCATTTTAGCTTGTCTGCAGTATCAGTTTTGAGTACCTCTGTAAACCAGTTACTTGCATCTGAAGGACTTAATGTCTGTACCCTTGACTGAGATCTCTGGAAAGTGTTGCAGATGCTTTTTTCCTTGATGCCATCCACTGTTCTTCCAGCTCCTGTGTGACTATCAAAGCCTATTTGAATTGTGTTGAATTTGCAGATAGTTCTTAATGTGTAATCTTTTCTTGTTACCCTAAAAACTAAAGTGCCTCCCTGCATCTGCTCAGCTTGAGATTCATGGTCATCAGTTCAGTCACCAAAGCACAGCTACTCCTTTGTGAACTTTGAATTTGGTGCAATCAGACAGCACATTTTTATGTTTGTGCAAGCAAAAGCAGCATCTAAGAAATTAACCTTTTATCTGTGCAGAGCTGGATAGATTTAGCTACGCCAGTCCAGATAAAAAGAATGTCTTGCATTTTTTAAAAGTTTGTGGGAGGAGGCTCACAATAGAGGCTCCATTGTGCTGTGAGTACTGAGCATACAGGAAATCACAAATTAGCTATGACGAGAGTATTGCAGGGGAGTCTTAGGTTTACTTAATTCCCATAGTATTGTATGCTTTTGAAAGGGTTTCACAATACGCTGCCTTTGGGGTCTGGTTGTGAACGTTGTCTGTACTTGACAGTTCCTGGTTCAAGGCTTTCTCTTACCATGTTTCTTTGTTCATGTTTCATGTTTTGAATCCTTGAATCCAGATGACTTTCCTCCTTACTGTAAGTACAGAGGCACACAAATACTGTTGGTATTTATCTCATGACCACCCTGCAGCCATCTGAAATTTAAATCTAGCATTATGTATTCAGCAGTGAGAACTATCTCCTTATAGCAAGCAATAAAAAAGGGTTTTGAGTAGGAATTTTGAGAACAGTAAACTGCAGGCACAGTTTTCCCTTTCCTGGCAGATTATGATTTTGTAGGATGTAGCAAAGCTTCTGGTTTATATTGAGTTGAGTGGAGATGGGCTTACAAATTTATAAGGATACTGGTTGAATCCTACAAACGAAACTCAGGTTATTAAAGGACAAACTCTTGTGTAAATTTTATCCAGAGATTGGTTTGGCTCAGTACCTGCAGTTGAGGAACAAAGTCTTGTCACGCAGTTGAAAGAACCAGGATTATGACGACTCTTCAAAATTGTTAAACTTATTTCCTTAGTCCTGTGAATCAAGAAACTATGAAAAAGTATTTTCTACTGACAGGGCAGTGTAGAACCTGAACTACTGAACTGAATGTTAGGGTTTTGCATTTGTTTTCATCAATTTACCAGAATCTTCCCCTGGACTTGTTTTTAAGCCTGTGAAGCTGTTGGTTGTAATTCTTCTGAGCTTTGTGGCTTTGTTTTAAAAAAATACATAAACAGAAAATATTTTTTTATACCTACAAACAGTCAACGGGAAAAAAAACTGCAAGAAATTGAAAAAGAAGTTTGCAGGTTTTTAGTGTTCTGGGGATACTATAATGAGGAAATGATGACTTTTTCAAAGTATAATTTACACAATTCTAGCTGCTATTGAAATGCCCTGAAGATTTATTGGCAGGAGGAGATTTATTTTTTTTTGGTGTATGTGCAGGAAAAGAAGTGCCTCAAAAATAATCTATTTTTTTTCAGATTTTCAAAGAGAAATAGTAAAAATTAGTTTTTCTTTTGGAAGACTAATTCCAAAAACAACATTAGACAGTGATTATTTTTATAAATAGTAAATAACCTTGTGTGTTATATCGAAGACTTACTTGGTCACAGAATTACTCAGTGAAAGAAGCAGTTCATGACTAAGCCATATGATACCTGGGAAACTGCTCACATTTACTTAACTACAATTTAAAATCAAGTTAGTTAAGACGAGTGCAAGCCGTGTTTGAACTCTTAAGTTAAGCTAACCTTATTTTATATTCACATAATTACAGTTAAGAATTGGCAAAGGCAGATCAAAATGTGGCATTTTGCAATGAGAGATAGCAGCACTAGCAAACATCCTAAGAGGCAGTGAAATGGTGCAGATGATCATAGTGGTCTTCCCAAACTTGTGAGTAGCCTTAGAGGTGAACTGGGATAATTAGTTTTTCCTGCATTCATCCTCACCATGCATTCAGTGCAAGTGGTGATCACAGAATCACAGAAGAGTGGGGTTGGAAGTGATCTCTGGAGATGGTAGAGTCCAGCCTTCCTGCTGGAGCAGGTTCATCTGCAGCAGGTTGCACAGGATTATGTCCGGGCAGGTTTTGAATATCTCCACAGAAGAAGACTCTACAACCTATGGGTATTGAGTTTACCTGGGAAAGCATGCTGGCAACTGTTGGAAATGGCACCAAACGAGAGTTCGGGCACCTGGCTGGCTCAGTTGGTAGAGCATGGGACTCTGAATTCCTGGGGTCCTGGGTTTGAGCCCCATATAGGACAGCATATCTTGAGGCAGTACTGTAGGCTTACCCTGCTCCAGCAGCGGGGGGTTCGACTTAGGTGATCTTTCGAGATCCCTTCCAACCTGTAACATTCTGTGATTCTGTAAGGCTCTGTTATTAGTTGTGCTTTGAGCAGATGCTAGGTGAGTCTTGTTTGTGTCGTTTATCACAGGGAGGTGTTTGGGAGGCAGAGTGCTTCCAGTTGTGAAGTGGATTAAGTAAGTGCACTAAGTAAAAAGACAACATGTGACTATTGTCAGTACTGTACTAAACATTTTGCTGTGACTGAAAGACTTAGTTTTTCCAAATTACAAATGTACTTTCCGCCACTAAAGCTCTTCCTCTTCAAATAGCAAAAAAACCCCTCCTGTGTGTTTGAATGGAGAAGCTGTATTTCAGCAATTAGCTTGACAGGCCATGCACGTGGAAAAAACCCAGCAAAATACTGGTCACATTGTGCACTGAAATACAGGGATGTTATACTTGCATAGACTACTAGGATATGAAGACTTGGAGCAGAGACATGACTGCGAGCTGTTTTTAGTCAACAGTTGAACTTTGCAAGAGAAGCATGAGGTAATTTCTTTCAGTTTGAGTTTGTACAATGTACAGTTATTACAAACTTGAAAATTACTTAAGTGAAGGCATGTACTTGAAGTGCCAGATGGAAAAGAACAAGAAAAATGCCTTCTGGTGGAAACAGCAGGGGGTTTTTCTTTCGTTTGGGGTCTTCTCCAGCCCACACACTTACCTCTGCATAGTGCTGTCCAGTTTTGTTTAGTCTCTTTATCAATCAGCTGGATGAGGAGATTGAATGCATCCTGAATAAGTTTGCAAACAACACCAAGTTGTGGTGGAATGTTGACTTGCTTGAGGGTAGGGAGGCTCTGCAGAGCCCAGACAGGCTGCCCTGATGGGCTGAGGCCAGCGCTATGAGGTTCCACAAGGCCAAGTGTCTGGTTCGTGTAGCTAGGCCACAGCAACCCCATACAGTGGTCTTGGGGATGAGTGACAGAAAGCTGTCTAGTGGAAAAGCACCTGAGGCTGTTGGTCAGCAGCCAGCTGAATGTGGGCCAGCAGTGTGCTCAAGAGGTCAAGAAGGTCAATGGTGTCCTGGCTTGCATCAGCACTAGTGTGGCCAGCAGGAGTAGGGAAATGATTGTCCCCTTGTATTTATCACTGGTGAGGCCACACCTAAAGTACTGTTTGGTTTTGGTCCTCTCACTTGCTAAAAGACATTCGGGTAGAAGATGATGGACTCAGGGGAGGTTTAGGTCAAACATAAGAAAATCACAGAAGGGGTTGTCAAGCCCTGGAACGGGCTGCCTAAGAACGTGGTCAAGGAATTTGAATACCTTCTTGGAGGCATTTAAAAGACGGATATATACATAGCACTCAGGTCTTGACGGGGCTTAGTTAACCGTTGAATTCGGTGATCTTAAGGGTTTTTTCCAAACTATTCTACAATACTTCTGTATTGCAGTTTCCATTGTGGGGCTCCTTCAGATATAAGATGCACACCAAGGTCCATTTCTTGTTAGTTTGATGACAGATGTTGATGGCTTCAAACGTCTTGGTCGTGTTGTGCCAGGTCTGCGTCACTGCATGGGGGCTGCACTGCTGAAATCAGGATGGTGATTTTTTTTTTTTTAGTTCCTACTCCTGTTGTCCAGTAAGTGCTCTTACAGACATTGCAAACATCTCTGCTATTCTAGAAATGCTGTGGTGTTCTCAAACGCTGTCGTGGTTTGTGAAGTACAACAGTGGCTGTTTGGTTTGGATGAGAGATCCCTTGATTCATTCTTTTGCAGAGCAGTTGATCAACTTGCTTCCGTTTTGTATGGATTTAGTTCAAGACCTATGTTAGTTTATATGTAACTTGGAGTAGTTGGAAAATGTGAAAAACGTGGAGTATTTTTCAGTTGTCTAAGATTTTAAAAGGGTGTGTTTTTTCCTGCCGACATCTGGAAGTCAGCCAGGTGAAAGTTAACATTCCCATAATACCTTTTCTGTGGGATAATAGGCAAGTTCAGGGCACATTCTTTCTTACATAAACACAGCCTGTGCTGGCCAAGGCTGTGGGAGAAGCGCTGTTGAACATGAAATTGTTGCTGTTTGCCCTCCCAGTTGTTGCTCTGTTGACAATTACTTTTCATCTTTTTGTTTCTTTATTGTTCTCCCATTTGTATTTAAATAAGGTATCATCTTCTGATCTGTTACCTTTTGGATCTTGCCAAGGCACTGAGTGCTGTAAGAGAAATCTGTGCTCTCTATGGGTGATTTCATACGTGATTGTGAAATGCTGTATCTAGCAACTTTCAGATGCTGCCAAAAAGTGGAAAGCTATGAGTAGAACAGTAGAGGCTCTTTGACAATAGATGAAAAGAAGTGAGGGTCTGAGAAGCTGAACTGACCCTTCATCTTGGCTTTGCTACCGCTAGTCCTTCTATGACTTAGCAGGAATAAATTGTCAGGCCAGTGCAGAGCTGAATGTGCAGGTACTCTTTGCTCTGTGGCCAGCTGACAGGTTGCAGTTGCTGCTGCTCTTCTCAGTAGGGGTAATTTGTGTAATATTAGACATTGAGAGGAATTTATTAAAATACCTTTTTCCCTGTCAGAATTCATACTTACATACTTTCTAATGCTGCAGAATTGGCGATCTCTCTACCCAGATTAATTACTGGGTTTGAGCCTCTGCAGAAAGTGTGGTAATGTTAGGTCAGTTTAATAGTGGCCAGCCGAAACGTTAGCAAAAGGTAGTCAGAAACATAAAAATTTTAGAGCTGCTAAGTGTTCACACTTTTCTTGGACTGTGATGAAAGCTTCTTGTTTTTGCTCAAAGGTCATGTTAGTGACTGAAAAGCTTTTCAGCTTAGATATTTTTTACTACCAGGTCTTGTTTTTCCTTTAAATGACAGAGCTTTTCTTGGAAAATGCATGAGATTTATTACTAGTGCCTGTTTAAAAGGGCAACAAGCAACTCTCACATCTTAAAATTCAGTTCTTAGTTTTGACGTTGACAGAGGAAGGAGGTTTGATGAAACCCTTATTCTTTCTTCCTATCTGGATAAGCTTGAGAGTGGCCTTAGTTCCTTTTATTCACTGGTGTCACTGAGGTACCTACACAGACTGAAGCTCATAAATGACTCTAAGCATCATTTAATGTGAAAATGTGTTTCTTAGCACAGTGTGTAAACTCGCTGTCACATAATCTGTGTTCACAGAAACATGAAGTCAATAGGGTGGATTCAGCCATTAGCAGTTTTCTGTTCTCTGTTCATGCAGAATGCAGCCAACCAGTACAGTTCAGATGGGCTAAAGTGTATCAGTGGTGAGATTTGCAACTTCCAGTTCTGTGACCTTAATTTTTCATGTTTTACATCTCTATTGACCTAATGTTTTCTAGAACTAAATCAGAAGAAAGGCACAGTTACATACTTGATAAAGTAAAGATGTATTAAGAAACAGAAATTTATTTTCCTGTCTTGAGTTTCTATTAATTTAGAGAAGAGGCTTTATGGACTTTGCAGCTGGAGGTTATTTACTTCTCTAGGTTTTAAAGAACAAGTACTTCAACTGCTGATTTTATTGCATGTAAATGTCAGTATCTTGGAACCAGCTATATTTAGATCCATAGCATTCTTTGGTATTCAATATTTCAAACTGTTCTTGCTTACAGTAAATCTGTTTTTTCCACGTACACATGCATACATATGTGGGCCTTGCCCTGATTCAGCTCTGATGAGGCCACACTGTGAGTACTGGGTTCAGTTTTGGGTACCTCAATACAGAAAGGACATTGAGGTTCTGGAGCAGGCCCAAAGAAGGGCAGCAACGCTGATGAAGGGTCTTCAGAACAAACTTTGTGAGCAGTGGCAGAGGGAGCCAGGGCTGGTTAGCCTGAAGGAGGCCAACAGGAGACCTTAGTGCTGTCTACAACTACCTGAAACGAGGTTGGAGAGGGGTGGAGGTTGGTTTTGTTGCACAAGTAACAAGTGATAGGACAAGAGGAATGGCCTCAAGCTGCACTAGGCAAAGTTTAGGTTAGACATTAGGAAAAACTTCTTAATGAAAAATGTCATGAGGCCTCAGAACAGGCTGTCTAGGAAGGGGATTCATTCGCAATCATGGATGTGTTTAAAAGTGTAGCAGTGACCTTGGGACAGTTGCCTTAATAGTTGGACTCTGTGATCTTGAAAGTCTTTTCCAACCTAAAGAATTCTATGATCATATATACTATGAATTTTGTGTATGAGCCAACTTATTTTTTGCATTATTATAGGAAGCTGTAGCATCTTTTAATCAGTTGTGAAGTTGTAGTTGCTCATAAACGTAGAAAATGTTGATTATATCAGATAGGTATGTGCACATCGTGATGTGAGGTGTTTGTGTGCCGATACCAATCTGCTCATGCTTGATTTTTGGCAACTATCACTCTTAATAGTGGCCTGCTGTACTTTGAGCAGTACTGCTGACAGACTGTGAAACCTCAGTGCAACTCTGTGAGAGTAAGGAAAGCAACTTCTTAAATAAACAAAGAAGTAAAATCCTAATGGAGGATGTTTACTGAACAGCAGCTTATTCTTTGATATCTCCTAACTGTGAAACCTCTGGAAGAATTTCTACTATTGTATGAGTGTCCCCTCCTTCTTAATAAAGTGTTCTGTGTCTTGTTTTTCTTGTTGACTCAAGAATGATGGCTTTTAGAAGTATCGTAATGATGACGCGCCATGTCTTAAATGGCGTCCTTTGTTGTGTTCTTTGCTATTGTAAAATAGTTGGGTATGGTCAGGATCTCAATTTCCAGCACTTCTGCTCTTTTTGTTTTTTCCTTTTGTGGTTTATACGGTTTTTTGTTGAATTATATGTATTTGTGTGATCAGTTGGCATGGAAACATGTCTCCTTTATAGGCCAGTTGCTTTTAGCATTAATTTGCAGGTACGTGTTCTTGAATGTGAAAATGGAAACCATTTATGTTCTTCATCATTCCCCATCATTAACTCTTGTGTGCTTTCCAACGCAACATAAATTATCTTTCCCCCTGTCTTGGAGAAGAAAATGTACTCTTTGTAAAGATGAAAAGAAATAATACTCTGCTGCATCACGTATGCTGTATTAAAAACACTACACTATGTGTAAGAACTACTTTCTGTATACCTAACTAAACAGTATCAGTGAAACAAAGCCTAACAGCAAATCTTAATTTAGACCTAGAGGGTATGTAACACTTGTCAATAATGCAAAATCATACTACTCATTCTTTTCTGTGTTGATATATTAATGTTATCTTTCATTTGTTCTATTAGAAGAAGGTTTGGTGAATTTCACTTGAAAGCGCAGAGACTTGGTTTAATCAGTACTGAAGTGGGAGAATACTTTCAGTGATGTTTTGTGACTTCAGTTGGTGGAGTTTGCAGTTTCTGAAATTGCTCAATACTAGCAGAAGTGGACGTTTAGACTTTTTCAGTAATTGCTGCATCAGTATTCATGCCAACATGACAGTGTGCCGTAGTGACTGTGGCTTGGAGACACGCTCCCATATGTTATCATGAAGAACGGTTAGAGTGTTAGTGTTTGTTCATATACAACTTCAAACTGCTATAAATGTGAATACATACTATTTTAAGTATAGATAACTAAATAACTAATATCTGTAACAAGCAGGTGCATACTGTTAGCTTTCAGTGCCGTTGTGTTCAGGCTCTTCAGGATGAGAGTTAATCTTATAGCTGTAGATCACTGTCTGAGGAACTTTATACAGATGGGAATTAAATAAAATACCATTTGAATTAATTTACTTTGGATTATACATCATCCTCTTCCAGACTTCAAATGCTTTGTTTCACCATTTCATAGGGAACATGCAAAACAAATTCAATTTCTACTGTTCATAACTCTGTTTTACATATTTAATATGGAGCTGCCTATATTGAACATAAGCTAGCAATGTGTACTTAACATCTCAGAAGGTCAACCGTAGTCTAGGCCACCTCAGAAGAAGAATTCTGCCACTGTATGCTCTGGTGAGACCTTACCTGGAATACTCTGTTCCAGCTCTGGTGTCTTCGCAACAACTGAGACAGGGACCCACTGGAGGAGGTCCAGAGGAGGCCACGGAAGTGATCAGAGGGCTGGAACCCCTCTGCTTTGAAGCCAGTCTGACAGGGTTGAGTTTGTTCAGCCTGGAGAAGAGAGGGCTTAGGGACATGATACAGGGGAGATCTAAGGAGGGGGTTTAAATATGGGGACAGACCTTTTAGTAGGGCCTGTTGCAACAGGACAGGGAGTGATGGTTTTAAACTAAAAGATTGGACGTTTACACTAGATGAATGGAAATACTGGGTTTTTTATCCCGGGGGTAATGGGACACTAGAACAGGTTGTTCAGGAAGGTGGTAGATGCCCCATCCGTGGGGGTTGGAAATGTCCCTGTTCACTGTGTTGGGCTAGATGACCTTGTAAGATCCCTCTGAACCCAAAGCATATTACAATTCTATGTGTAAACAAATCATCTAGCCTGTTTGGGTGTATCTCTGCACTGCTTTTTCTTTGTTTTCTATGTAAAACTAGATACAGTTCAATTTTAAAAGGATGAATCTGTGCAGGGTTTGACAAATTCCAGTGAAAAAGCTACAGGTCTGCACACCAGGGGAATACATTGTTCATGCCACTAGTTCTGTTTTATGAATTTCACAGTATTACTCAGCAACCATATGGCTCATTCCCTCTGGACAGTTAAAAAAAAATTCTGAAAACAAAACGAGCAAAACTCTATAGGGGTAAACCCCATGTTTTCACATTTAGTATTTTCTTTAAATAACTTGAGTGGGGAAAGAAATAGTTTGCTTCGTATGAAACCCTTCTACTGAAACCTTTCAGAGCTGCCTTCTAGTTGCTTGCAAGTGTTTTTTTCAGAGGCTGAGGAAGCAAGTTCAAGTGCAGAAGATGAGGGCTTTGTGTCTTCCTTTCAGCCGTTTACAGATCGGAATTTTGCTAACCGTGTCACAGCTGTGAAAAGGAGCTGGGCCGTGCGGCTTCCTGTGTGATGGCCTCTCATAGTACACCCAGAACAAAATTGTCTCTCCCTTCTTCCTGCCCACCCCACCTCCGTTCTCTCATAAACAAACGAGTCTGTTAACAGAGAAGAGTGAAAAAATAAATGGGTCGCACCCTTTTTATCCTCTCTGTGTACTTGTCAGGTAACTGGAAACAAGATGCACATCTGTGCACTATTTGGATTTTGTTCCTCCCCATCCTTACCTGAAGTGCCTTATGGCATTATTAGTGCTGGAAGGGCAGTGTGAGAACCACATTGGGTTAAAAATGAAAACAGTATTAATTGTCTTAATCCCCATACTGATTGTAACTTTTTTTCTCAGATTGAGCTCCTTTCATGTTTCTCTCTAGAACGAAATTTACAGTAATTGGCGTAGCCTCTTGCCCTCCCGCTGCATGTTTTTTTTTAATCCTTTAACCACCTTGTTGCCCATGGTTTATGTCCTGTAGCACTTAGTATTTCTGACTGATGGTAAGTGTTAGGTTCACACAACACTTGCCCGTAGCCCTGTGTACTGATAAGGTGGCCCCCAAACTTCAGGACAAAATCAGTAAGTTAAGTAAGTGTGCTTGCTGTTGTGTAATCCCTGCTCTTCTAGAGTGTTGAAAGAGAGCATCTTCTCAAATTCATTTACACACAGGTTGCATACAGAACTCCTTGGAATCAAAGACTCCACTTCTGTGAGAAGGTCTACCATATTTCCATAATCCCAGACAATTAAGCTACTAATTTTATTGTCCTTTAAATAATTTTTGGCATGAAAGTTTCATTAACTTTATACAAAGTAGTTAATGTGCTTCAAGAACTGTATAGTCCTGCTTAAATTGAGAAGTTTTTTCTAAACATCCTTGAGAGTACCTACAGAACAGGAATGAAAATTGTTAGCAAAGCATACATGGGTCTCAGTGTCACTAGAAGTTTATATCCTTAAAGGAAAAAAATAGACTAAAACGTCTATTAGTGGTGTGGTTTTCGGTAATTCCATTTGTTCTGCAAGTCTTTTGGCTGATGTGAGATTGTGGTAGGCATTGTGTGATAGTAGTAATGTGATGAGCACTGTTTATAATGACATTTTGTTAAGAATTTGCAACTTGCTGCAAGGAAGCTTTAATAATCGCTAGCACGCACAGCTTGGAAAGCTTATTTCTGATGAAAATACTAGTGGTAAGCCTGGATGTTACTAGTATTCTTAATTTCAAGTAGCAGCTCAGAAAATCTCCCGGGGGTCACATTTCACAATCTGTTGTAGATTCTGAGAGAAATAATGCTCGTTATTTCTAGCACTAATGCTGTTTTTGAAAACTAGTATGAGAACACACAGGTGGGAGTTGCCTGTTTTAAGCATTTAGCTCTTTGACCAGTACTAACTTATTCACTGTTTGTATGTTTCTTGTTTTGTTTTACAGTGCAGACCTAATAAATGATCCTCATCTATGCTACTTGTGAGTGTAGAATTTTCACTCGAGAGAGTTATTTTCCAGATTTCATCTGCTGTTCTAAGTGCTCATTTCTTCCTTTTGTAACTGAGATGACAGTCCTGACCCAGGAGGGGCAGAAAGAATGACGAGATTGATCTGAAGAAACTATTATAAGAGCTACAATTTCCTCTGAAACAACAGTTGTGCTATCAAACTACCTAATAATCAAAAAGAGGGTGGTAGGAGCCAAAGATAGTGAACAGAAGTAGTACCTTGTGGGTTTTTCTTACATTTGCAGTGCTGTCTGTGCTAATCTGGTTTGCTTTACATCCAGAAAACAGGGAAAATAGTGTATTAAGAGACCTATTGTTCAGTTGTTGTTTCTTGATCTCAAGAGCAAGTATTTGTTTTGTGTTCTCCCGTGGCATTCTGGAAAGTTGTCATAAAGCTTCCTTGGTTTCTAGGGGTTATCCGATAGCTGATGTCTTGCACTGGGCTGTTGTTTCCTCCCATTTTTTTTCAGAAATTACCACCAGCAGGAAGCAGTTACATGTGCTTTCCAGTGTCTTTCTCTATGTTGTGTCCATTTTCTGAACAAAACAAGTCCAGAGATACCGAGTTTACTTGCATGAAGTAAATTTGATTATCTTGTATGGTAAAATTCCAAGTAATTTGTGTTTCCTGTGCTTGTCGGCTTTTAGAAACATGATGCCTGCACTTGCCTTTCAGCACGCTGCTGTTTATCCTGCTGCTGACATCCCTCCTGTTTCTAGTTTCAAAAAAATGTACAAAACCTGTGGAGTGAGGTTTCTTCTTCTGGAAATTATTTATTGCATCTAATACATTGGTCTGGCTTCCATTTGAATCGCTTCTCAGTCTGTTGTCAATCTATTTTTTTGTTTAGGAAGGAAGTTGTTGGGGTCCGTTTTCTACAAACTGCGATGCTGCACAAGGCTGAGGCTGTTGCTACGAGAGGGGGAGATGACATTTGTGTGACGCGCATATGTGCCGTGGGCTGATTTTGTAAATGTCTCTGCCTGCAGACTGGGGGACTTGGGAGCTTTAACAAGTTGGTTCTGTGTTTTGTTTGTTTTGGGGTGTCTTTTTTTTTTTTAAGATAAAGCATAAATGGAAAAGGCCAGAATAAAAGTAGAGGCAGGTATCTTAACTTGGTTTGTGGGGAAATGTAATAGCAAATTCTTCAGGAATACAGGACTCAGTCAAACTGAGAATGTGCGGTTGGAGAGAACCTGTTAAGGAATGTCATGTGTGAAGAATGAAGGGTAGCCCTTAAGGTTTTTTTAACTCCTAATAGTGAAGTCAATAATTCCTTTTATAGTGCTTCCTCACAACAGATGTTTTTAGCCCTGATAAATGTTGTATGCAATTTGCAGAGATGGAACATGATTTGTGCCCTGAAAAATTTATAATTTATAGCCTTTTTCAGAAGACAGCATGTTTTTGTGTGTGAATAGACCCTTTTGAAGATGAAAATGGTTAAACAGCAGAGGCAGGCTCAAAGAAACATATTAAAGCCTAGTGGGAAAAATGCAAATATAGATCATTTGTAAGCACTTCGAACTTTTCATCACTTTAGTGGAAGCAACTTAAAGCCTTCAAAAACTTTCTCTAAACCCCTTTAGTATGTGGTATGTGTGGGAGAAATATTTTGCCTCTGTCATCAAGTCATGGGAATAACTTCTGATTTTAACTTTCAGTACAGCTTTAACTGTGATACTGGGACCAGAGCCTTTGTAATTGAAACTCAAAGCTCTGCATGAGGAAAAGCTCAGTAGAACAGCTTTCTTACATGATATTCTTTTATTATGTTATGATTAAATATAACATAACTTAAGACCAGCTTTTGCCTTAAACTGCCTGTTGTATTTGGCACTTGGACTGTTGTTACTGGCTCATTCTCAGTGAGCTTGTCATTCTTATACGTCCTGTTCACTTACCTTCAAAATGAACGTCTTTGCAGAAAATTCTGTTTATTCAAGCTGCATTTGACTGCAGAGGACCTTGGATAGGAGGTACAGGGCTTGGATTCACAGGTTTGACAACAAAACTGTTCTCTGCTTTGTAATCATCATCAACCATTTTCTTAAGTATCTATAGAGAACACCAGAGGTCAATGGCAATGGCTGTGGGAGGAACCAAAAAGGAGGAGAGAGCAAAAAAACTTTTGAAAAGCCCTTTGCACCTGTTCAGTGCTTGTCAGCATTGCTTCGGTTTTCAAAAGGACATACAGGAGTGTAACCCAAGAGGGAAAGTTTACTATCTTCATTTATCAGAAACCTTAATACTGTGATGAATTGCTCTTCTGGTTATTCTGTTCGTAAAAGTTTGGCTTATGTTTATTTTCTTTTCACGGAATGTTTTGGCTGTATATCTTAGAGTAAGTTTCTAGTTCCCCTCCCTTCTCCCTATCACTACACCAGAGAGTTGTAGTGTTCATTTTTTTCCACTGCAAGGATTGCTGACACATCTATAGCATCATAAAATTTGGCCGAGAGGATGGTCAATCGCATTAGATGCTTTTCGAAAATAAAAAAAGCCCATTCAGATAGTGCAAAGAAAAGGGAGATGTCAGTGTTCAGCATGTAAAATACTTCCGTACTGTTATTTTTAGTGTCACTCAAGTGTGTTCTAACCTAAAAAAAAGACGGGATCTTGTGAAACTAATTTGGTTATCCAAGGCCCCACACTTCCTTATCTTCAGACTTTCTGATAAGGGAAAATAAGGAGTGCCTCAGGTAATAGTTTAACATTCTTGGTCAAAGTACAGGTGTGTGGTTTGAGAAATTGCTGTGGTGTTTGGGATCAGAATAAGAAAACCTTTGAAGTTGGCTCCACTTGGGTTACTAGGTTTCAGACAGCATCCTGTGCAACACCTAAAATAGAAAAAAAAGTACAGAGAACATTAGGACAGGTCGTGTTCAGAAACTGTATTCTTTAGTAAGTCCTTCACAGTGCCTTTCAAACATAGTGTGACATTAATACTCTGAAAGTGCTTGTATGGATAGTATTTTTAATTAGTATGGTTTTCCAGAGCATACTTGCAGATCAAGCAGTGCTTTAAAACAAAAAACCTCAAATCTACTGAAATAAAATGACATGCTGTAGGAGAAAGGATAACAGATTTTTAGGGGAGAGGGAAAAAAAAAATCAGTTTTCTTTGTTCCTTGAGGGTATTACATTTTAAACTAACGTTATGTGGCTGTTCAGCTTGTATCAAAATGACAGCTGAGATTCCAATTCTTATAACATGATTTATAAAGAAAAGTAGTGCTTACATGTTGCTTTATATCAAATCTGTGGGGAAAGCAGCGGGGATAAGGGCTACTGATGTACTTTCCTTCATACAGCTGTTTCACCAACCCATTCAGGACTGTGTTCTGTATCCTAAATATCATCCTCAATCTCTAGGACCACTTGTTCTGTGGAAAGTGTTTTAGTAAGTCTTGGCACGGTCTATATTGTTACTGGAACAGCTCAGGGAGTGAACTATTCTGCTCCTATTACAATTGTTGAAGCAGATTGTTTTTCCAGTTCCTGTCAGCAGGAGTTTTCTGGCTTTTTTTCTTTTGAAGTCACACCCACCAACCTGTAAAGTTTATGGGCTGAAATAACAGCTCAGTTCTTCAGTGCAGACTTGATTTGTGCTTTCAGCTGTGTATATTAGAGATAGTGCCCATCAGTAACTGAGAAGTCAGTGTCCATAGTTGTTTACAGGCAAACATGGCTGCTGGAGTGTCATAATTCTTAAGTTCTCTGATTCTTAATTTGTAGATACTGAGGTTCAGTGCAGTGATAACTGTAAGTTACTGAGTATTTTGTGGCCCTTTTGCCACAGGAAATGTGGGCAGGGCATTCTGCAGTCACCATGCAGCCCATGGGATAAGAAACAAAAGTTGGCAGCCATAGCCAGAATTTTTCTGAAGGCAGGATTAATGGGAGTGTACCTCTATCCTTTATTTAGTACTTAATAAAGCTAAAATCACTGGAAACAGCAAAGTAGTTACAGTGGACAGGCACTGAATCCAGGGGAAGCTCAGTCCTTTAAAATATTTTGCCTTTCTGTGGAGTTGGCTTTCATGTCATTGTTACTTGAGACAGCACTCCTACAAGGTTGGGTTTTGAGCATGTTTTATTGCTGATCCTGAACAACTTTCTTGTGTTAGTGCTTGATGTATGAATGTTGTATTTTGGTTTGTTCTTTAAATACCGATAGACAAAAACATTTTGCACTGAAGTGTTATGCTATTGCTGCTTGTTCAGGAGTGATAGCATTATAGCATGCTCCTAATATGTTCCAAATATAGTTTTGGACAGATGTTAAATACTTACATTTCACATGGATGTTTGAAGTACATATGCAGTAATAGAAAATGTTTCCAGATGAATTTATTTCCTCTTAACAGAACTTTATTCCTGGTCAGAGGATTTCAAGATGTGCCTTGTGGGACCTTTTTTTTTTTCCTACCCTGACAAGCATTTAGGATTTTGAATCCATACTGACAGATAATGGACAAGTAGTGGCAGAATTACTTGAGTTTAAAAAATTGGGGTAAAGGGTCGGTATTGGAAAAACAGCACAAACCCACAACCTCGCAGTTGTCAGACTAACTCGACAATGACCAATTTCCTTGTGATGTGAATATGGGAAAGTAATAAGGAATCATGACAGTAATGGTGGGGAAACATAGGGTTTTCTAAATAGAAAGCATTGGCTTATTTGTAATATTCCAAAAGAGAAAAATCAAGGTGGTTGTCTCAAAATACGCTACATTGTGAGGCTTTTGTGTGCTGTAGCAATTGCTTGGGTACACAGGCTCCTTCCTTACAGGTGGTAAAATAATGATGTGATTTGCGCATAAATCTGGGTTCTGTGGAAGTGTATGGCTCATGGTGGTAATTACATAGGAGAGGTGTTGGTTATGTGTTTTGTGTAAGGGAATGAGCTGTCAGTGTCCTGGAGAGCAGCTGGGTGTACGTCAGTCTGCACAATTAGCAAGAGGCTACACGGGGGTGTAACTGCTCTGCACATCTCTGTGTCAACACAGTGCCGGAAACCACTTCTATTTTTCTTGGTCTCTGGCAAATTAAAAAGAAAAGAAGGAAGATGTTTTGTTTTTACTGAGTTTGGGTAAATAAAAAACACAGACCACAACAGTGTTCATCAGCTGTGCTCTACCAGTAAAGTTTTGGTGTGCTTGGCACTAATCTCTGAGCCCTGTAGACTTCAACAGACACCCCACATATGCATTAAGTGAAGCCTGTACTTAGTTTTTCTCTTGTGGATATATTCTGAAGTCCTGATCTTGTTGCTTAGAAAATCAGTTGGGATTGTTCTGTTAAAGTAACACTTGCCACAGACAAGTTAAATCTTTGGGAAGCATAGGTAGAAACAATAAATAAGAAAAGAAATTAATCTAAGTAATTCAGACTTCTGAGAGTACCTGTTGCTTTTTTTTTGTGCCCCTTGTTAGTGTTTTTTATTGTAAAATATTATTCCGTCTGCTCACCCTGAATTCCACATCGTAAATAATGGGAAATTGTGTCCTGCTCATGTTGAACGTTGTGGCAAAAGGTTTTTGCTCCAATTCTGATGAAATAATGAGATTCTAGTGTTTGCTATTCAGCATTTAAATCTGCTGAATATCAGAACACTGAAGGCTGGAAAACACTTTTTATTCCCTTTGCATCTTTTTTCCTTACCTGTGTATTAACCTGCATTAGATTTTAAAGATTTCCACTCAACTGCTTTGAATGTTTTTCTCCACCTTGAATCTAACTTGTCACTTGTGGTCACAGGGCACTAAACAATGAGACTACAAAAACAAAGTCCAGAATTCTTGAAAATGTATGTTGTGTCCAGAACCTTAAAATATCTGTTTAAAATATGCTTCCAGTAATTTTAATAGTGCATGTTGGCAAATCTAATTCCTAAGAGCTTCTGTGTTCATGTTATAAGTGGGATATATTTTTGTTTTGACAACTCACTCTTGAATTATTATTAGCATATATTTTTTTTTAAACAGTAAGTTTTTGTGAGGGCTTGTGGTAAATAAATGGCAGCTCTGACCAGATTTACAGCCTAGATAAGAATATAAAGTAATGGTAAATGCCTCAGGGGATTAGTCTTGTTATGTGTACAAAACTCTAAATTATCTGAGTGCCCAATCCATAATTTTTGGGTCTCATTTTTGTAAATACTGATTTATTTTCCAGTAGTTTGTATTTTGTTGAAAATTTAAATGACTTTGTTGTTATACAGTGCATATATGAAGTTTTGTAGGACAAACTCTTTTTGAAAAGGACATTGTCAAGGGATTTTTTTCTGCTTATTACATCTTTGCACTTGTAAGCATCCCTAGGAATGTGGAAATGAAAACTCCCCCTGGTCAGGCTGCTGTCCTCCATTTTATGTGCTTATTGGTTTGTTGTTAGAGGGTTACTGATACGTGTTGTGCTTTCTGGCATTGATGTATTTTTCAGAAAAAAGAATTGAAGCATTTGTTTTGAAAAAAGAAAAGCACATTTAAAGAATTACATGGACTTTGCAAACAGATTTAAGAAAATGAAAGGTAGGTCAAAACTTAGGCCTACAGCCCTGACAATGTCCTTTTGCCTTTAACGGAGTGTTTGCCTTGTTGGAGACATCCTGAGACATTAATCAGCAGCGGAAAATCATGAAAATGAAATTGTTAATGATTATTAATCCTAGTAGTTCACCTTGTTGCGTTTTGGTGTGTTGGCTAATGTGAGAAAACAGTGACAGCCCGCTTTGAGGTCTATCGTTTGTGCAGAGTGATGACTTTAGTTACTGTCACTTTGTGACAAAAGATTGGGGTTTTAAAGGTTTAAAAGACATTTTAACAGCCTAGAGCATGCTGGGGTCAACTTTCATACCCTTCAGTTTTGAGTATATTGAATGCTACTGGCTTCAGTTCTCCCCCTTGGGGTGTTGCACACCAAGACGCACCTTTGTTTCAGGAGGCATGGGTACATTTTGGGAGGTGGGGGAGGACACTGTCCCCTTTAGGCAGCTCTTTTTCTTTACTGTTTCAAGCTGTACATTTCATACTGACTTTGGTCTGGTAATCTGTGAGTCTGCAAACTGCCAGAGATACGGAGGTAACAAGTCGTGACTCTCTCCAGTTTTGATACAGAAAGCTGGACGATAATTTAGTTAATGCTCTGGTTAGTGAAACCCATATCAGTTGAAATGCTTGTGCATGGGGTTGACCTTCTGAGGAGTTCTGTGGCTAAATCAGCCTTTTCCATTTCCAAGATTTTTTTCCACGTAAAATGGACTAGAATACGGTTTTAATGCTTTTATTTTTTCTAAGGGTGGCTAATCTATCAGCTCTGTGACAGCTGCTGTGAGCTACATGGCGAGTAGCTGCTACTTAGAGCCAACTGCTCTCAGTGTCTGTGCACATGATACCTGGTACTGTTTTAGAAAAACTGGCATTATAGCTATTGCTGGGAAAAGAGCTGCTCTACCAGATTGCTTCTATATTGGATGGGAGAAAACAAACCCAAATTAATAGCAGAATGACTGAGGCTGGAAAAGACCTCTGACATCATCAAGCCCAGCCTATGACCTAAGGTCACGCAATCACCTAGACCATGCCACTAAGTGCCACTTCCAGTCTTTCCTTAAACACAGCTCCAGGAATGAGGACTCCACACTTCTCTGAGAAGTCTGTTCCAATGTCTGATCACCCTTTCTGTGAGGAAGGGCTTCCTAATATCTAACCTAAACCTACTCTGGCGCAGCTTCAGGCCCTGCCCTCTCATCCTATCACTAGTTGCCTGGGAGAAGAGCCTGACCCTCACCTGTACACAATCTGTCTTCAAGTAGTTATAGAGAGTGATGAGGTCTCCCCTGAGTCTCTTCTAGGCTCAAAAACCCCACCTCCCTCAGCCTCTCATAGACTTCCTCTGGACCCAGTCTCTTTCTTGAAGTGAGGGGCCAGAACTGCCCCCAGTACTTGAGGTGAGGCCTCACCAGTGCCAGGTACAGAGGGAAAATGACATCCCTAGTCCTGCTGGCCATTCTGTTTCTGGTACAAGCCAGGATGCCATTGGCTTTTCATGCCACCTGGGCATGCTGCTGGCTCATGTTCCACCAGTTGTCAGCTCTTGGGTCCCTCTTTACTGGGCAGCTCTTACCCCAGTCTGTAGTGCTGCATGGGCTTATTGTGGCCAGAGTCTAGGACCCTGGACTTCATCTGGTTGAATCTCATTAGAGCTCATGGAAGACTCTCCCCTCCCCTCTCTCCCCTTAATACATTTAGATAACTTTAAGGGCCTGACTTACAGCCCACAAAACCAGCAAATTCAGAGTTAAGGCTTCTCACTCAATCTCTGGTACCCATTGGAGTACTTGGCTCTCCAGCATGAGTGGTGTTGGTACTCACTCAAGCATTTGGCTGGTACTGGAGGTCACACACTATCCTCAGATCCCTGCTCACCTAGCACAGCATTTGCTGCCTGCATGGTGCCACCTGTTCCAGGTACGTCTGTTTGTGATACACCTGCTGTCCTGCGCTAGGTCCGTGTGAGTCTTTACAGCCCACTGGTTTCCCTGATACATTAATGGCCAGTGGCAGCGCAGCAGGTGTGATGAAAAGCCAGAAGTGAAAAGGGGAAAGGGTATAGATGCAGTGAGAAGCTTTAACTTGGAGTTTCCTGGCTTCTGTGGGCACGAGTCAGACCCTTAATGTTGTTTTAATGTACTGTTTGTGTTTAATTTTTAGTCAAAATTTGAACACCACCCAGGCTACAGAGGTTGCAGTGGATAAGAAGTTTAAAAGCTTTGGTTCAAGATTACAGGAGCCTGCAAGAAAAAATAAGACATGGAAATGAGGATGGAATGACAGGCTGCTATTTTGCCTCAGAATACTGAAGATTGTAAAGCATTGAGAAATCGAATTCATGACCCTGGAAATCAAGCTCAGATTAAGAAATGTCAGGTTGGTAGGGGTTCCTGAAAGTCTCAAGTTAGGATAAACTGAGAATGTTTTCCACTAACAAAGGTTGTAGGATGTGGGGGTGGATGGTATAATTAATCTGTTCTATGTGAAATGCTATACTATAGTCGTAAGCCAGCTAAGTGAAATTATTTTTTTTTAATTAGTTTCACATTTGTGGGGATGAATGTCACTTTTGACTGGTTTAGTTATTCCTCTTGGCTTAGAGTTGCATGATTTACTTTTAATGCAGGCATGGAAAATACTACTTTTAAATACACATTGCTTTATCCTGCCACTCCAAATCAAATGCACAGCATGGTAGGACATTGCTAGATATGAAGCAGGCAGTACATATCTAATTTGTAGAAGAAGCAGGGTTTTTGATTCATAGCAAAACTGTCTTTGCAAATGTAAACTTTAAATAGTGGCTGTCACTGTGATGAAGTTACTGTAAGTTTATTTAAGTGTTGAGTGATTGTCTGTGATTTGGTGATAGTGTGTTTAGGCAGGAAGGTTGCGCAACAAACAGGAAGTCTGTCCTGAAGTTCTGAAAGGATTTTGGCAAGCAAAGTTTTGTGGGGTTTAGTGGTCAAGGTCACTGGATGTATTTAAGTTCTGAGGACTCTAGATTCTCTTGGGGGAGGGTTTATCCTTCTACTTACTTCTCTGACTGTCTTTTCTAAGCTCTGAGGTTCAGCCTGATGTGTCCCTTGGTACCAAGTAACTTGGTTACGCTGGCATGGTACCAGACCACACCTTTATGTATTTGAGAGAAATCAGTGTTTTACAGGGTTATGTTTTGTGATGTTTTGGTTTTTTCCGAGAGAGCTCCTGTCAGAAAAGTCTTTCTTAAAAGTGACAGTTTTTAATCTCATATTGTTTGGTCTGTATACCCCGTTCTGTCAGAGGTGCTTTAGTTTTAGGTCTTTGGAAATAATTATGTGTTGTATTTTTTTTCTTGTTCATCTTCAGCAACTTCAATACCAAAGTTCTGTTTTCTTTTAATTTTATTTTAATTAGCATTCAAACTGATCATTTAAATCTTTTGCTGGACTGACAAACTGAAGATCATGGTTCAGTTGTAAAATGAGCACAGTAGTTATTCTATCTGATATGAATAGAACTTGTTTCAAGATATAATTTTGTTTTATAAATGCAGTATAAGTCTCTAACAAGCTTTATTTTAGTGTTTCTAGGTAAATTTTAAGTGGGGTTTTATAATGAAGTTCCCATTAAAAAATAGTGCTGAACCTGTAGACAGCTATGTAGCTTTTTACCTCATGTATTCATGTAATATTTGTGTTCTGTACCACATTATTAGTCTGTGGTTTATGGGCTAAAAATTACTGTATGAAGGTTTTGTGGCTCAAAAAGGTAATAATAGAAAGCTAACAAGATGCACAGTTTTAAAAAATAATAAGGCTTCAATTTAATGGTGGTAGTTGAATATTACTGAAGAAATCTCTGTACTGGAAGTGTTTCTAGGTCAGAAATTGATAGGTTTACAGCAGAGGATGGTTTTCATGGATGTTGTACCCTGGAAAATCTTGCTGGAACTATTGAATGCACGTCTGCTTTGGTGGGAGCACTACAGTCAGTCTGCTGGCATCATTAATTACGGGGAGATGTTAGCACTAGACTAGAAAAGAACCAGATCAAGTGACTCTTACTCTGTCATCTTCAAGTACAAAACGTGTTGGAATATGTAAAGAGCCTAGACAGTAGTCTGACTGGCTTCTTGTCCTTGCTTGGGTAGGAGTGGACATAAATTTTATGGGTACAGAGTGGACAGCTGAGATGATGGTATTCATGGTCTCCTTACTATGCTTCTTCAGCCGCAGACCTGAGCTTGCTCCCACTGGAGAGCAATACATTCCTTTTGTTGCCTTGTTAAAACCTCTTTTCCCAGCAGTTGGTTTTCTTCACCAGGTATCTCGTGCAGCTAGGATTCTTGTTATTTCCCATCAACTTAAAATGCAGATGACATTCTTTCAGGGCTTGCTTTTCAACAGGCTGGCATGTAAGATGGAGGGACTGCTTGTGTAAAGCAGCCTGGGAACCTCAGTCTTCTGCATTAGTGTTGGACTAACCTGTGATACAAAGCAAAAATAAATGTTTTTAAATTTGCACTGCAACAAAAATATGTTGAACTCTGCATACAAGCAATACCTCACCTGCTTTACTTTGCAGTGTTTAAAACTGCTTATTTTAGAAGAGGGGAAAAATAATGTACTTTATTCTTGTTTTTGCTTTTCCTTATCTCTTCAGGAAATCCTTTTTCCACCCACGCTTAACTGCTTTTGTGTAAATGTAATGGTTTAATATTATTCCCTTGAGTACTTTTGCATATTTGTAGTATCTATACTGTTAAAAAATGCTCTCTAAATATCTTGTTACAAGGATTACTTTTAATTTTAAGACTCGATAAGAAGGACATAAATGACATTTTCATCTGATTTTTCCTTCTCCCTGATATTTAATGTTTATTTCTTTAGCACTCTGCAATGTTGTGTGCTTGATGTTGATTTAGGGAGGGGCATTTTGCTCATAGTGTGTAAGAGTTTTCAGTAGTGTGTGTGTTTGACTAAGCTTTTGAACTGTTTTGTAGAGTTTTAAGTCTTAAGCAGACCTACATAGATAAGCAGTTAGGCTGCGCGCTTGGACTCGGAATCTTCAGTAAATTCGTAGTTTTGCTGTCATAGGGCTTGCTTTCTATTTGTGTCAACAGATAGTCATATGTAAATGAAATACTCAGATTCTCAGTGAGGTGCTTATGATATTCCATAAGCTGTACTCTTACAAGCCTGGACAAGATATTTCTCACTCTGTCTAGAGCTCACAAATGTGTGGAATCCAGTCAAAACACAAATCTTGGATAAGATCACACAGACGCTTCTTGGTATTGCAGAAAGCATGTCGCTTTAAAGAGTAAATATGTTATTCCCTTAGTGGTTTTATCTGTTGTTCAGCCTTCTGAACGTCCATGGTGTTATTTTTTTTTTACGCTTTGGTGTTTGGTGGTTGGCTGACTGTATGTAACCTTAGAGAATCACAGAATGCTTTGTGTTGGAAGAGACCACTGCAGGGACATCTCCAACCAGAGCAGGTTGCCCGGAGCTCCGTGCATCCTGATCTGGAATGTTGCCAAAGAGAGGACTTCCACCACCTGTCTGGGCAACCTATTCCAGTGTTTCACCACCTTAATCATAAAAAATTGCCTTGAAATATCCAGTCTAAATCTTCCCTGTCTTAGTTTAAAACTATCGCCCCATGACCTGTCAAGACAGGCTTTGTTAAAAGGTCTGTCCCCATCTTTCTTGTAAGCTCCCTTTATGTACTGAAAAGCTACAGTAAGGTCTCCGTGGATCCTCTTTTTCTCCAGACTGAGCAACCCCAACTCTTTCAGCATTGTTCCTGTTACATTAACTTCAGCTGTTGAAATCTTTTTCTGCTGTCAGAATAAACAGGCTGGTAATCTGTATATATGTTTTTAATTGTTCTTGCATGGATTGAATAACAAGTCATCTCTGTTTGTTCACAGGCATTCGACCTCCGATCATGAATGGGCCCATGCACCCGCGCCCTTTGGTAGCGTTGCTGGATGGCAGGGATTGTACAGTAGAAATGCCTATTCTGAAGGATGTAGCCACAGTGGCATTTTGTGATGCTCAGTCTACACAAGAAATTCATGAAAAGGTAATACTAAAGAGGTATAATTAAAATATTTTAGAAAATGTAATTATGTTCTTGTTTCTGAACAGATAGTGTTGTGTCATCTATGACAGACTGTGTTTCGCTGTTGCATTTTAGTTAATGCAGTTCACTTAGCGAGAGAGTTACTGGTCATTTCCAGTAAGTGCTGAAACATGATGGTGAAACAAAGATGAAAATGTGTCTGTTTGAAGATGCTTTTGTATGGTTTATCTTTAGCTGAATGTTGCCCATACGCTTATCTACTGAATTAGATTTGTGGAGAGTTACCTCTGGGAAAACAATGTTACTATATTTTTTAGTACTTCTCGCTCAGCTGTCATCTGGAAAGGCATATCACTGCATTGTATTGGCCCTGCTAAGAGCTTCTCTGTTTAGCCATGGAATTTGTGCAAATCGGGCTAGGAGGCGGCTTTGGGCACTGAGAACTGTCACTGCAGAGTGTCTCACAACAAGTGGTAGCCCAGCATTTACTTAGCAAATAAATATATTCTAACTGTAGTTTAGAAAGTATTTAGAGGTTTGCATCATTTCTGGTGGTTTGGAAGCCCTAAAACAATTAGCGTTGTCAAAGGTTTTCTCATTGTCCTAGAGGGGATACCCATTTTTTGTGATGATCATGAAGGCAAGCAGCTGGCCTGTACATACACCTACATTTCCTCTTCAGGGATTTCTTTCAGTATGAAAGCCTGTGTCTCAAAATCCTCACTGGTCTCTAGGCAGCAACAGAATTGCTTCACATTATATTTCTATAGAGGTGGTTAGTATTGGTGAAGTTGGTGGCTGTCAGAGTAAGCTTCAAATGCCAAATTACTCAAGTATTCCTTCACCTTATTAGACTTCTCCAACAGTAATTATAGCAGCCCTTGGGCTTGTGACAGGTTTTCAAAAGCTTTTCTGCTATTTTGAAGTAATAACTGGTTTAATTCTTTGTTATTTATGTTCTTGTAATGTATAGTGGTGTTAAACATTCTAATGTGTCTGTATGTGTTGAGAGATTTAATCTTCTTGTACTTTGTGACAAAGCCAGCTACTGAAAAGTGGTACCAGCGCTAACTTCCTCTCTGTAATTTTCTGCAGTCCATTTCATGTTAGCATTTTCCTGGTTAGAACCCATCAACTTATGGTTCAGCTTGTAGTTTCTTAAGAAACATGTTTATTCTGAAAAATAGTTTCAATTGTTGTAACTTAGCAAATTTGTAAGTTGTAGATTTGGGGGTTTGTTTTCCCTTTCTGCCAGTTCTCATGGTTCAGGCAAATGCAGGCTGTGACTCACCTCTCTTGAAGGCCCTGTGTGTAGTTCCTTTGTGGATATCTCTGCAGACTTTGAGGTTTCCTGTCTAACCCTTCTGTCCCTCTTTCTGCACAGAATTCAGCTGTTGTCAGAACAGTAATCAGGGATGCTTAAGGTTGCTTTTCAGTGTGTCCGTACTAGCTTAACATCCCTTTCTGATTTTGTTCATCTGTATTTTGGATTCAAACAAATTCTAGTGTTAATAGGTAAAAAGTTTCTATTAGGAAATAATCTGCATTCCAAACACCCTTTTTCTCAGTTCATTAGCTGTTTCTCACAGGATAGTTGAAACTGCCTTTTTTTAGATGAGTCTTACATTACAAGCTAGATTTAGCGTTGACAGTCTTGCAATTCTGGCTTTTTAATGTTTGTTTTATTTAATTCACTGCATCTCCATGTGGAAGACTGTCATAGTGAGTGGTCAGTGGAGTAGCCTAAAACTCTGAACTTCTTTTTGGTTGCAACGTTATGTTTGGAAACAGTGAAGTTTAACCAAAATTGTGCTTCTCTGTAACGTCTGTTGAAAGAAGATCAGTGTGTTTGCTGTGCATACAACTGGAGCTATTCAATGCTGTGGTGGTGAGTGAGAACCTAAAATAAATGTGAAGATGTGAAATAATTTCTGTCTTCACTGGTAATTGAAGATGCATAGGAGTAGATAGTGGGGGGTATGTGAGGAGGAGGTTTGGGATTGAAGTTTTTTTAAGATAAAAATTCTTAATTTGTAAGGGTCAAAGACAATAATAATCTAAACTAATTTTTTTTAATTCAGAGAAATATTTAATCCAGGCTTTTTCCTTTCATGTATCTTTTAAAATCTTTTCATATATAAAAATTAAAATGTGATCCAATGTCGTATTTATGTGTGTTTCTTTTTAATGTTGTCGAAGAGTTGCTTAAATCTTACCGTTTTCCTATCTCACACTATTGTCAGAAGTTTTCTATCTGAAGTATCTGGGTTCCATCCACAAGGACCAAATAACACATGAGAAATATAGTGAAAATGCCGTTTTATCATCTTTTTAGTAGGTAGTAGCATTCTGCTCTTCAGGTGAGAACCATAACATTGGCAAGTGCATCACTTCTGTAGTTACATGATTTGCTTAATGAAGTCAACATAATTTACTTCTGATGCCTCAGGACCAGGGAATTTGTGTGTGATGTGAATTCCTTGCGTTAGAAACGCTCCGCAGTTTCTGTTATTGATGAGGTGTAGAAAATTAACTTCTCGGATCTTGATACTTGAAGTCAGTGTGTGCATCTCAAATTATAGCTTCGGAAAATGACTTAAATAACTGATAACTAATAGAGGTTGCTGATCTTCACAAGAATACTTCTATTAAGTGGATTATACTAAAGCTTGCATCCATTGTTTTTTATTCAACCAAAATGATTTATTCCCAGTGAGCTCAATAAGATATATGGAAAATGTATTTTCAGTACCTATCAGTATGCTTCCAAAATAAAAGTTTTCTTTAGGTCAAAGAGCAGTGCGGGCCCCAAATGTTTTGTTGTATCACTTTGACATTCTCATTACATGTTCAGAGAATCACAGAATCATCATGGCTGGAAAGGACCTTCAGGGTCATTGAGTCCAGCCTTTTCTCCTAGTATCTAACCTCTAGACCATATCCCTAAGTGCCATGTCCACTCATTCCTTAAACACCTCCAGGGATGGTGACATCACCACTTCCCTGGGCAATCTGTTCCAGTACCTAACCACTCTCTCAGTAAAGCATTTCCTTCTAATATCCAATCTAACCCTCCCCTGACACAACTTGAGGCCATTTCCCCTTGTCCTATCATCACTAATTTGAGAGAAGAGACCAACACCAGCCTTGCTGCAACCTCCTTTTAGGTAGTTGTAGAGGGCAATAAGATCCCCTCTCAGTCTTCTCCAGACTAAACAACCCCAGCTTCCTCAGCCTCTCTTCATAGGGCATGTCTTCCAGCCCCTTCACCAGCTTGGTTGCCCTTCTTTGGACTCGTTCCAGCACCTCAATGTCTTTCCTATACTATGGTGACCAAAACTGGACACAGTACTCGAGGTGCGGTCTCACAAGTGCTGAGTACAGGGGCACAATCACTTTCCTACTCCTACTGGTCACGCCATTTCTGGTGCAGGTCAGGATGCCGTTGGCCTTCTTGGCCACCTGGGCACACTGCTGGCTCATGTTCAGTCGGCTGTCGATCAACACCCCCAGGTCCTTCTCCACCAGGCAGCTCTCCAGCCACTCTTCTCCCAGCCTGCAGCGTTGCTGGGGGTTGTTGTGACCAAAGTGCATGACCTGGCACTTGGCCTTTTTAAACCTCATACAATTGAGGTTGTTTTATTACTTCTAAAACCTCTCTCTTATCTGTTAGTGTCGAACATTGCTCTTCTCCATAAGGGAGATGTTCGTTCTTCACATGCAGTGAAAAATGGATGTTCCCTACAAATCTTTAGCGTTATAGTGGAGAAATACGTGGTTTTTAGTAGTGCTTGTGCAATACCTTATTTGAGAATGGTGCCCTACTAATTCTACAACTGTTTTCAGGAAAAGAGATAATGCTACAAGTTACGTATTTTAAGTGGTTTCTATAATGTTCATGTATTTATGAATGTGTAATCCTGGCCATACTAAATAATGTCCTGTTAATTAAAATACAGATTTTGGTAATGAATGTTAATTTGCAAATGCCTGTTCCACATTGAGAAAAAAGACGTGACTTAAAATCAGAAAAAGGTTTAGTGTCGAGAAGAGCTTGCAGAAAGCAGAAGGTGAAATTTAGTTTTTCTTTCATATATTTCTTGTTTTTTAGAGATGCTCAGTTTAAGACAGCAGAGATATATTTAGGTAGATTTTGGAGCTCGACCTTCTTAATAGGCATCACATTGCTGTCAGTAAATGTTACTGTTCAAACTGTTTTCACTTTACAGTTAATGATGTGTAAATGAAGGGTTTTAGTAACCAGCTCATTCTCCCTCCAAATATACAAGGTGTTACAGCCTTTTTTGCCAAAAATACAGGTGCTCATCCAAGACAAATTACAAAAAATAATTAACTTGTTTCCATCCTCATTCCGGAGTGACCTTTTTTCATTGTCTTGTGTTCATTTGTCCCCCATTTCTTCCACCTCCCCCCCCCACCCAGTTCCATTCATGGTTTTCCTGGTTCCTTGGCAGCCTACCCAGCGCTAGGAAGAATTTTTTCACAGAAAGGGTGGTAAAGCACTGGAATGAGCTTCTCTGGGAGGTGGTTGAGTCATGATCCCTGGATTTGTTTAAGTATTGTTGGAATGAGGTCTTGAAGGGGTATGGTTTAGGAGTGAACTTGTAAGGTAGAGTAGATGGTTGGACTCGATGATCCCGGGGTCTTTTCCAACCCGAGTGATTCTGTGATTCTGATTTCTGTGATATTGCTCCTTCTGTAGCTTCTTCAAAGGTATCATAGGCTCAAGCACACTCTTGAGATCTCTGTGTTGCTTAATGTTTTTGTAATTCCCATTTTTTTTATCTTGGCTTTCTGACTTGTGCTGTGTGTTCTGTAACATGAAGTACGCTGTGTAGCTCCAAACATAACATAACATGCAAA
This sequence comes from Rhinopomastus cyanomelas, assembly GCA_013400115.1. NCBI lineage: Eukaryota > Metazoa > Chordata > Aves > Bucerotiformes > Rhinopomastidae > Rhinopomastus > Rhinopomastus cyanomelas. Next base: position 344,723 of record VXBP01003301.1, on the reverse strand, counting down.
ATCTGGTAATGGACATCTTGATCAAGCAGAGGGAAAATAAAAAACCCTTCCAAACACAAATGAAAGGACAGGAAGCACAGCTGATGAGGAATGAGCTTTAAAGCAGAATATGTAGGCTGGAAAGAAATTAAGAGTTTGTTTGAAGCTGTGTATGTTTTCTTTATCCTTTTCTGTAATTACGTGGTTTCCTACATCTTGGCTTAAATCAGCTAGCAATGAAAAAAAAAAAAAGGATGTGTTTTTGACTGGATTTGCTGCTTCGTGCAGCTGCTCTGTTCACCAGACCAGTAAAGACGTACATGGTTGGAAGTGGGAAAAATTGTCTGGTAAGCTGATGCTCCAGCCTGACAAGTGATTGACTTAAGTTGGAATGTGTCAGGTGTCTTCATCATCTTCACAGGGGCACTACATTTCTGTATTTTTACTTTGAGCTTTAAAAAAAAAAGCTGAACTTTGTGGCATAGGACTAGAAAATTTTAAATTGCACTTTTATGTAGGAATTAAATGTGGAAACATCTCCAGTCATTACAGGTCTATCTAAGAAGAGTTTTCATAGCCAACAAATATTTTGAAACAAATCAAGAATGGGGCTGTTGTTTAGCTTAGTTGTTGATTTGTTCCTGTTGTATCAATGATTAAGGTAGCTTTTCTAGCTTTAGATTCTTTGTTTAGCAGTGAAGCTGCAATCTTGTATTTGTATCCTCAGTGCTGGTTATATTCATGATGCAACTGCAGCATTTTAATCAAAATTAACTTCCCAAAGAATGAGGATTGAAAGGAAAAGGCCTTTTTCTAAACAGTAGTATAGACTTGGGAATCAGTCATTATCTTGAAGCTGATTGAAAAACCCTGTAAATTTACTGAAATGGAAGACTATCCCTGAAAGGCTCTGTAAAATTGATCAGAAGGAAATCTTAAACTTCATTACACTTCATTATACAACAAAGCAGTTAACATACAGCTGTCACAGTAAGGATGTATTCAAAATTGGTGTTTGTATTCCGTGACCCTTCTGCCAACTTGGGTCAGATTTGCCAGTGGCAGTATTACATGTCAGGTGCAGCATTGCAGAAAGGGGACAGGCTGCCAGTGTCTAGTCTGAACTAATGGATACCTTTTAGAAAGCAGAATGGAAGTGCTGCTGCACCAATCTGGCAGCATATATGTGTTTTAGAGACAGATGAGTGTCTGGTACAGTTGGTTATCACTAGGTTTTTCTTTCATTTCCCAGTAACTGGTTTTACTCAGGATCGTTGAAGCTTGAAAATTGCTGGTAGTTATTAATGGGATTTTTGAGACAGTTGTTTGAGTTGTGTTGTCATCAGTGGCTTTCATGACACAACGATCCTTTGGTGTAGATGTTCAATCCACTGTAGTGTCTGATAGACTTGAAGTGGAACATACATCAGCATTTATTAACACAACATCAAGTTAGAGTGCCGAACTGCTAAGAATGTTTCATTATAGTATTTTTATTTAGTAGAAGTGTTTTCAGAATCTACATTCTCAAATTTACTTCTGTCATAAAAATGCATGTAATTGTCAGGGGGTCCTGGGTTTGAAGACAAGAGGCAATATAGTTCTTAAAAGGAAGTTTTATACAGCCTTTGTTTGCAGGTTTGAACATTGTATTTCTGGTCTTTTTCAAAATATACTGTTGAAAAATATATAGCTATGAGTATTTGTGTGTGTGTGTATATGTGTATACATTTGAATGTGTGTATCTATGTCATGTGTTTATATATGCAATCTATACAGCACGTGGTTATAAGTTTTTAGATAGTATTTTCAGGAGCCTGCAATTAAGTTTTGTTTATGTTGTACAAAATGTTTATATTTGCTTGTATTTATGTACGTTAGAAATACAAGTGTTAGTATTTAGGGTCTACTAGACAGTATCCTGCCAGAATAAAGTGTGTGTCGTGAAATGCATAGTAACTAAAGCGCCATGAGTCACAAGAACTAAATGTCAGGTGGATTCTGTTGTAAAGAGAAGCAGGAACTTGTGAAAAACAGCATAGACTAGCTGAGTTCTGGAGTGGGTGTTGTTTTTTTTTTTCTGAGCACACTGGGTTTTCTTTTCAGTTTAATGGCGTGAGATTCATGTGGACCCTTTTTAATGAGTCATCATTGTAGGAAGGCTTTGTGAGCAGCTACAAGTCTGCTACATCCCTCCTCTTGTGTGGCCAACTGTTGGTTATAAGTTTGACATGTAGCTGCTTTTTTGCAAGTCAAATAATGTCAAATAACGTTAAGACCTACTCAGTTTAGGTCAAGTACACTTTTCCCCAAATTTACAAAATATTTCAAGTCTGTTTGGCACACTAGAACATATGTTTTGGAGATGACACTTGAATCTCTAAGTTCAAGAAATGCAGTATCTTGTGTCTAGAACTAGAAAGTAATGATTTTCGAGACTTCTTTTAAGAAATAAATATATATGTAGCCATTCAGTATGTGATTTCTAAAAATGTTCTTTTGCTGCATTGAAATAGGTTACATACTGTGTTATGCTTCTGTGCTCTAGGTTTGGTCCACAAGACTCTGAGATCAGTGTCTCACAGTAAAATCTAGGTGTGTACCTTCAGATGACCAAAGAAGGGGAACCCTAGTTGTTTTATTCATAGCACTTTATAGTGTATTTATGCTTTCTTGTAAAAGGAAAACAATATGCTAAGAGTTTTTCCCCCAAATAATATAAGGCACCTGTGTTGCAGTAATGACTGCAACTGTTGGTACAGTGGCTGAAATAGTCTGCTGCTCAGATAAGGTGAAAAAAGAGTTAGGAAAATGTTTTTAAAGTATTTCAACCTCCAGTATTCAGTACTTGAGATCTGTTAAATTCTTTGAAATGGAGAAGTCTTGTACTTCAGCATCATCTGTTCCATAAGAGCTTTGAGACCTGTCATGTTGTGAAAGCAGAGTAGTCATTTTGAGATTGAAGAGCAGCAGAAAGACCTGTCTGAGTAGTTGTGGTTAGAATGGATGTCAGCTCATTGAAGAGGATATGAAAAAGGCTTTCATAACAAGGTCCGTGCTGTAGCCTCACCTGGAAGCGTGTCTGAAGGCATAGAAGATAAGCAGATACATTTGGTGAATAAAGCCAACTCACGTCCTGTGTTTGAACTTCAATCTGAAAACCAAAAAGCGCGCTGTAGTCTGATGAAGGCAGGAATGGCTGTTGAAAGTACACATCCAGCTCTGCTTGTTCTATATCAAGCTTTGCTCACTGTCCTTCCTTGCAAAAAATCACAAAAGAGCGTTGCCTGACTGCTATGTTCTTGGGTTGGTCTGAAATTTTAGCTTGCTTTTGAAATACGTTACTTCACTCAACTTTACCCAATTTGACATCTTAATAGAATTACACTAGAATTTGATGAACTTTGTATCAATCAAGACCATTATGGAAAATGGTGGAGAAACTGTTATGTACTCACTGCTTCTCTCATGCATCCACCACAGGCTGTGCTGCTTTCATTGATGCACAGTTATTTTTTCTAAAGATCACATTACATTCTTTAGAACTGTTCACATTTACGCTGGTTTCAGTTTCTTGTGTTATACTCAGATTTTCTTCAAGTTCTGATTTAACTCACTGACAAACTTGTCAGACTTCCTTATGGACATTTAGTGTATGCAATGGCTGAGAAAATTAATTGCACAAACAATTCCAAAATGCAGAGACCTTCACTATTAATTTTGTTATCTGTGGGAGTATTAACATTCATCAGTGACATGAACATTCTTAAATGTTTTAAATTCAAATTTTGTGCTGCTATTTTCTGCCTTTTTGGCATGTTTCAATTGCATGGCCACTTGCAAAAAGCAGTGGCGTAATTTAATTATGAAGTTAATGTTAAATAAAACACAGTCACAAAAGACTACATTTTTGGCAATACATTTCCTTGCTAACTGCCGCAAAATCCTAGAAGAGTTTTCATTTGCATCTGTTTGTTCCATAGCTGATATGATGGGTAAATAACTGCCTGTGGAAATGGCTAATGTCAGCATTAAGCCATAGCTGAGAAATATTTTTCCTTTTATTGAATGCATTCCTAAGCCTCCCAACACTTTTGTTTCTTCCTAGTGCCAAGCCATAAACTAGATGGGCCCAGAAACGTAGTGTAATGGGTCCAGGCCTGTGCTCCTAGAGTCCAAATGACTGTCTTGACTGACTGAGTTAATAACATCTGCATGATTATGAAGTAAAAAGCTGCTTCTTAAATGAAATGCTGATTTTAATACCCAAATGTCTGAGACGCTTCAGCTGTCTTTTAGCCCCTGTTTAATGCAGTCCTTACAGTAATGGCAGTTGGAAATCCACCCTACCAGTGGCCTTTTCCTGTCTGGAAGAAGAGGGAAGGAAGGGTCTGACTGCAGTGTGATGCTTAGGAGGGTCTTAGTAAACCCAAAGCTGCTTTAAGTTTTACCCTTCTGACAGTGAAACAGAGGGTGGTTTTTTTATGTGTCATAACCGTGTACAGCTACTGCAGCAGAGGCAGAAGAAATGAATAAAAAATAATAAAAGCCGCAGTGGCGGACATGGCTATTTGGAGAGGACTAGAATGTGATAAACATCTTGACCTTGAGGCTTGGGGCAACAAGTTCTGTGACTTAGAGAAAGAAGCCCTACTATAAACTTGAGAGTGGGGCAAACATGTATTTCAGAGAGAAGGTTTCAGATTTACGTGTTAATCAAAGGATCAGCTGACAGTGTGATAATGTCCATGCACAAACGTCATGTGAGATTTCATTAAAAGAGAATTCTGGGACATGTACTGCTGGTGAAAGTGCTAGTGTTGGTGTCATGCAGTTGGAAAGTAGAGTGCCAGGAGCACACTGGGTGTTGAGATTAGGTGCGTATGAGCATACTGGAGAAGTGTTAAACTCTATTGAGGTGGAGGAAGCACATCATCTTAGACAAGACTATAGGGACCAGGCTTGTGAGGTCTAGCCAGATAATGCTGACATGAGATTGAATCATTGTTTATAAATGTTTGAATTGTAAATGCCCAGGGGAGAAAGTTTTAACAAATAGCCGACACTGGCGTCAGGACAGATGGATACTGGATATGAGCTGGTCTGTGAATGCATTTAGGCTGGAACTTAGAAGACATTTCCATGTCTTTGGAATTGATTCTTGAACAGTTCTCTCTTCATAGAGTCATTGGGCATGGGCTTTGACTTCCTGGGTTCGTACCAACTTTAATGTCACTCTACAAACAAAGCCTTTAAACTGTTTTTGGCATTTTTTTAACCCCATGTAACAGCTCAGAGAAGTAGTTTCTGATGAGTGTAGGCTTTCTGATGGGTAACTGCTAGATGTAATCTCCAAAGGACTTGTTTGTACTGTTAAAATCAAGGAGTTTTGTGTGTGTACAGTAATTTATAAGATCAGAGCCTATAGCTGTTCTTTGAATTATGCTGTAGCCACGTTCTTTAAAGGTGTGTAATTTTAAATGTTTTGTAGTTGCTATTCTTACAAGTTAATTCAAATTCTGCATGAAGAACTCTGGTCTCTATCTGCCTTAGAGCTGGGTGTACCAATCCAGAAACACCTGTTGAAATAACAGATAATTTTGTGAAGAGTTTACTAAGAAGCATTTTTATTTCATTTTAAGGAGTTTGTTCGGGGTTTTTTTTTGTTTTTGATTCACATATTTAAAATTTAAGAATTACAGCTTCAGATCTAGGTTTTGAGATGGTGTTTTCCTGCAATAGTTACTTTTATATTGTTTTTTAATATTGGTTATTGTTACTCATCTTGCAGTGCCTGGAAAAATAGCAGAAATAACTCATAAGACAGAGTATGTAGCTGCACCAGACCCAGAAGTCTATTGGATGAGAAAGTTAGAGCCTCTGCAGAACATACCTGTGAAGTACTTCATAGCAACCCTTTGAAGTCACTGCAGCTAGTTTAGATATTAAAATTACTTGTGCATGTTTTACATCTTGTGGAAAGATTAGTGACTTGGGCTTAATTCCCTAATTAAGCACACCACACAGCTGTGTGGTGAAGGTGGAAACACAAGTGTATTGAAGAAGTTAAATCGCACAGTGTAAAGAAGTATAAAGGGGAAAAAAGTGTTTTCTGCTTTCTGAACCATAAATTTCTACTAACTGTGTAGAGTGCAGTGTTGCTGCTTCTTTGGTAGCAGAATTCCTGTGCAGGAGTAGCACTGTGCGAGGCTCTCCTCACCTTCTCCACACCAGTTCCTCTCCAGTAGGTTGAATACACTGTAACATAATGGAAAAGATATTCAGACCTTTCAGAGACTGACTGTTTATTACTAGTGTTTTTACTTCTGTCATGCACAAGCATTTTCTTTCGCAGTGTTTTTGCTCTGGTACAATCATGTCTTGGAGGCGCTGTCTTCTCTGGATAATGCCTAGTTTGACATCTCAGTTGTAACAACTTACGTGACACCCAGTTTCCCATCAGTGAGAGCTTAGTAGCAGTATCAATAAACAAGGGGACTTAACACCCTGTTTTTGTGTATCAGTTGCCAGATTTCAGTCTCTTGTCGAAGGGTTTTGTAACAACTGCTGAATGTTTTCTATTCAGGTGTCAAGTGGTTTAATAGCGCAGTGAATGCCTGTACCACTGTGTCTATGGTGAAGAGACAGTGCAGTGTGGTTCCATTCAAAACTGAGTCTCAGCTGCCAAAGCATAAAAATGCTCACTGTTTAAAGTGAGTGCTTGCTTCCATGTTGCGTTTCATCTGCATGTGCAGATGCAGTCCAGTGGTGCTTGTACTCAGGATTTGACATTACAGATATTTCCTGTGGAATGAGAAGAGTTTTTCCTCTTAAGAATTCAGATATGAGTCACTCAGTTCTTCCGAACCTAATTGCGTCATGCTAGAATGGATAAAGACTTGTAACAAGAGGCTGCAAGGTATTTGTAGAAAAAACACCTGGTTTTAATGTTTTTAGAGTCTTTTTGTACTGGAAAATATGCACATGTGATTACACTGATTTTCCTATTAAAAAAAAGTTAAGTTGTTCTTTCATTTTATCAATAGGTACTAAATGAAGCGGTGGGTGCCCTGATGTATCACACTATCACTTTAACACGTGAAGACCTGGAGAAATTTAAAGCACTTCGAATAATTGTCCGAATTGGCAGTGGTTTTGATAATATTGACATCAAATCTGCTGGAGATTTAGGTATGACCTATTAAAGATATTTTTTTTATATCTTATACCTGCCTCTGGAAATCTGATAGCATCTAAGTCTTGGAATTGATGTTTTCTTTGTAATTTATACTAACACAGTATGTAAGCTGTATAATTTTCTCATCAAAGTGTTTAAAAAATCATTATGGAGATACTAGCATTAGTTAAGTGATTGTCATCCTGTCACAATGCTGTTAATACTATCTGCCTGTTCAATATAAACCCAAAGACTAAGGCCATAATTTTTAATCTTTCTTTTTTATCCCAATTGTATATTTTAACTACTGCTGCTGTAATCCAACCACAAAATATAATTCCGTCAACGTGGCATACTAATTCTGTTTGAATAAAAAATGAGACCATTATCAACTGTCTGAGGCTTATTTATGATGCATGAGATTTAGTACTAAACACTTCATAAAATAGAAATATTGATTTTACAAGCGAATCCATTGCTGCTTCACAGTAAATTCTCGTAGTGAGACTGTTAAGAAACGATCCTTGCTGTTTCACTGTGGCAAAGTAACAGTCCAATTTGTGTTTCCCTTATTTAAAGTTACACCAGGTCTACCGTATAATCTACCGGTCAAAATCAAGTAAATGTCTTAAGTTAACATTTTTTTATTTTCTAAGATTGAGGAGAGCAAGTATGTTTCCCATTATGCTTTGGGAAGATCTAGGAAACATTTATTTCATTATGATAGTACTTAGTCCTGTTAATAACCCCACTGATGTAGTGAAGAGCTGTAATATGGTCTGTTTATCAGTAAATGATAGTAAAATAATCAACTGCAATGGTCATGTAGTTTCCACAGCTGGCTCAAATTCTTTTTGGGTTTCTACAAGAACAGATGAGATGTGAAGGCATGCAGAACTCTGTTCCTACTTTTTGTGACTAGTGCCTCAGTTAGAGGTTGGCTTGGGGTAAAATCCCGGATAAAAACCCAAAATCTAGCTACAGATCCAAGGCCCTGACAAATCAGGAGTCCAATTTGTTTAGAGAATCCCTGATTAAAGGAAAGTCTTAGCAGGTTTGTTGGCTGTTTCTGTAAGTCTCCATGCTGGATTTTGACTCATGTTTTATGTTTGAAATGCATCCACATAATTTTTCAAGCCAGCCTCTATTTTGCAGCAGGAGTGGGATAGTCTCATTTGTTTGAAATGTTAAATTGCCACGTTCCTAATAATTCAGTTTCTATGTTGTGATTAGGCTGAGTTATACAGTTAGGATCTATTAGATTCTATCCTCTTGGGGCGTTTCAGTATTTGTGATTTCACAGAGCACATTTGTCCTCTCTGCCAAAAGTCAATAAAAGCTGTGTTACGTTTACGTGTAAAAATCTGATTTTAAGTTAGGATGTAATTGTTGGAGTGAAACACTAACCCACCACTACTGGAACATATTACTTTGTAATTTTTGTACTAATGCAAGTAATATGCATCTCAAGGAGGTAATGTGAGAGTTGACTGCTGTTTGTAAAAGGCTTTGATTCACTTTTGAAATGTAGTGGAGACTTGTAGGCTGCAAGTTCTGACATATACGTGAGTTTCTACAGTGACCTTTGGAGTTATGCTTCATAGAGCTGAGTTAAGGGCTTGTTACCGCCTTTTCCTATTAAGTATCATTTTCATATTAGCACTTTTCTTAAATGCATGAAAACAGGTTTCTTGGGTAAATTTGTAAAGATCTTTTGTAGTTTTTCTCCACTTTAAATATTTCCAAGTCAACAATTTATAATAAACGTTGTGAGTGTAGCTGGATGCAAGTGGGCTGTTAGTCAAAATTATGCCTGTTGAGAGCATTGAACTTATGCACACCACAAAGTGACGATAAAATGGAAAAGAGCGTAGAAGTGATGAGTATGAGCTAAGACAGGTGTGCTCTCTTTCCTTGTATAAAATGTCCTTCATATCCTTGCCTGCCTCAAGCTGCTTTTTTGTTCACTATGTCTCTGTCTTTCAGAAGTCAGGTGGTTTTGAATTTGGGGGGATATAGAGGGTGGAAAAGATACTCCCACAGGTAGTAGAGGAATATTTGACTTCTGTTCCCCAAGTTTTTTAAAGAAACCTGTTAGGGCAAAAGGTACACGTTGAGTTCAGTTCTGTATTTTGCTTCCTAAATATGAAGTACAACTCTACGTTCTTTTTGAAGCATTGTTTTGTTGATGCCAGATATCAGGAGACAGGCTTAGTAAACTTGTTTTGCCATCTGAAACCTGCATTTTTCCTCCATGGAAATAGACTTTTTGTATAAACAACTGCAGCTGTTTAATGTCATGCATTTTAACGGGTGTGGTTTTTTCAGCCTTCTACTTTTCCCCACACTCAAGCTTTTTACCCCCACGTTTAAAAAATAGGGAGTTTAATACTACCATTGGTAGTGCAAGATGCCAAGATTAATATTCCAGCAAATTATGCTGTTTTATCTTCTGGTAACTTTAAAAGCAGACACTCTGTCTCCACAGCAGAGGAAAGAAAAACAATTCTACATTTTTCTTGTGTTGGTTTTTATTGATCTAAAGAAAGCCCTAAAAAATACTGTGCTGCAGGGTGGAGGCATTTGAATGTTCAGTAGAGGTAAATACGGTGTGAACTTAGTGTTTGTCAGATTATTGTTGTTACTGTTGTTGCAGAGAGTGTTTCTTCTTCCATACTTCATAAGATATACTGATGTTAGCTGAGGACTCTCTGAATATTTATTTATGTTAAAACCCAAACTACTAGACAGTGCAAACACTATTAGGGTGTTTTTTAGGATACAAAGCACTTTTTTCCCCCTCCACTGTGAAATTACACTGTAGACTGTGATCTCAGTCAACCAAACTGAGACAAACATTTGTGGGAGCTGATGATTAGAGAGAAAACATGTAGTAAATAGTAAAGAGACGAGTCAAAAAGGAGATAAATTACTTAAAGTAAATATTTTGCCTAGCTATTGTATATTGAGTACTGGAAGGTAAAAAGCTGAATGGAATAGCTTGCATGCCATTGCAATCGCTTGGCTGATTTTTGAAGTAAAAAATGGGAAATCCTGTGTCTTGAATCAGTGCGGCTTCCACAATTGTCTGTGGAAGTCTGTAATAGTCTTTTAGCTGCTTGATGTCATGCTCTTTTCAGCAGTTATGAGTCTGGCCTTCATTTTGCATGAACTTTCATGTGCCATGCAGCAGCAGATTTTGTTTCCCTGTTGACATTAGATGGGTTATCTCTTACTTGAGGGACCAGGAAAGTACTTGGATTCTGTCTGTTGTAATTCTACAAACCCATCTACAACACAAAACAAATTGGTTTTAAACTCAAAGATGGGACATTTAGACTACCTATAAGGAAGAATTTTTTTTATGCTGAGGGTTGTGAAACACTGGAACAGGTTGTTCAGGGACGTGGTAGGTGCCCCATCCCCGAAGACATTTAAGGTCAGGCTGGCTGAGTCTGCAAGCAGCCTGCTCTAGTTGGAGATAACCCTGCTCACTGCATTGGGCTGGATTTGATTCTGTGATCACTTATCTGCATTGTTGAGAGCAAGGCAGATCTGTTTGCTGTTCAAACACCTAGCTCAGTGTCTATGTGAAGTTATAAACAAGAACCCAACCGCTTGAGAGCTTCAGTACTTTTCAGGTTTTGTGTTCTGTTTACTGTTTGCCTTAGTTTGCAAACAGAGCAGCAATAATCAGAAAAAATGTTTGCATATATTTATCGTCTACTATGTCAAGTGTATTCTGTCTACCATTACAGTCAAACTTGAAAGTATTAGTGTAAATGTAAACGTCACACTCCTGAATTGCTGTTAAATGGAGGAAAAACTAAAAAACTAGACAACTGGTATCCTTTCCCTCACTCTTTGCAGGGATTGCAGTGTGTAATGTGCCAGCTGCCTCAGTAGAAGAAACGGCAGATTCTACCATGTGCCACATCCTGAACCTGTACAGGCGAACCACCTGGCTTCACCAGGCTTTGCGAGAAGGCACAAGAGTACAGAGCGTTGAACAGATCCGGGAAGTGGCCTCTGGAGCTGCCAGGATCAGAGGGGAGACCTTGGGCATTATTGGATTAGGTACGTTGATTTGAGAGGTGGTTTAATGCACCTCACCTGATCAAAAAAATTAACATTTGACCTATAGAAGGGGAGCACTTAGTTTGTTGCATTCAGTGTGATCCTGCTTAATTCCTGGTGTTTGTGTCTCGGTTGTTTTTCCCTTACACATAATTTCCCTCAGACAGCTGATTTTGTTGCTGATGCTCTCTGAATACCTTGAGCTTCGCTGCAGCTTTCTGCTGCTGTATTGTGTGGTGTTAGCCATGGTTTTGTGAGAGGAGACTCATTACTTCCCTTTTCCAGGACAAGGATCTTGCTGCTGCAACCAAGTTGTCACATGTAGATGTTGTATTTCTTGTCTGCTGGCAGATCTGTCTCTTCCTGGTAGTGTTCCAGACCAAGTTGGGTAGGGCACTGGGCAACCTGGTCTAGCGAGAAATGCCCTACCAGGGGACTAGATCTAGATGGTCTTTGAGGTCCCTTCCAACTCAAGCCATTCTATGAATTTATGGTCTAGTTCTGTTTGTTCTTTTTATTTTTTTTCCACTGTTTTCTACATCTGAAAAATCTTTGCTGCAATGACAGCCTGCAGAGCAGTTTTTTCATGGACTTAGTTGAGCTGCATGTGAAATTATATTTCAGCTCGAATGAGAGGAAAAATATATGCAAGAAAGTTTGAAATGTTTCCAGACCTAATACAATCACCTACTTACCTCTATGAATGTCCCGGAATGGGATTCAGCATCTAACAGTTAGACAGGCTTGCCTGAGATGAATTTAATTACTGTCTGTTACAGAACTAAGGAAGAAAAACCAGCAAGTTGGTTTCTATATAAAATTATTCAGTCATGTGCTTTTCTTACTGAGGTTCTGATAGATGGTAAATGTAATTGCGGCAGAATTCATCCACAGAATTAATACTACGATTCTGACAACAAAGCATCATATTCAGAGAACTGTTACAGTTACACATTGCTGTCAAGAAATTCAAGCCATGAAATTTTACTTCAGGAAGCTGAAAATAACCTGCCATGACGTGGTACTTGTCTAAATGAGTATTTAACACACCAGAAACAGTCTTCACAGTCAAAGAATTGCCTTTAAAGTACGACTTTTAGGAGATTAACCATGAAGTTGCTTTCTCAAATCTGTGCTCAGGTGATCGTGCGCTGCATTTAAATACACAGTTGCTGCATCAGTTCACAGCAGCTGTATATAAATAAGACAATCACTTGCAATGTTTTATAAATGGAAATGTCTACCTAGGTTTTTTTAAAATTAAGCCTTTTTTCATGCCTTTTGCTGAAACTGTCATGTTAGTATTGCCTTTTTTGGTTTGCTCAAATTCCACATTGATAATAGGAAAAAAGGGTCATTCATTATGGATATCCTTAAGTGAATTGTGTGTGTGGTGTTTGCATTGTCAATGACTGAGGAGTATGTAAAGAAACAAATGGATAATCTTCTAAATACATAATGCAAAGCTACTTAAAATGATGTGGGAAATGTTTGGTTTAAAGAACAAGTTCTTTATGTGCATGTGGATTAAAAGGGGTAGTAAAAGCTGGTTTTAAAGGTACACATCTGTTACAGTTATTAAACAGTCATTTTAGCTAACCTTTTATTGTTTCTATTTCTTTTGCTGCAATGGAATGTTCAGAGTTTTCAGGAAAACTAAGTTCTAAAGTTTCTAAGATATCCACTCTTCTTTTTTTGCATGTGTATAAATAGTTACAGCATTTTGATTCTAATGTCTTCTAGTAACCTCCTGTGTAGCTATATATTAATGAAAAATAAAAATGTATTTGTAGATGATAAATCAGGATGTACTACATCTTACATGTGAGCACTTGAGGCTCTTAGGCAGTGATATACACTCTGTGTTATTACTGATCCCTGCAGGAGGCTACCTGTTTGTAGTTTCAGGCTGAAATGTGTATTTACAGCCACCTTACAAGCTCTGATGCCCATAGGTTGTTTCTTTGATAGTGACTTCTTCCCATGTCTGTACTTTGGCCTCTGTTTTATTGTCTAAATGTGTCAGCATCAAAGTGAGGAACCACTAAGAGGCTATGAAATGAATGGATTGCACACAAAATAAATAAATCTCATCATTTGTTGCTGTGGGTCCTTTTTTCTAGTGAGACGTAGTATCGCCGTTTCTGTTGTTTCTTGTTCATGTGCCTCTGAGATGATCTTTTATTTCCAACTACAGCTCTGTTTCTCCATTTGTGCCTTAAATTTGTCATGTCTTCTGCAGTGGGTTGCTTCAGTTTCTTACTTTGCTGTTGCAATAGCTAGGTCCAAACATTCTTCATATCTGTTCCTGGGGTTTTCTCTTTTGCCAAAGAGAAACACCCTAGCTCTTGCCTGTCTTTGTAACTAAGTCATTCCTTCCGAAGCTTTGGTTCCTCACTTCCTTACTTCCTTATCCACTGGTCTAGCCAAGTTTCATGACTCACTTGCCTTTCTCTTTCCATCACCCACTCTTTTCTTTGCCTCCTCTTGCATATTGCTGCTTTGACACTTGATCTGTCCCGCTTAATCCTATTATTCCATGCTCCTCCTTTATAGTTAACCACGTCTCTCATCCTTTGCTTGTATTAAGCTTGAAGATAAGCAGAGACTAAACAGCGTAATGCCTCCTTCATGTGCTTGTTGGATACCATCAGTCGTGTTGTTTGGTTAGCTTCTGAGCTACTTAGGGCAGAGCCTGTGTTTCTTCCTGCCTGTATGAAGTGTGTGATTCTTTGAGCCTTACATAAATTATAATATCTCATCATTAAACAGCTTTGTCACTTTTAATCTTTATTGTTAGCCAGTGTCTTGTATTTCAAGTGATGCATCATGAGTGTGCACGTGCAGTTCTGGATTTAAAATTAAAAAACCTTTTTGCTTTTAATGCAGTTATTTAAGGAAGTTTTTTAAAGGAGAGTAGTATGAACAGCAGCGTATAAGTACTTGGGTGAATAGATAGCTGGACCTGGTTCTGCTGTGATAATTTCACAGTGAAAGCAATGAAGTCACACTCCCTTTCCCTTCCTTCTCAGTTGCAAATGCTGATGACTAATAGCAAATGCATTTCCTCACTCAAGAGAGGTGAAATTCCTTGAAATACATTTGTCTCTGCATCATAATGGATGTCATCACTCTGGATTTTCTCAGCAGTACCACAGTCCTGACTAGCTGTTGGCCAAAAAACTGATCTGCATTATCAGACAATATTAAAGCTTAAGAGTTGGGTGGTGTTACCGTGCAATAAATGATGTGCCTTTAGCAGTGCTGCTAGCACTGTTAATGTGCTCAGCAGGAAATGTAACACGTTTCAGAATTCTCCAAGAGGCAGGAAACATTACCCACATTCTCCATTACTGTTGCAGAGACTGGAAAGAACTGCTAAATGAAAGCACTTTGCTTTCCATGGAAGTCTGCAGGCAGGTTGTCAAGATGTCCACTCTATCAAAGGCATTTTGTAAAGCTTTGTAGTACCAGCATGGGATGCACATCCTTTGCCCGAGTGCTGAGTGGGGTCAGTGACAGCTGTAGCTGCAGTCACATTCAAATCAGGTCATTAGCAAGGTCAAAGTCAGCGACCTTACAGCGTGGGAGAAAGTTGGAGTGGATCAGTCAAACTATATCAGGAGATCCAGGTGTTTAAGGTAGAGTTGTCCCAACGGAGGGATGCTCTGTTGTTCCTGATGCACTGAGGCAGGTTTTGAGCCATCCCTCATGTCCAGTAGAATCTTATCTAATAGAAGTGTTTTGGTAAAGTTAAAAGCAGTGTCAGGTTTGTGGGTGTACTGTCTTGTCAGTAGTTTAAAAAGGAGTTGGCAGTCCACCTATGTATGTGTCTAACAAGACTATGAATTGCCAATTGTGGAAGAGTTTTGTTCTATAGATTAATTGTAGTAGGACATTTTTTGCTGTATCTACATGCATGCAATTCCTAAGTGTTTCAGATGGAAACTTCACACACGTAGAAGAGGCTTTGTTTTATTAGCCTCGTTAGAATAAATGGAAAGTGTAGCTTTAACTGGAGAGTCTGTTGTAGGGGATTGCACTGCTGTGAAATCCCCTCAGGTACTAGTGTTGCCAAGAGTGTAAAAAGAACAGAGAGCAGAATGTTGTATGTGAAAATGAGTGGAGCTGGAGTAAAAGCGTTATGCTTCATTTACAAAAAAAAGGCATTTGTGTGACTGATTCCTTGAGCCAAAACTTGAAAATACTAATGTTTGTGCTTATTGCCTAATTCAAGTTTATAAAAACAGTTTGGAAAGCAAGCAAATAACTTAGGCTAGTATTGAAATAAAAGATTTTGAAGAGTGTTTTACCTTGGTGTCTCCAAAGAAAAGCAGGCAGCCCCCTTCAGATTGACACGCTGTTTAATAGTCCAAACACATCTATTACTAGGCACTGCAGAACTGCCATGTTCAGGTTAAATTAACAAGAAAAAAACCTTTTTTCCTGTGCTTAATTTCATTCAAAGAGTGACTGAGAAGTAGAGGGAAATCCCCTCAAGCACAATAGGAAGGAAATGGGTTTGCCTGTGTTAATTTGATACTCTTCTGAGCAAACTTAGATGTTACAAAAGAGAACCTGTTGACTTTTTAATGTGAGAAATTACTATTGTGTGTGTGTGTGTGTGTTCAGTGATACTTTTTAAATGTCTTTAAACTTTATCTAGTGTGTAGTCATCTAACCCAAAAAAGGTGTTAGTTGTATTTGGTTGATGGATACAAAGTTCTTTAGAGCCTCAGATGACAGGATTCTGTTTAGGCATTTCAGTGTTGTGTCTTTCAAAAGGAAACAAAACAATGGTTCAGAAAAGGGGTTCCGTGTGTGGAGAATGGTTGAACTTCAGATTAAACAAATTATCTTTTATTTAATCCATTTTTGGGGATTAATTTTACAGCTTTTTATTAAAGCCAGCATGGATAAGACTAAGTCCTTGGCAAGAAGCATTTACAAGTAGTAATGTTGTCCCATAAACAGACCCAGCAGTGAAATCCTCACATTACACAGGTCATAGCAGATTGCATGATGTCTTCTGGCATTGCAGGTCTCCAGTTGCAAAAGATGCAAATCTCACACTTTGTTTAGAACAAAGCAGTATGAAACATGGTCTTAGTGATGATTTCAAGTGGGGTGAGAGCCACTTGTAGTTTATCCTCTTTCAGTTGCCATATAAAATGGTATGGTTTGATGTATGTATTTGCAATTGGAAGGAGAAGACTACCTTACACCAGCTGCTTCACATCTGTTTTCATTGCATGTTTATCTTGTTCTAGGACGTGTTGGGCAAGCAGTAGCACTACGTGCCAAAGCCTTTGGCTTCAGTGTGATTTTCTATGACCCATACCTCTCAGATGGCATGGAGCGTGCTCTGGGACTGCAGCGGGTGAGCACTTTGCAGGACCTGCTGTTCCACAGTGACTGTGTTACTCTGCACTGCAACTTGAATGAACACAATCACCATCTTATTAATGACTTCACCATAAAGCAGGTAATAATCTCCATTGGCACACTCGACACTGGGGCTGGTTGCTGACACTGACAGCATTAATTTATGTAAACAGGCAGGTTCTCATTTGAAAGGAATTTCTTACTCTTTTGCTGGTTTGAGGTCAGGCAGGTTTATGACTGACTAGCAAATAGTTGGTATATTTATATATTGTTGCTTTTATTGTCTTTTTTGCTCCATAACATTGCATTTGTGGAAATAACTTTCACTTTCTAATATTGCTCAGTTGTAATAGTATTTCATCATATGAAAACACTTTCTCTGGGTCGTCTTGTAGCTGCTTCCTTTACCTGTGTATTTTCAGGCAGCAGTTCTGCCTTTCACTCTTTTACCGAAGTTTGAGTTCTTTACGTGCAATTTAAGGATTGTGACTAAAGGGCTCCCCCCTGTGCTCAGTCCTGATGCTTGCAAAGCTCTTCTTGGGATGGCTTGCCTTTACAGCATGGCATTATCTGGAAAAAGAATGGTTTTTGGGATTAATACTAATCTCTCCCTGAAGTTTTAGGTAATATTAAAATAATTCTAAAAACTAAGTGTAGTAACTGCTCCATCGCTGACTAATTTAATGCTAATTTTCCATTTAATGTTCACCTTCCCAGTCCAACCATAGTGTAGATAACGGCCAGAAACACAGTGTTGGAGGTGTAAGAGCACTGTTTATATACAGGAAAGAAACTTGTATGATTAAGAGTTGATGTTACTGTTCTTTGTACCTGTAGTGTTTATGTATGTTGATAACAGTGACACCACTCACTAGTAGTAAAATCATTGGCTTCTGAGAAATAGGTTGTACCGAATACTCCTTAACTTTGGTAGAACGGAGATAATCACTGAAAGTGTTCTACAGTCACATAGCAAACTGGCAATATTACTTCTTGATTTGAGAGTTTAGGGATTTTGCAGAGCCGTCCTGACATAGATTTAAATCCTGAGCTCTGATTTTATAAAAAACATGTTTAAATAACAGATCTCTGAGAGAACACAACTCTGTCACCCTGCCTTGAGTGTTGTCTTCTGTTGTGTGCTCAGCTATGTTTAACAGTTATTCCATGGTTAGATGTCTTTGCACACAGACATCAGACAGAATCACAGTAAAATCATTGGTGCTTTCCGGAGGCTTAACAGTGGTCAAACCCTCCTGGAGATGCTCCTGTGCGACTTGATCTAGGTGATTCTGCTCTGGCAGGGTGATTGGACTGGATGATCTTTGGATTTTCCAATCTCTAATGTTCTGTGATTCGCCATGAAACTTGTGCAAGGACGTCACAGGGTGGTTTTTCCCTGAAGGTGGATAGATACAGTGAGCTTTGGAGAAGGCATTGGGCATTAATGAGAAAAACAAAACATTAAAACTGAGAACCATATGAAATTTAATGCTTAGGTTAAAATTTCTACTGGAAATGATATCAATAAGCATTTAATTTTGTTGTTATCCGTTGTGATTAAAGCAAGAATAAAAATGTTAGTCCTTGATTTGGATAAAAGTTTGGATGAAGCAGTCTATATTGTAACAGTTGATGTGAAAAACAACATTTTTAACACTTCTGACTGCTTAGTTTACATAGAACAGATTTTCTGAATATGCATCAGAAAGAGCTGGAATCGGTTTTTTTTAGGCTGACAGATGTTATAGTTGCTCTAAAATTTTTAGACCGTGTTGCATGCCACTTCTGTTCAATATTGCCTGCTCGTGCAATAACCAGTTTTTAGATAAAGTACAAGTATGGTGCGTCTCATTTCACTGAAGTCTCATCCTAAGTTTTGTTTCAAATCTGAGGTGGCACAACTTGAAAATGCATCTTTGAAAATTTGGTGTCAGTCTTCTCTTCCAGTAGCTTTTCCCTTTAATTAGTCTGCATTCTCCCCAGTTGTCCCAGAGCAGCTCAGAGAAGTGTTTCAAGCTTGTGTTTATTACCTGTGGTAATCAAGTGCTCATAAGAGAAGCTGAGGTCATCTTTAGTTTTACAGCTTTGAGAAGCAGACACTGCAGTTTGAACACAATACATTTTTAAAGCATCTATGCAGGTTTAGTGTAGGTGAATTGAACAGTGTCAGCAGTTTTAGCTGTGAAGCTGTTTCAAGCTTCCACCCATTGTTAAGGATCAGTTCTGCCTGCATCCACCCTTCTAGTTTATCATGAGTCACGTAATTCCTTCCCACTAGAATGCACTTACGCAGCCATATTCTGTTTGATTTGGAATCGTCTCAGTGCTAGCTTTAGAGTTTTGTAAATAGTCCTAGAATTAAAACTCAAAGCAAGGTTATTAAGGTTAGACAGAAGATAGTAGCAGGGTTCACTTTGATTAGGATTTTCAAGTGCTTCAAAGGGCATATGAGTACATGAGGCTATACTTAAACTTCCAATTACCTATTTGCAAGAGCACAGAGAGTGAGTCTATATAAACTCCCACAAGCCTTTGTGGTGTGTTTGCACAGATGTGACTGTCACTTGGGTGAGCTCTTCTCGGGTAGCTTTCATCTAGTTCTCTCCGCTGACTTGAAGTAGTAGAAGTAGAGTGATATTTTCCATCAGAGATGTCTTGCTGTTACTAGACCAACTAAAGATCACGCCACCATTTCTTCACTGTTACAATTCCCAAGTTAATTAAAACTAAGTGTCCCTTCTGCTCTTGTAAGTGGACTTAGTTTTGCCATACACTAATGGGTGAGTTATCCTGTAAGCTCAAGAATCCACAGATGGAGAGAGGCAGGACTGCACTAAACCCAGTGGGCTGTCTAGCAAAATATGTTTGTGTTTTTATGACATAACAGGCATATGCTTACACTAAATTGTTTAATATTTATTATCTGATGTAAAAATTAGTCTCATAGCTGACTTTCCTCCAAACCTCCATGCTGTTTGTGAATTTGTTGTTTCAGATCTTTAAGCATATGGAACCATTTACATAAAGCTTGTACAGGTTTTAAGTAGTTGATTTTGGTGTCAAAGTGTTGGGGTTTTATTGTAATGGTGGGAGATGGACTTTTATGATTCATGTTTACCGTGGTTCCTGCTCTTCATTTGCTTACTTTCATGCACAAAGTGCTTCTAAGATCAGAAGCTGTGTTTGAGGCACCTGGTAAAAGATAAACTATTGGGGTGGCTGAAAGCAGGATGCAGTAATTTACTTTTTTTTCTGTTCCATCCCTCTCGTTTAAACTGCCACTCTGTTTTCATGTTGGGGATGTATTATGGTGTAAATTGTTGTAGTTCTCCCCATACACTGTCATCTACAATGCTAATCTGCTCAATGCACAGCACAGCTTCTCTCCTGGGCACACAGTGTTCTCAACGAAACTCATTTTCATGCCTTTTAATTGAATAACATACAAATTCCGTAGACTTTTATTTGAAAGGCGCTTGGGGGGGAGGAAGGTAAAGGAAAAAAAATAAATACAGCCTAGATCTCCTGTGTTTTGACAACTAAAGGGAAAATCCAGAATTCAAGTAGCCTTTTATTTGTGTGGAACTTGAAAACTGTGAAGTACGAATTTGTTTAAGAATGTGCTGTAGGTTGTCTCATGCAATTTCACTGTGAAATAAAAGGACATAAAATGATCTGTCATGTTCATATGCACAGTTGTAACTGTTGGTCATGTTACTGCACAATATCTGAAACAATGCTTCTATTAAAAGCTACTGCTTCCAAGAAACAAAAGGTTACTAAGTGCTGTGAAATAGCAGTTTATGTTAGAAGCGTCACACTTCGTGGTACTTGCCAAATGGAAAGGGAGGACAACTGTTCCAGGTTAAACCAGCTGAAGAGCCTTTGTTGTGATGGATGCTGCTTTTGAGTAAAAAATAATGCCACAACGATTTTATTTCATTTATTTTTATTTCATCATTCTTGTTTTTAACTTTCCCTAGATGAGACAAGGGGCTTTCCTGGTCAACACAGCTCGAGGTGGGTTAGTAGACGAAAAAGCACTTGCACAGGCCCTGAAGGAAGGAAGGATACGAGGGGCAGCCTTAGATGTACATGAGTCAGAACCATTCAGGTGCTTTTCCTTTTCTTTTCTTTTTATTTTGTTCACGTTCTTGTTTTTAAGTCTTAGTGCATGATACAATCAACAGCAACAAGTAAATTCAGTTTTCCCTTTCCCTGGTGGCAAAATACTCCTTAGTAAAGCAACATGAATCTGTGCAGCACTGGACTAATGCAAACGTGGATGGAGCTTGTGTATGCAGCCAGAGTGGAAAAAAGTGGCATCCAGGGTTAAATTCCCCAGCAAAAAACCAAAACAAATATTCAATTGGTTTATTTAGTAGGAATAGCAAGGACTTGGATTCAAATCCTTGGTATGACTGTGTGATGGCTTTGAGAGGAGTGTTTCTTCGTAATTGAATGAACTAGAGGCAAATAATGCTGATGCCTATACAAACCAGATTATGGTGTGAGAAGTAACTACTTCATGACACCTTCCTGGAGGCAAAGACATACTTTTGTTCAGATTACCTCTGCAGGAAAGACATGCATGTACCAGGTTGCAAAAAAAAAAAAGCTAAGGAAGGTGGTCAGAGTGCAGGTTTGTTTTGTTTTACACTTTATTAGGTGAGTAACTCTGCTGTCATTAGCAGAGCTTGTAGTGCAAGGCTTAGTTTTTGAATGGCACTGAGAAGCCCAGCATTTTAGGCAGAAATGTGGCACTCCCCACGGTGGCACTGGTATTGCTATATTAACCCTTCAAATCAGTAGTGACCCTGTTTGATATCTGCTTGAGCCTGACTTCTCAGTTGGTTACCAGAGTAGTCTGCTGTAGCTTAGTGCTTGTATGCCACAAGCCGCCTTCAGTCTGCTGTTCATTTTAACTGGAACAATTCACAGATATTTTTGAAGAGGAACACAATCAGGACTTGAGGGCAGGAGGACACTCTTGTATCAATTTGGAAGGGAAAGAAAAACTTTAATAAAATAGAACATATTCTTTTAGGTAGAATTTTTATATCTACTGGGGTACAATGCCACATCACAAATATTTAATTTTATTTATGCATACCCTGCATTCATTTACTTCTAAATGTAGTCATTATGATGCAGCAGTGCTGTGCAAAGCCAGAGTCTTAACAGCTTGAGGGACTTCCAGCTCCATACATTCTTCCCAATTCAGATCTCAGATCTGCACAAGCAGACAGTTGCAGCTCTAGGAAGCCCCATTTACTGCATGGAGATGCCATCTGCAGAGATTCAGTTGCAGGATTACAGCCACAATTTCCTTTGGCTTCAGTGTTGCATGTCTATCTGATCGCAGCATGCAACTCTTTATTCAAGAGTTCTGCCAGATATGGTGATGTTTATTGAACTACAGATGAAACCTATCATTCTATGATTTATGACTGACCCTGTAAGCACACTTTTGTCTTAAAATATTTGTTCCCCTGTTTTTACAATTGACTAAGATTAGTAAAGCTGGAAATGAATAGGAGGAGCAATTTCCATTATTTTCAGTTTCTTTGTATCTGTGATAGCTCTGTTACACAGATTGATTGTTTTCTTTGAAAATCTAGCTGTAAATTTCCTTCTTTCTGTGGAATTTGTGTAAAGGAACAGGAAAATAAAAAGTAGTTTAACAAAAAAAAATAACTGAATCATTAAAAAAACCAACAGTCAAGACTGCTGATGAACACAGTTCTTATTAGGAAATAATTGTCAGATTTTTCTTTAAATGACTGAGTGTCACGTTGATGGTGACTCTTAAGAGAACAGAGCTTTGTTGGCTAATGCAGTAAAACTCTGACAGAATGGACAAATGGAATGGCTTCTTGAATTGATTTGGGTCTTGCTGTGTGCATTTCTGCACCACAACGAGAATGGCAGTGGCTGTAGTTAGCATGAGTGCACTGGACAGAAGCTAATGTTACTACTATACTTAGCCTTCTACCCTTGAGTCTATGAAAGCTGATTTGTTGCTTACTTATACCATGGATAGTGTGTAAAACTAGCTGACAGAACTAGAGCCAAACCCAACAAGCAATAGAAATGTAATTATTTTGTTGTAGATACTAATTTGTGTATGTATAAATCCATCTGGATCTCCCCTTTCTCACACCCCATCCCCAATATTTTTGTAATTTGATCTTGTTTTAAATCTTTATTTAGCTTTAGTCAGGGCCCTTTGAAGGATGCACCAAACCTGATCTGTACCCCACATGCAGCCTGGTATAGTGAACAAGCATCAATTGAGATGCGGGAGGAAGCAGCACGAGAGATCCGACGGGCGATCACAGGTACTAACCCACCTTATAAGCTCCACTGCATATTTCTGCTTAACAAAATGTTTAAGTCTTCAGTCTTGAAAGATGCTGAAAAGAACAAACCTTAGGTTTTGTTTAGTGTCATGTTAATTTGGAATAAATTTGGAATGCAGAAACAAAAGAAATAGCCACTAAGACCACTCTCAGAACTGGAGCAGGTCATTTTGGAGGTTCATTGCAATTAGAGAGAAGGCAGGCACTGCAAACTAAGTACTTTTCCTGTATACAGAAATGTACTTGCATGTGAAAAATCCACTTTTGGGGTTTTTTTAGTTGCTCATAAATGTCACCCATGTGATGGTTTCGACTGCAAAACATCCAAATATTACTGGTATTTTTCATACGTTTTTCTAGATGCCCCTTTATACCTGTTCTGAACCATTCTGTTTCCTGCACTCTTTGTATTCCCCAGAGCTCAATTTTGTTTTAGAGAATGGTCTGCACTTTCCATGTCTTTAAGACTGTAATGCGCGGTGATCCTGCTGTTGCAGGCGGGTTTGACTAGATGATCTTTCGAGGTCCCTTCCGATCCGTAATGATTCTATGATTCTGTGAAAGCTTTCAAAGCTTCATGGTGATCCTAGTAGTGGTACTTCCACAACAACTTATTCTCTACGTCGTAACAAAGTTTTCAGCATTTTGTTGGAAGGACACTCTATTCTAGATGTTCTTCTTTAAAGCATTGCTAAAGAAGTCTGGCATTTTGAAGAGCAAAGTCTCTTTGTTATATAACTACCATGTAATTGTAAACTGTTCACATCAGAGAAGATGGTTATGTCTTGAACGTGCACTCTAATAAATAAACTGAGGAGAACAAGCCATTTGGCATTGATTTGAATCCCTTGTAGCCTAAAATAAAAGGATGGATTTTCATACTGGAAAATGATTCATTAAGCACTAATGTTCTCTCTTTAGTAGGACTTTGCTGTTTCCCCCTTGGCAATATAGACTGAATACTCTGCAGACATGAAGGGCCATCTGTGTCACCTTGAGAGTAGCTCAGTGCCAGCACATCACTCTGTTCTACAAAAAGCACTAGCTTTAGCCCTTCCGAGTTCTGTGCCTACAGAGGCTGGGCAATTTAGTTTCATGTATAGTCTGAGCAGAAAGAAGAGTCTCCTCTGCATGATGATTTAAAGGCACCTCTTAAACTCCTGATCTGAATTGCCCTTTACAGGACTATTTCCCTCTGTTTTAGAGGGAACTTTATTAAAGAGTCTGATCATCCCTTAGATGGAATTGGACTTTGTGCTGCAGAAAAGCTTTAATAGCACATTCATTAAGTTGTTGTGTGACTATTGCCTGCTCCCAGATAGCTCTGTGAGAGAGTGCACAAACAGCATATGGTACCTACTCGGAGGATGATTGATGTGCAAATAAGCATTAATAGTCTGCAGTATGAAAGCTGGTTAAAAGGTATATGGAGCTAGTTTTACATGAAATACTGTGCAATAGCCCAAACACGTGTGCCAGAGACCACAGACCTATATTGTCTTAAAGTGTGCAGCTGCGCTATCAGCGGTCTAAATCATCGATTTGTATCAAAGCTGTCAGCACTTTGGTGTTTGCACATGGTTTTTAGCAAGATCAAGCTGACGCCAACATTAAGGAGGTGAGAATGACATTGAATTGCAGTGAAACAAATGTAGGAGAGATACAGGAAGCATGGGATAAGGCTGGATATGTGAAAGTCCTTGGGGAGCACAGAGGAGAGTGTAGAGGGAACCTAATTACAAAAAGGTGTGCAGTGAAGGAATTTGGGGAATGACTACCATCTGATGATAAAGATGTTATGTCCTCTGCTGATACCAAAAAGTCAGTGATGTGTCTTAAGATAAAAAGAAATCAAATAGCTTAAATATATTTTAAATATAAAAAATTCAAAGTATTAGCTAAGGAGGACCAGTGAAAGCAGTGATGGAAAAAAATGGGTGGAAGAAAGTTTTCTGGTGTATTTAAATAATTAATGAAATTAATAAGGAATGAAAGAGATCACTGAGGTTTTGTTCATTATAGTAAATAAAAGTGAAGAGCAATTGCTATTAAAAAGGGAGGATCAGGAGCAAAGAAAAAAGTGTGGGTTGTAGTCAGGTTTATGGCACCTTCGCATTCAGAATCCTGTGTTCTTCACAGAGAGTGAAGAACATTACTACATATGGGGGAAAAGGAGTAAAGTGAAGTTAAAGACACAGCAGGAGGCTGCCTTACTGAATTTGTGTCAGCTCTGCTCTGTATTGATGTTACAGCTTCTTGGAAAGCATAAATATTGTTGGTAATGGTTTCATTGAGACGCTGTATTCAAAAGACAAAGAGAGATGGACAAATGAAAATTGTGCAAATCATTTGAACCAAATTATTAACCAAATCCTAGACAAAAAGGAAACTGATGATCAAAAATAAGCTCTTGCTGTGATGTTATATATTGATTTAAATATGCAACTGTTTGTAACTATTTTTAACATTGATAAGAACATAAAGCATACGATTTGAACTTTTTTTTTCCCTATCTCTTCTCCATTGCTTCATCCTAGGTCGTATTCCAGACAGTCTCAAAAACTGTGTTAACAAAGATCATTTGACTGCAGCTACACATTGGGCCAGCATGGATCCTGGAGTTGTTCATCCAGAGCTTAATGGTGCTGCATACAGGTAAGATGCTGCATGTATAAAGGGAATATCTCCTTATTTCAGAGTTGGATATTAAACAATAAAACCGTTCTTAATAAATGAGATGTTTTGGGGTTAGGACCCAGCTATATTGTTTTCATAGTTGTTACATTGAAGGTACTGATCTCATTGTGCTGGCTGAACACTCATGCAGTGCCTCACCAAGTATGTTTACTTGGCTTATCTTTTGTGTGTGGTTAGTAATACGTGAACAATACACAGTTTTCTGTTTATTTCAGTAAAACAATTCTGGCCACCTCCAGTGAGTGCAGTAACAGTTTATGCTCCTTTTGCTGAAGGTAATGATGCAGCTGTAGGTTACAGAAAGTCTTTAATTAATAAACTATTGTTAGTGATTTTTGTGGCCTCCAGGCACATGAGAGAACAAATAACTCAGTAGGTGAATAGATTGAAACAGCCTGTGGTGAATCTGAAAATATGTTTAAAATAGTGTTTTCTAAATTATGTGTTAAATTTAAAAGCAAATGCATTTGAGAGACTTGATCCATGTATTCTTAATCAACTGTGAAAGCAGCTTTTAATAATTAATAGAAACTGGTGATTTTTTGTTCTACAGCTGACATGTACATTCCTTAGCTAGTTGGCTTGAGAGTCTCTCTGACTCTTTATCCCTAGCAGCTGTTCCAGCAGCAGATTTTTCCCTAGTAGCCAGCTTCACACAGTTTTTATTTATGAAAAACATCTGCAGGTTTTTTTATCTTCTAGTATGGTATTTACTCATAAGAAGGATGAAAGTGGCTGAGAAAGCTACAAACAGCTGCTTCCCTCAGTGCCTAGAGGGAAGGGACAGTGCAGTTCTTTCATTTTTTTTAATACCTCTTTGTCCTAATCTTTCAGCTGTCCATCATACATCTTTCTTATCTTCATCCTTCTTTAGGAAGGCAACCCCATCCTTTTAATAGATTTGGAATATTCTTTGGGTTATCCTGTAAGAAAACCCAGCTGTGCACTGCTGACAAGTGAAGCAAAGCTAGTGTCCCAGTGACTTCTAACAATCTCTTCAGAAAGCGATGGAGAGCATGAGTAACTCTGCCATCATCTCCTTATCAGTAGCCATAAGTGCACCAAACAAAAAAAAATAACTTGGTCAACATTGATATATCTCACATCATGTCAATGTTTGTTTTTTTGGTAGAAGGTACATGAACATGCAGTTCTAAATAGCTGAAGAAGAATGTGCCTTTATTTGCCTAAAAGAAAACTTCAAGCATATGTGTCCTCATCCACACAGCATGTGGTTTCACCAACTACAGTTTGGAGGACTCAGGGTGGAGCTGAGTATAAGTGAGGTTTAAGGGCAGGTGTTGCTGAACAGGGAGTAATAACTCCAACCCTGTCATGGCAGTTAAGAACAGGGTTGCTTGCCCAAATTAAAGGCAGTTGTTTGTTCTTGTTTTGGGGGTCACCAGTTCAGCAGCAGCAGGCCTCACGGCTAGAAATGGATTTTAACTTAGGAATGTTTGGAGTTAATGATTTACAAGGTAAAGACCATATGTATTTAATTTAGGCAGGGTAACCACAGAACTGAAGGCCTTTTCTAGGCATTGTGTGAGTTAGTTTTTTCAATAAACAAAATTAATCATAAATAAATTCTGACTTCACACATTTTCAAATGTGAAGTAAACCTCACTTTGGGAATTCAGAGGGAGAAGTTGAGTCATACAGCAAATACTAAAAACTGATTTAAGAAGGGATGATAGAATAGTGTTTGAGTGTGGGTGAAGGCAGTTGCTAGTTTGCGCAGCATAAAGTAAGTGGAAATTGAAGCTTTATAAAGGAGTTTGTTTCAGTAGCTACACTTGCTGATGCTTAATTACTACCTGGATTAAGGACAGAATTTAAACTGATTGCTCAAAACAAATTTTTCTCTCTCTCCTTTGCAAGATTGTGTTCAGCTGACTGAGTTCTAGAGTCTTTCACAAGGCATTTCGCATGATGTTTCAGATATGCAAATAAATACCATAGTCATATGATACATATATGAATCCCATAGACCTGGAATAGTAATTTATGTGTTACAAATGCAAATAGGTCTTGAGCAAATTAATACTAATGAGGCTATTTTATTCTAGATAGATCATTTACTTGTATTTTGTTGGAGGGCAGAACTTGTAAATTACCAGATATTATTACAAGTGAAGAACATTGAGTGTTCGTCAGCAGAATATAATCTCAATCTTCTGAATGTAGTCATATTCTGTGGAAAACCAAGTAAATTACTATGGAATGCAAAATGCTCTGTCAACACAAAAGATCAAGCAAAGCTGACCTATCCTTTGAGTAAAGATTAACTGTTCCTCAGGAGTTTTTTGTAGCAATCTCAGCATAATATACCCTGGGTTTGGGTTGTGACTGTATTTTTTACTGAGCTGCCTGTTAAACACCCAGTGCCATTTTGTGTGTCACAGAGCATGCAGGTTACAGGCAAAAGGAAATTTGACAGTAAAATAGTGATTTGACTGACACATATTTCTACCTTGTACCAGGTAGAAGTTGAGAGATTCTAGATACTTCAGAGATATGTGAATGACATTAGTTAAAAGCTGGTAATTCAGGAGTTATTTCTTCATAAATTAAGACTATGTGGGAGAAGGAAGACTGTGGAGTAGCAGAGGACTTGTAACTGATCTCTTGCTTCTGCTTTTACAAAAACCATGTTCAGTGGACATTGTACCTGGAAAAAGTTCCAACTTGCTGTTGCCAGAAGAGTGGAAGTAACTTTTTGAAGTGCCGGAGGGCTGGTTAAGAATAGAAAAGCAATAAATAGCAGCAAAGGAGATAGTTACGTAGGATAGATATGCTCGTGTGTAGAGGCTGTTGAGTTTATATGCCCTCCTTTCAGGTACACAATTTGAACAGCACTGATGATTAAGTTAAAAAGGGAGGAATTATGAACAGGATGAAAATTATGAAAAGAGCAAGATAGGATTAGGAGGTGTCAAGCAAAATACAGTTTCTGTAGAGGGCTTTTATGTGTGGTTGGTTTGGCTACTACCACTGTGTAGCTTTAGGGCTTTTGGATGTTCCTACAAGTCTGTAGGAATCCAGTGTCTAAAGAGAGGTACTGGCAGGTGGAATCTCAATTATGACAGCTTGGTGTCAGGGGAAGTATTTTTATGTACAGAATGAATATTTGGAGCCAAAAGAGAATCACAGAAGTGTGGTTTGAACTGCTTAATGTGCTCATAAGGAAACTGTTAATGCTCCTAATTCAGCATCATCATGACGGGAGGCTCTGACTTCACTTCCTGAGGGAAACGCAGTTGCACAATTTTTCTCCTTGATGTCTCCCAACTCTGGTGTGTTGATGTTTGAGGAATATGTTGTTAGAAAGCAGAGGTTCTGTGTTGGAAACAGTTGCTGTGTTGGGCTTGCAAATAGAAGTTTTTGACATTTCATGTAGGGTTTTTTTATGAGGCACCTAGAGTAACAGGCAAGCTGTTTCAAAATTAAATTGGAGTAAGTAAACCAGTACCCAGTCTGACAGTTTTCATAGAAGTTAAAGCAAATTTGATTAACAGGATTCAAATTGAAGTACTGAAACAAGCAACTAATTCCATTACCAACTGCAAATTAATTCTAAGGAGCCTCTCTGGAGTAGGATTTAGCATAGAAAGCCAGGTAAATATATATACAATAGGGAACACACTTCCTTGGCCTACAGGACCTCCACATACTGGTCCTCCAGTCCAGATTGCAGTTGGTGGCATGATCTGTAGGACTCTTTCTCAGGACGACGAGGCCTGGCATGACCAGGCTGTGGTGTCTTTCGTTCCTGTTCCAAGTGCAATAGCCATAGAATGGTAGAGCAGGATAGTCATGCTGAGCCAGTCTGGTGCAGTGCATGTGAAGAGCAGTTACCATGACATTTCTGTGGAGGAAAAGAACAAACAAATGTGGTTTCACCCACCTTTTTTTTGTCCTCCTCTGAGTTTTGCACTAAGTCCTGCTCTATTTTTCCCTCAATTTGAGGGAACTTAGAATGAGTAGCACAAACATGTTACTTGAGAAAAGATGCTGCTTGAAACAGTTAAATTCCCTGGCGGATTCAGTGTTGAACTTTGAGAAGAAAATCAACAGAAGAATAATGTGATATTTGAAAAGACTTGACAAGACCCCAAGTGTCTTTCCTCACATTTAGTTTTGAGTAAATAATAAGGTAGCAGGTGCTGCAGAGAGTAAGCGGTAGGTTTGTGTGTTCAGGCTTTTAAATGGATAATGCTCTCTCTAGGATGCTTGGGTGAGCAGAATACAGCACAAGTGAATTAGGCACGAGTGTGCATGCAGTGTTGTGATGGGGAGGGGAGGTGGAGTGTTAAGCAGCCAGCACAAGGGAACTTGCAAATGGTTATTGAGCTCCTTGGCAAAATAAAAACATTTGTGTTGGAAGTGTTAATGCGTAGCTGCTGTTTATGTGTGTCAATGTGAAACACCAGCGTCCGTCAGTTACATCCGAACTTTGCAATCAGAACAGTGGATTTGCAAGGTTTTTAGCATGATAATATCAGAGCCATCATAAAATCAAGCTGAATCGGGGGATTTTTTTATAAAATATTTAGGTCTTGGTGTTCATTCTGAATAGTTATTCAACTCTGATCTCTATCTGTAGTGCCATGTCTTTGCATCTCTTGCAATCTGCCTGAATTAGAATTGTAGAATCGTAGAGGTTGGAAAAGACCTTCACGATCAAGTTTAACCATTAATTTAACTGTACCAAGCCTACCACTAAACTATGTCCTGAATTGCCAGACCTGCGTAACTACTCGACCTATCCAAGGGTGATGATTCAACCCCTTTCCTGGGCAGCCTTTTCCAGTGCCTGGTGACCCTTTCAGTGAAATAGTTTTTCCTAATGTCTAACCTAAACTTCCCCCAGTGCAACTTGAGGCCTTTTCCTCTTGCCCTGTAACGTGTTACTTGTGAAGACACCAACTTCCACTTCTCTACAACCTCCTTTCAGGTGGATGTAGCCTTATGTGTAACTTGTTCTCCTTTAGACAAGTATGGAGCAAGCTTCATACTGATGAAGTTACTCAGGTGCAATAGGCTTGAATTTGTTTCAGATGTGTGGGTTATGATTACTCTTTTGGGGAGCTATCAGATAATTACGACTGCAAGGTTAGTTTATGGAAATATTTTTTCCAAACCACAACAGTGAAATTTCTGTGTGAGAATGAAGGATTTAAAAAAATCCCTTGAGAAAGAGTCATAGAGAACAAACAGTTACTGCAGTGACCTAGCCTGATTTACTGCTTGTTGAAGAGAACTTCCAGGTTCTTTCCTTTACTATGCTGCCATTTGTGCTTTTAAGTCTGCAATTAGATCTTGGGAAGAGATTCCTCACTGTGAGGGTGCTGAGGCACTAGAACAGGTTGCCCAGGGAGGTTGTGGATGCCCCCTCCCTGGAAATGTTCAAGGCCAGGTTGGAAGAGGCTCTGGGCAACCTGGCTTAGTGAGAGGTGCCTCTGCCTGTGGCAGAGGGGCTGGAAGTAGATGACCTCTACAGTCCATTCCAGCCTAAAGAATTGTATAAAATCTGAAGAACTGATCTAGCAAAGCTTCATTTCTCGTTTCTGTAAAATACAGCATCTTTTGCTTTGTTTGTCACCATCTGCATGTGGAGTTTCATCTGAAGCTTAACCGACTGGCTTTCTCACTGGCCTGAAAACAAAAGAAGCATCTCTGCAGCTCTAGGAGTAGTCAAGGTGGGCTGTTCAGTTAATATCCCTTGGTTTTCAGTATGTTCTTGGTTCTTTTCTCTCAGCAGGTATCCCCCAGGCGTTGTAAGCGTGGCTTCGACTGGCATACCTGCGGCGGTAGAAGGAATAGTCCCCAATCCTATGTCTTTATCACATGGCCTCCCTGCTGTAGCCCACCCGCCCCATGCTCCTTCCCCCGGCCAAACTGTCAAACCAGAAGCTGATAGAGACCACCCAAGCGACCAATTGTAGCCTATGAAAACAGCATTCCCAACATCAGAGATTTCAACTTCAGTGTGCGGAAAACAACAAAAAACAAAACCCTGGATTTTGATTAAAGGCAAAACCCATGAACTTACAGGAGGAGACGATTATTGTTTTAGAAACTGGTCCAATATACAGTACAAAACGAAAAGGTGGGCGACAAAAAGAAGATTTGGAAACATTTTTTCCTCCATATAAATTGTAGTTTGTCCCTGTCCAGTGGACTGATTCACTGTTTCTGTGTCCTATGGGTTCTTTGTTAAGCAAGAGAAGTTAGTAGTTAATTATATCATGAATGTACTTGTCTGTGTACAGTTTCTAGAACATTAAAAAGGGTTTGTTTGCTTAGCTGTCAACAAGGAAGAACATAAGGGAGGCATTCAACAAACCAATTTTGAGATTAAAAATCCTTTCTTTTATATTTTAAGACATGCCCAAAAATGAGGCAGTTGGCAAACTTCTCAGGACAATGAATTTTTCCCATTTTTCTTTCTACGCCACACAGTGCATTGTTTTTTCTACCTGCTTGTCTTATTTTTTAGAATAATTTAGTAAACGAAAGAAAAAACAGTTTCTCCTAATTTTGGCATGAATTCCCTTATTTCAAAATGAAGACAACCTTGCAAAGAGATTTTGAGGAAACAAAAGAAAAAAGGTTTTGTATAAACGAGCATCGTGCTTTTGTCACCAGTTAAAGTATATATTATTGGTGGTATGCGGAAAAGGCACTAGACTACTGAAAAGTAGCAGCATTTCATTGCCTACATTGATTCCTTCCTGGTAATGTGGTAGGCTAGCAATATTTTTGGTTAAAAACATGTTTGTGACTGTAACCATTTGTATGAATTATTTTAAAGAAATAAAAATCCCAGACAAATATCATATGTGTAAAAATTTTTATTTCTAGTAACTGTTTATTCAACTTTTATTAGGTTTCTTAGCTGTAATTTTTAAACAGATGCTGTCAGGTATTTCATTTCTAGCTTTACTTTGCTCTCTGTTGTTTGTAATACTGTCTTGGAAGCTTGAAAAATAAAAAAGTAATTCTTTCCGTACCGTTTTTCCCTTTACATTTCGTAAATGTTGATCTTTCTTTTTCCTGTGTTTCTAATGAAGTTTGAAATTAAGATGGATTTTGATTTGTACACCGGCATCATCAGCTACAATATGGTAACAGCATTTGTGCCACCACTGTGGGCAGAGCAAAGGAGGTACAACAGCAACTCAACAACAACAATAATAATAATAAATGTCTTTTGCCGAAGTCCAGCATGAAAAGTGTCCCTTGTATTATTTGCCTTTGTGATGGCGGAAGTATGCAGCTCTAGGTTAATGGTTGGACTTGATGACCTTAAAGGTCAGCCAAACTGATCCTGTGATTCTGTATTTGCTGTTTCTTGGAGTGCAGGCAGTGGAAGTGTTTCCAAGGCAGGTTGGATTTCAGCTGGAAGCTGGCTTGGCCTTTCCTGTGCTCCTGGGTAAGTTGCCCTCATCCCTGTGTGGGTCACAACAGTAAGACAAAAGTTTAGCTGCTGCAAGAAGGAAATCCAGTTTGGGCAAAAGAACCCAGACATAAACCACTTCTCTATTCTCTTGTCTATTTGTTCACTGTGAAGCCGAACTAGGAACTGTGCCCTGAAGGTTAGTGAGTTGTTTCTATGGCATCTATGAAAAGTTTCCTGTCTCCCATTCTGTCAGTTCAACAGAGTGAGTGGCCTCCACCTCTGCTTGGAAAGCATTAGGAGGCTGCAAGAGAAAGGCTGATGCAGGAGCTCTGTGTGAAGTGAAATTTTGTCTCTGTGAAAGCGTGGATGGTTTTTGTCTTGAGCATTGAATGTCTAGAGCCAAAACTCATCCATTACCATTCTACTTGATGGTAAAACCGTTCCTGTTCACTCCATGAGACAAAACAGAAAACAGCCCTAAAGCTGCAAGTTATCCCAGCTAAGACAGTTTTTAACAGCTTTGTGGCCAAAAGCTTGGTGAAAAACCACATGTGGTTTCCTACAGTTGAAGGAGGATTTAATATTTCATGGGTAGTTCATGTTCTAAACTGTTGTTTTGTCAAGCTGAAGATACTTCTTCAACATATGTAAAACAAACATTTAACATCTGGCTGCAGACACTCTCATTTGCATCCAGATTTCCCGAGAGTGTTGGGTTTTTTCCTCTTGTTCCTCTTGCATCAGTTTGAATGTGGCTTATGTAAGTAAGTTTTGTTCCCAGAGAATTAATAAAGTGATGAACTAGAGAGATGACACCAGTAGTTATCAAATGTGCTTCCTGAGCTCCAATGTGAGCCCCCCCTCTGCTTCCAACTGGATTTTTGAGCTATTAGCTGTTGAGCTGTGCTACTCTGACACAGGTTTTTATTGTTTGATTGTGAAATACTGCACTGCTGAGTGAGGGTAACATCTCCAGTTTTTATCCTAGTGCTTGAAACAGATCTGTTGGTCTGACTGATGGAGAGTAAACCAGTTTCCTGCTTCCCTTGGAACAGAAAGGAAAAGCCGTTGGGCAGTGATGAGACTGGTGGGTACTGGCTTCTGCCTTATGGTCTGAAAAGCTGAATTGAAAAGTAAAATGAAGAGAAAGACTTGGAATAAATGACTAGATGAAAGAGTGTACTTTCATAAACAGAGGCTGTTGTGCCAGACTAACCTTTTTCACTGGGTAGTGGAAACATGATTAGATTTCCCCTGGCTGGTAAAGAATGTGGTAAGTCAATTGTAGACAGGAGAAGATGCAGTTAGTGGCAAAATGGCAGCAGAAGGCCATAGGTGACCTGAGGCAGTGCTGGAACATGAAGGGAGACCTAATCAGTTCCTGTCTCAAAAGTGTCAGGATTTTTTTTTTGGTGGTGTTTCATTAATGAAGGAATGATCTTTGCCAAGAGCAAGACCAATCCCTGAAAGCTGCTGCTGGCTGAAAGACTGTGGACATCACCAGTGCATAGGAGGCTGTGGAGCCTGGAAGAGAATTCAGTGTTGTTGGAGAAGGTGCTGTCACAAGCAGGAAGGTACTAGTTGTGCAAATGCAAAGCCAGGTAGTTTCAGATCAAGTCAAAAACTTAGAACAGGAACCATAAGCAGTTTCTTGAGGTAGGGTTGATTGATCACCAATGTGGGGCAGCTGTAGGAAAAAGTGTGGTGGCAGGTGCATCTCACACAGCTTTTGATAGAGATGAGAATGGATCAGAGATGCTGACAGGGTCTGGATCATTTGTTGCATTTTTTGTCATGCATTTTCAGAAGGGTGACCTTGAGCTGAAGTCGTAGTGTAAGACCAGCTCTGAAAATCACTGAAGATGTGGAGGGGTTATAAGGGAATTAGAGTAATTTGCCACTTCTGGCTTAAACTGAAGGCCGGGTTGGGGAAAGATTTACAAGTAAGAAACGTTACAGAAGTGCTGGTATATGAACAGAAGCTGGAGTGGGGCTTAGGAAAAGGTCAGCAGGGAGGACCTGGGACAAGTTTCCAATTGGGGTGATGGACTCGGTCTTGAAGTCCCTGCAGCTTGGGTCTTTGTTTTGGTTTTGTAGGGTTTGAGGGGGTTTTTTTTGTAATAACTTTGATTTTACAGTCCTCAGAATGTTGCTTAAAGGTCACGCAAAGTTGCTACCAAACCAACAGCCAGAGGCCTTTTCTAGTCAGGGTAAAACACGTCAGCTTCCTTTACAACAACCCTCAGAGCTTCTTCCTGTGCTATGTTGGGGTTTTGAGAAAACAGCTTATGTTTTTTTGTCTAGCCTTCCACCTCAAATGATTTAAGGTTGGCTTTATGTTGCCAGCTTACTGCTTGCTTCAGACCAAAGGGTTGTCTTCTCCTCTCTAGTCTCAATGGATGCTTCAAAAACATTGGTTGTTCTGCTTGAGGGAGGAGGCAGCATTGCCAGTATTTCCCTTATTTCTTCCACTCCGACGTTTTTACCTTTTGTAGATTGGAAAAAGGGAAAAACAAAGTCATTGGTTTTAAGGACAGAGAGTAATACTAGATCATTTTGTCTGACCACTTAAGTGAAACCATTAAATGTCATATGCTTCTTCATTAAACCGGATGCTGTGCTTTGACTTAAGTAAATCTTTCAGAAAGATTTCTCATCCTCAAGTTAAAATGTCAAGTGTTGGGGTTTTTGCTATTTCCTTTGGTAGTTTGTTTAAATGGGGAATAACCGTCACTATAATTTTTAAACTGCTTTATTTAATTTGGCTGTTCCTGTCTCTGAATTCCAGTTATTGTTCCGTGTTGAACACGAGGTTGTGCAGGCTGACTTGAATTTAGTGAGTGTGTCACGTTATAGCCGATTTGCCTTTGTGTTGAGGTCAGTGACACATCTTCCAGGAAGACCAAACTGCTATTCATCTGTTTTCTTTTCCAGTTTCTTTCATTGTACTGTACGTCCTTTCCTTTGTGGCTCTGTGTTTGTGTTCCTTGGAATGACACAGTCCAATATGATTATCTTCTGCAGACGAGATTACAGGATTTCTTATCTTCTCCAATACTTACAGCAATTGGCTTCTTGTCTCCACTGACTTTGATTTCTCTCATAAAATATTTTCCTGCAAAGTTGGCAAGTCTTTCAAGAACTTGATTAATTCTCTTCTCTGTCTTCACATTGCATTTGCATAGATACAGCACCTGATTAGTAGCAGGCTCAGCGTCATCTAATGATAGGACAAGGGGCAATGGGTGTTAGCTGGAACAGAGGAGGTTTCACATCAATATCAGAAGGAACTTCTTCACAGTGAGGGTGACGGAGCACTGGAATGGGCTGCCCAGAGGGGTTGTGGAGTCTCCTTCTCTGGAGACATTTAAAACTCACCTGAATATGTTCCTGTGCGACTTGATGGTCACACAGGTGGTGCTGCTGTGGCAGGGGGATTGGCCTAGATGATCTTTTGGGGTCCCTTCCAATCCCTCATGTACTGTGATACTGTGAAATAATGTGCTGTGATACTGTGAAAGCTCCATGATAAGTAGATACTCAGTGCAGTGGTCCTGCTCTCCTAGTCCAGGTGCTTGCTTTCATCCCACCATCTGCACCCATTGTGTGTCTGCTTCTTGCAGAATGGACCTTATCTGGGCCTCATGTCCCCTATCAGGCTGTCACTCATCATCTGCCTCACGTCTTTCCTCCTTGTTTTTCTTCTAGTGTTTAGGAGACCTGGAAAACTATTTTTAGAATAACTTAGATTTTTAATCCAATTAATTTTTAGAATAACTGAAAATTAGACTTTTCAGAAACTGATCCTTTGATCAATTCTGCTTACTGATTACTGTCTTGACAAACCTATATCCGGTGCTCTGGGTTTTATGTCCTCTGTGGGGCTTGGGATTGCCTGGTTGGTCTCTTTCTATACAGTTCCTCATCTGGAGTTTCTTCCCTGCGTTTTCTGTAGTGCAGGGAAAAAAAACACGGTTCTTCAAGTCTAGTCTCTCATCACTTTCCTTTGCCTTTACATTTCTGCTCACAGTCATAACAATGTTTTCTTAAAGCAGTATTGTTTGGTTGGGGGGGGGGGGCGCACCATAAACAGACTAAAACACGTCCTTGGGATGATTAGAAGCATTTGAGACATTTCCAAGACAATGTGGGTCATTCTCTGAGCTCGCCAATCTGTTAAAAGCAGTTGTTATGCAGCCGTTAACAACGTATCTACCCCCTTCTGCCATATGCTGCCTAGGCAGGCTAAGGGGTTGCTGGTTGCAAGCGTTCATTCATGATGTGCTCAAGAAATAAAATAGGAAAAATATATTTAAATATAGTGTTTCGAGTTGCAAAGGTTTAAAACAGGAAAAAGGAATGAAGCCTCTCCAGCCATTTTCAAAATGTCCCATCCAATGCGGTGGATTGAATTCTCAAGCCAGTTGCCTCCAACGCAGCTGACAGTTTCACAGCTTGTTCCCCTTCCCTGCAATTCAGCACATCTAAAGCCATCGGAGTCCACCTCATTTAAGTCTCTGTTGTTATTTATTAGGATCTGTCAGGTTAATTCTGTGCTGTGTTTTATTATCCCTGGACCACAACAGAAAGAGCATCAGCTTCTGGTGCTTTCAACAACATATTTGCCATTATCAGCACCAGTAGATTTCATATTAACAGTGGAGCCAGGGGACTTCCAAATCCTTTTTGCTGTGGTTTCCAGCAATTTAGCTGCTTGCTTGCCCCTGGTTTTGAGAAGTTGTGAAATGTGTTGATCATGCTAGGAAGTTATGGGGATAGATTTATTGTTAGCTCTTAAATTACAGCCATTTGTGACTGGTTCCAAGGCCATCACTTGCCATTCCAGGTATGAGGTGCAAAGCCTGTCCTTTGAGATGGATTGCTGAAGCTGGGGGTTTTCAAGAGTTCATGTTCCGAACAGCTGTGTTTATTTTTCATTCTTCTTCCGCTGTTTTGTTTTCTTGTCCTGCAGAGCAGCCATTTTAAGCCCCGGATACAGCCCTTGTATTCAAGCAACACAGGTAAGAGATGAAGAATCTCCACCGTGACCCAAAGCTCGTTGTTAGAGGTTTTCAGCCTCCGAGTTCAAAGGATGAAGGCACGGTTTTGCATCGTGTGAGTAGTAGCTGAGATCTGGTCTCATTTTACAGAAAAATGGAAGTATTAAGCCTGTGGAAAGAGCAGTATTGACCTGTGACCCTTCGGACGGTGGCTCGCACTTGGATTTCCATGTGCATCCTGGAGGAAAATGTGTCACTCCTACGAATGTATTTACCCAGTGGCACAGGCACTGGGACGGAACCACTGGGAGAACTCTCCCCGTGTGTAACATCCAGCATTGCTGGAAATGGGGTAAGGTTTCTGGTGCTGCTGTGATCCCCCGAGCACTTTAGTTCTCATCTGCAACAAATCGTCAGTGGAGCTGCCAGTGAGTTCCAGTAGTTTGGTAGTTTGTGAAGGACAGCTGAGAGTTCAGATATGAGAAGACACCACAGGCCTTCCTTTTGGAAGGCTGTTGCCCAGCCATTAGATGGTGGCTGTTCTTCAATCCAGATTGATCTGACTGGGCTCTCTTTTCTGCCCGTCTTTAGAGACTGAAGTGACATTTTAAAAGAAATAGCTTATTGTGCTTTCTGATTTATAATTAAGTGACCAAGATTACAAAAGAATAATCCAGGGTCAGTCTTCAGAGATCCAAGTGTGTCTGCTGTAAACTCCTCCTGGCAACGAGTCTGATTTTCTAGTTTTAGAGCTGCTTCATTATTTAGGCAATGCCACCCAGAAGTCCCTTTGCGTACCGCTTCCTACCCCCTTCTCTCTCCAAATACATACAGCCCACTGAAAAGCTGGCCCCAAAAGACACAGAATTGTGACATTTCTCTAACCTGTGGTGATGTTTTTGAAAAAATCATAGAATCATTAGGAATTGGAAGGGACCTCAAAAGATCATCTAGTCCAATCCCCATGACACAGCAGGATCACCTAGACCAAGTCACACAGGAACACATTCAGGAGGGTCCTGAACATCTCCAGAGAAGGAGACTCCACAACCTCCCTGGGTAGCCTGTTCCAGGGCTCTGTCGCCCTCACTGTGAAGAAGTTCCTTCTGGTATTGATGTGGAACCTCCTGTGTTCCAGCTTACAACCATTGCCCCTCGTCCTATCACTAGATGACGTTGAGAAAATACTTTGATAACCCACATCTGAGAATTCACTTCCCCCTCCCCCAATTCTATTACTGTGAAGTTTAAAACTTCAAATGTTGGAAACACTGTTAAACAGATGTGTAGGCTCAGCACCATTAGCCTCCACAATCCCTTTGGGGAGGTAGATTCCTAGGGAGAAAAGATGATGACTTGTCATTTGTGATATGTTCATTTTCTGAAATTCTTTTTTTAGTAAGTTCATTGGATCACCTTGGTTTTTCAGAAACTCAGCATCTACTCAGCATCTGCTCAGCCTGGGGAGGGAAAGTTTGCCTGCTGTAGCCTTTGCCTGGGTGAACGTGTCAGGGGACAGATGTGACAGCCTGACCCTCGAGATGAGTTAAATATAAGTAAATACGATAGACAATGCAAGGCAGTACCGTGCTTTCCCATCTGAGCTTGTGGAGGTGCTGCAGTACCAACCCAAACCTTGGGCTTTAGTGAGATGTGACCTAAGCTGCTTTGATGTCACCCTCTGCATTTTACAGTAGGAATGAAATCGGGTGCTGATACCAGATTCCTGTCTCAGAAATCCCCGGTGCTCGCCGCTCAAGGCCAGGGCCCTATCCTGGCTCTGGAGCACCTGCGCTGTGATACCATCAGCTTTTCTACTCATTTCCCAGCTACGTTTAAGAACTACAGATGACCTGGTTAGTGACAGTTATAGATGCTATATATATATATATTAATTTCTACGCTCTCCGTCTGCTGTTTTGCCCCAAGATGTGGGAGCTGATGGGCACTGGGGATGGTGACGGAGGCACAGAAACACCGGGCTGTCCCTCCGCGATAGCCACTAGGTGGCAAAACAGACACTTTGTGCATCGAAAGGACGCGGTGATCCCACACGCACCTTCAAACAACGTGCTGTGCTTCCCCTGCGACTGCCTAACCCACCTCTATAAACGGGGTCGTTCTCCGAGGGGGTATGGCATGTCTGCGTGCTGCACACGGCCAGTGTTCCTCTGCAACGTCTGCAAATGAGCCCACTCCTCATTATGCATCGGTCATTCGAGGTTTAAGACTGTTTCAGCAGCAGAATTTGCCATCCTGTCACAGGGTTTGAAGAGGATAACGTGTTAACCACCCCGGTGAGACTGTTAATAAAGCTCTGTCAGTCCTGGCTCCCCCATTAATCATGGTTCAGGAGCTGTTTCCCTTCTAAAATCTGACTGCTCAAAGACCAGGGACCTGCTCAGGCTAGAGGCTCTGTAGTGTTTTCTTGTATTTATAGACAGGGAAATGAGTATTTTAGGGTAGTTTCTACTCCAGATATTTCACAGACACAGTATGAAGGCTTGTTAAAAAACCCCAGGGGAAACACAGACACCCCAAGCGTTTTCTAAAGCTTGAGTTTAGATTACACTGTTTGTTATCCTGACTGCAAGACCTTGTCCTCTGTGGAGAAGGTTCCTGTGCTTTTGCCTACTGGAGATGTCTCATGTTACAGATTTCCATCATGGTCTGGTTTTTTGTTTTCTCAATAGCGTTCAGGGGCCCTCACAGGGAAGTTTCCAGTTCTCTCTGTATGATGACAGCAGCGCTTTTGGCTGGCTTCTTTCAGACAAGTTTCACACATCCAAGCATGTCCTGCCCTCCTCCTCCTGATCCCTAACAATCCTGCTTGCAGCTGTGCATCTCACTGCTCTGCTGATCCTGCCCTTTCTGGACAGTGGTACCTCTTTTTTGTAGATGCTGAATGTGCAAGTGATCTGTTGCACATCCAGGTCCTGCAATCACCTTCAGCGACTCGTTCGCTCTTCCCTCCGCAAAGGTTTTGCTTGGACTATCTATTTTGCCCCAGAATGATGGTCTGAAATATCTGGGCTGCATCAAAAGTAGTAGTGACTGTCAGTCGAGGGAGATGATTCTCCCCCTCTACTCTGTGCTAGTGAGACTCCACCTGGAGTACCGTGTCCTGTTCTGGAGTCTCCAACAGAAGAAGGCCACAGAGCTCCTGGAACGTGTCCAGAGGAGAAAAACTCGAATCGTCAAGAGGGCTGGAGCACCTCCTCTATGAGGACAGGCTGAACAAGTTGGGGCTGTTCAGCCTGGAGAAGTGAAGGCTTGTATAGCAGCTTTCTAATATCTGAAGGGGGCTAGGAGATATCTGGGGTGGGGCTTTTTACATGGGTGTGTAGCGAGAGGACAAGGGGAAAGAGTTACAGACTTGAACAGGGAAGATTTAGGTTGGACTCTAGGAAAAGTTTCTATCCTGTGAGGGTGGTGGAGATGCAGGAACAGGTTGCCCAAGGAAATCGTGGCTGTCCCATCCCTGGAAGTGTTCAAGACCAGGTAGGATGGAGCCCAGAGTAAGCTGATCTAGTGAGGGTGTCCCTGTCTATGCAATAGGGTGGAACTAGGTCTCTAAGATCCCTTCCAACCCTGGCCATTCTGTGATTCTATATTCTAGAATGTGGTGGGAATCTCCCACTCTGGAATGATGAAACACATGAACAGGATTAGATTTTGTCTCCTCTGTGTCTGTGGCACACTGCGCATTAAAATCTACAGGTTAGAATTAGACACAGTGGCTATGGGAGTAGCTCAGGTCTAAGCAGCAGCAGGATGCCAGTTTGGCCAGTTGATTTGGTTTGTAATGGACCATTGGTCTTCTGATTGGAAGGTTGTGTATAACACTGGGAAACAGAGCACGATCGTCGCTTCCGCATCGCGGCATTCGTGTGGTTGTGCTGAGGTTTCACAAAACTATGGAAGATGCATTTTGCAAACTCTCAGGTACTTGCCTGCAGAATCTTTGTGCAGATATCGTACTATTTGTAGTCATCATTTCACTTTTAGCTCTCATGGCGTCAGGGAGTTCTCGCTGTTTTAATCATGGTCTGGTGGAGATGAGTTCTCCCATTGCTGCTGGCTGGAGGCAGGAGACTTCTCTGTAGGTGGAAAGGTAGCTGGAGGTCTGACAAGTGCTGCTGGGCAGTACCCTGACTTCTGAACAAATTGCACAAGGTGCTCAGTGCTCCCTTTAAGCTGCCGATCATGGTCCCCTGGCTGAGGTCAGGTCCAGCCTCGCTAGACCCTGTTTCCATGTGCCACAGCAAGGAGCTGCAAAGCCCAAGTCAAGTGCTATCCACAGGCAATCTATGACTCTTGATGTGATAAGAAAAAGCAAATATCCCCAGGCTTTTCTTGTGACATGGCAGCTTTCAGCCATAAAAGCTGACTTCTAGGATGTCCTCCAGTTTGCCATAATTTGCTAAGAAGCAAAAGCAAAAACAAATAAGCCACTAATGGAGTGATGACATGTTTTCTGAGAGTGTTAATTACATTACGATGGTGCCGGATTTACAACAGCTCGACAACACGGTTCTGTCTTTGATAGACATGAGAAACAGGAATGGCCCTGCCCTATAACCTGGTGGTTCCAGCATAGAGCAAGAGTAGTGTGTCTGTGATCTACAAGGGGTTGACCAGTGATCAGCAGTATTACAATGAATGGTTGTTGTCGGCTTAGTCCGTGCCCGGCTCGCAGCTATCTGTGCCGCTGCACTCACGCTGGAATGTATTTACAGCAGTTATTAATCACACGCTGGTGTTTCCTAAGTGGTCCCATTTTATTAGGTGTAACTGAGTTGTCAGTGGCACCCAGTGAACTGGAGTTCAGCCTGCACACTAGCACAGGAAAAACACAAGCCAGTGGCTAATTTGGCCCTGCTTTCTCTAATTGGAGGAAGCCATCGACCACGTACGTTAGCGGCACCGTTGCGCTGCGGAAGCCGTTTTAAGTAAAACAAGCCATCTATGGAAGAAGCACACTTAAAGATTTTTGTAATTACAAATATTCCTCCCGTTAAGCGAATTGCAGGGAAGTGTTTGTTGCTGTTGCTTTATTTCCCTGGAGGACTCTTCGGTAGTGGGAGCTTTGTTACGGTGATAAATGTGCCTGAGAGCTTTGTAATGTACTGATGCATTGCAATGATAAATGGAGCCGGTTAAGTAGTAAAGATCAAACACACAATTAAAGATTGTAATATACATCTTGCTGAGCAAGGGAAAGCGGCAGCGGGATCAGGACGATGAATACAAACGGCTCTATTGAACTAAGCAAAACATATCTTCTTATGCCTCCTGGCTGGGGGAATTGGGCCTGATGCTGGCTGCACGGACCTGCAAAGTGCTTGCGCGGATACA
This sequence comes from Rhinopomastus cyanomelas, assembly GCA_013400115.1. Taxonomy (NCBI): domain Eukaryota; kingdom Metazoa; phylum Chordata; class Aves; order Bucerotiformes; family Rhinopomastidae; genus Rhinopomastus; species Rhinopomastus cyanomelas. The sequence goes on along the minus strand of VXBP01003301.1, from coordinate 301,280 downwards.
AAATGCCTTTACAAAACGCCCGGTGTTCATAATCGATGGATGGGGCTTTCTCCAGCCGCTCAGACTAATAGAGACGTGCAACAAACCAGGGGCTGAGCAAATCGGCTCAGCATGGGGCGGCTGGGAGAGGAGCCTGGGCACAGCAGGCAGGGCTCACAGGTCTGACGCAGCGGCAGCAGAATTAATGAAAACATGTTGCACTTGACAAAAAGGTTAGAACCGAGTATTGGCAGCGCTGCCTCTATTGTCCAAAATGCCCTTTCCTAGAACCTTTCCCGGCAGGGAGGCTGGTTCACACTTGGCAGGGCCACGGAGGTTTTGCACTTCTCGTTGCCGCCGGCTCTTCCAACACCAGGAGAAAATGTGAGCTGGGAGGAGGGTGCTGGAAGAGGACAACATGGCAGTGCTTTGATTGAGAGTCACAAAAAGAAACCTGTAAAATGAAGGCTTACAAATGGGGCTTCCATTTGGAACTCAGGGCAGTACCCGTGCACCCTGCCCGTGGTTTATCCTTGTCCGTTCCACATTTGAATTACTCTGAAGGGTGTTTTCAGCGAATTTCCTTCGCAGGGTTTCCCACTGCCAAGTCAGCACAACGGGAATTTCATAGCTCGTTGTACAGATGCTGTGGTGAAATAACTCCTAGAGGAGTTAGAATTAGGCAGAGTGTGGCAGCCAGAAGAAATGCTAATTCTCCTGGATCAACATTATGGGAGCTCCCACCCTGCACAATGCTTTGCCCACCTGGAATAGCATAAGCCCTTTAGATTCCTTTGCAGTATCTGGGTATTAGCAAGCCTCAGGGGAGAGACCAAATCCTGCTTCACTGGTGCCAGCTGCCCAAACTCTTAAGCCTTGGACACACTGGCCACAATCATTCTGGAAAATCCTGCTGGTGCTCACCAAGTTCTGCTGTACCACCAGGAGCCTCCTGGCAGACAGTGAGCATCCACTCATGATGTGGACTGCTGCAACCCTGTTTCCCAAGGATGTGCATTGGGATGTGGTCCAGCCAGCAAACCTGTTCTTTCTAATTTACCGTGTGCTGCTCACTCCTAAAAGCTTTGCACAGCCTCCAGGAAATCGGGTTTATTTAACGAGAAACAGGGGAGCAGTAAGTGCTTCCAACTTTTGGTATTTAAGAGAAGAAGGAGTGGCTGGGGAAGGTGGTGCAGCCCCATGCATCTGGCTTCTCACCACCTGGGCTACAGGTGTTGCTCGAGGCAAAGAGCCACACAGGACTACACGTGGTGGTGGTGGAGCTGATTTCTTTGTAAGAAAACTGGTTTCTGCTTCAGTAACTGTGTGTCACTCTGAAAAGATATTTAGATGTCTAACTGCCACTTAAGCGTCTAAATACCTTTATAGATTTGGGCTTTGGTCCTAATTGTGTTGCTGCAGTCCATAATGTCACCAGTTTTGCATGGCAGGCACCAGATAGGAATTGACTGTGGAGAGAAGCACAGCTCAGCAGCCACTGGGTTTGATATAATTGGGCTGAGCTGGTTTGGTCCCTTGATAAAGGTGTCTTTTTCCTTGTTGAAAAACAATGTGTCTGCCAAGACTGTAAGAAAAGCGGGAGCTGTCTGGAGGTGAAGTTGCAGGCTGATGGGGACAATCTTGCTTGATGGGTCGTCGACTCCAAAGGGTTTTGCAGCGTGTGTCAGTTTATGCCGTCTCTTTGCCACAGAGTTTGCAGTCCAAAGATTACTTTGGATGCCTGCCTATTCCCAGAAGCTCTGCGTACCCGGAACAATTTCAGCTCAGTGTTAAGACAATAATTATAATCAAATCTCATGCTCTGCTGGGTTGGCCAGTCACCTCCGTGGAGCAGATGGGAAGGGGGCTCGAATCAGCAAGGGTTTTCCTTCCCAGTGTACAACTGGCCTGATGCCTTCAGAAAGGGCTTTTTTGTTTTCCCCTTTGGCTCGTCTCTGCTTCTTTCATGGCATCAGGGACAACAGGACACTTGTGGGCAAGATCTGAAGTGTGAGGAAGGAGACCTTTACTTTGTCTAATGCTCCTGGTTCACACAGCCCAGCCACAGAGTAGGGTGGTCTTGGAGCAGGTAGGCAGAGGAAACTGGGTTGTTTGGAAGTCTGTCCTCATTTGCAGACCTTCAGCATCAGATCTGAGACCTGCCTCTGATCGGTTAGTCCAGGTTCTACGCTCCCCAAAAGCTTAGGTCAGTTGTCACTGGCCTGCAAATGGGTCTTGGTCTATCCTGCTGTGGCAGACATGGCCACAAACAGACAGGCAGGTTGCTGCTGGTGTTGACAGTGCCCTACCTTGGTCAGCGTAACAGCAGGGGCACATGCAGGCTGGGAGTTCGCTGCTCTGAGCAATGCAGGCTTGCAGCTAGGAAACCAACGTGTCCTGGGCTGCATCCAAAGCAGTGGGGCCAGCAGGGCAAGGAGGGTGACCCTGTCTTTCCACTCTGCTCTGGTGAGACCCTGCCTGGAGTGCTGCATCCAGCAGAGTGAAGAGGGGGTCCTGAGGAGGCCACAGAAATGATCAGAGGGTTGGAACTCCTCTGCTTAAGGGACAGGCTGAAACAGTTTAGAAGGCTCCAGGGACACCTTAGTGCAGCCTCTGAGTACTTAAAGGAGGTTACAAGAAAGATGAGGAAAAACCTTTTCACAGTGTCTGTTGTGACAGAACGAGGACTGCTAGTTTCAAACTGAAACAGCTGAGATTCAGACTAGAAATGAGGAAGAAATTTTTGACAACAAAGGTGGTGAGACACTAGCCCAGGTTGCTCAGAGAGGTGGTAGGTGCTCCGTCCCTGGAAACCTTCAAGACCAGGTTGGACAGGGCTCTGAGCAACCTGACCTAGTTGCAAATATTGCTGTTCACTGTAGGGGGTCGGGCTAGATGACATTGGAAAGTCCTTGCAACCCAGAACATCCTATGGGTCTACAATGGCCCTCCCTTGGTGCATCCATCCTTTCCTCTTCTGCGTGTCAGGATTAAATTGAGTTGTAATGAAGTGTTTTCTGTTGCATGATCCTTCTGATCTTTCTCACCTCAATCGAAAAAGCAGGAGGGTGCCTGCTTAGCCCTGGTGCCATTGTGACCCCCAAATCATGTGTTAGGTCTCCAAAAATAAGTAATTGAGGAAAGTGGTGTCTTTGGGAGAATTTTACTGGAAAGGGAACAAGGCTGCTGGGTTGACTGTGCGCCTAACACACCCCTCCACTGTTGGTGGCTTTTAGTCACAGCCCAGCCTGTGCTGCGTCACTGGTGTGTAGTGGTTGTTAATATGCTTGAGATGGAAAAGCACCTCACAAACCCTTCCTGTGTGCTCGTGTTGCATGCAGCACTCCTGAGAAAGACTGGGACAAGGAGCCACTGGTTACCAGTGCTGGTCAGACCCAGGTGGGATAATCCAGCACTATTTTTTTCCTGGAGCTGGTGGTGTGAAATTAGCCAGGTGCTCATAGAGCAGCCAAGACACAGCCTTAGGACTCGTATGTTCCCTCTGCTTGTGCCCTTGATGAAAAGTCCCAGGGCTTTGGTGCTTTATTTTCCGAATTCACAGTGGTGTGCGAGGTCCGTGTTCACATGGGTAGCTGATTCACAGCCCTGGGGAGGGTTTCAGAAACGCTCTGTGTTTGCCAGAAAGGGGCAGGCAGCACCCACACCACTGCACAGCATCGCATTTAGCCAGTGGCACAAACCCCTGCCTCTGCAGGCTTTGCAAGACCTTCAGTGGTGAGTAAGCTTTCCTGCCTGGTCACCCCAATGCCCAGCCACTGAGGTGATCTCCTCAAACCATCCAGGTCGCACCCTTAAATCATGAAGAGGTGATGGGTGAGCTGTGACACAGGGATGGACCTGATGCAAACACCTCTAGGAGCTGTTTATGTAGATATCTATAAAATAGCTCCTGTGGCTTCATCGGCCAGGAAAAGCTTGTGGGATCTGTGGTTATTCCAGCAAGCAGGAGAAAATGATGACACCAAGGAGGAATGCAGCTCCCAGCCAAGGCAGCGGGCACGAACCCTCACTGCTCTTCTCCAGCACATGATCCCCACATGTGTTCGTGAAGGGCTGCTCCTTCTCTCCCAGATTCTCCCACCATCTCTGTTCTCCTTCTTTTTCATAGACCCACAGGCTCCTACATGTGTGTTCCCCGTGTGTTTGGGGTGTTGATGTGAGGAGAGGACTGTGGCAGGTCTAGCTGTCGCCTTCATGGAGGAGACGAGCTGTTTCTTGCTGTTTCCTGCAGTGGTGTGCAGCAGGCTCCCATCCACGCTCAGAAGCAGCTGCCTTGATGAATATTTGCCCAAATCATTATGCTATCTAGCAGTTAGCCTGCAAAAGGCCCCGCACCATTTGTATGGTAATGGAAGGCTTTCTCAGAAATGTTTTGGAAGCAATCAGCTAAACTAATAGGATTTTATGTAAACCAATCTCTTTCTTTAGATCAGGGTGGTTGTGATTTTTTTCATTTTTTTTCCTCCTGAAGAGGAGTGTAAGGGCTTTTTAATAAATGCAAATTGATATTTCAATGAAAATGGAAATGAGAGGAAAAGTTCATTGCCAGGGTAAAACGCTGTGCCTTCGCTCCAGCAGCAGTTCCACACGGTGATGCTCCGCACAGTCCCAGCAGCCACGCTGAATCCCTGAGGTGCTGAGGCACAAAAGCTTTCTTCCACCTTCACACTAGAGTGAGACTTGAGCTGGCTGGGCTTTTCATCACCTCATCAAAGCTGTGGTTTTCCAGTCCTGGACCTCTGCAGAGGGTCATGGCAAGCGGTCACGCAGGAGGCTGTGGATGAGTGGGCTCAGGCTGTAGCTGTTGCTCATTTCTGCTGTGAATCAGCAGCTCTGGCACTCAGTAACTTGAGCTTTTGCTACCTCTCCAGAAGGATTTGAGATGAGTAAAGGATGAGAATCACTCAGGGATCTGATTTATGTGATTTGCTCAAAGTTCTGCTTCTAAGATAAGTGCTTTGCACTGGGTAATTGCTCAGTGCGTTCCCCTACTGCAAAGGGATTTTGCTGCAAACCCCAAATGCTTTCTCACCTGGCCCTGGTTGTCCTTATCTTGGTAAAAAGGGCCTGCTGTGTGCCAGCAGATTGACTGTGTGGAGTGTGGGCTGGCTCAGACCTCTGCAGTCAGTCATTTAGCTGTTTTCTTGTTTATATGGGAGAAGCAGACTAAACTCTGACCAGTCTGTGGACAGGATGGTACTGTTGGAAGTGCTGTTCAAGGAGACTCAGGCTGGTGAGAATCAGGAATCCAGGAGGGTTTCCAGTGAGAAAATCTCATCTCATGAGGTTAAACCTGAATTTGGGGCAGAAGGGTGTTGGGCTCATCCATCCTATATAGCAAAGAACAGCAACCCCCACCCCCGCCCCGTTAGACAAATGTGATGAGTCTCCAAAGCCTTGGAGAGCAACCTTCAGCAGCACCTGGGCAGCATGGACATGGTGAGCATTAGCCTGGAGGGATCATTTCCCCATGAGCACTGTTGCAGGATGCTGCTTGAACTTGCTAACCAGTGTAAAAACGTCAAACCCAAAAGCAAGCAGGGAGTGGTGCTGTGTGTGAGTGGTTTCCTCCCTCGCTGCCCGGTGGTACCAGCAAGGTGTGCAGACCCCAGCGGGGAAAGGTAAACACACCAAGGTGGCAGTGCAGTCCCTTGGAAAGTCCCAAACCTCTTGGACAGGCAGTGGAGAAGACAAGAGTTTTACTACCATGCTGGGCTGGACCCTGTGCTGTGCTGCAACTGGGTGCAGCACCAGCCTCGGAAACAGAGCGGTTTGGTGTCAGGAGGGACATGTCTTACGGTGGTGGCTGAGGAGAGCACACGCTGGTCAGTGCCTTATCACTGATCTAAATCTGCACAGCCTGCCAGTGATTTTAATCCAGCTCCTGTCCTGCTGTTCTGCCTGTCAGCTGCACTGTGGGTCACTAATGACTTGCTCTCCACAGTCGGGTCTGGAAGCCAGTACCCCAGGTCAGCTTGATCTGTGCTCTGAAACCTCCTGGAGAGTAAAGATGGGCACAGCATGCTGGCTTTGATGGTAAAGTCGGTTTAAGAAATGCCTTCCTCCCTCCAGCCACCTTCACCTGACATTTTGTTCGCATCAAGACAGCTGCTGGCAGCGCTAACCTGTAGCTGGGTGTCTGAAACCATCAGGAGTAGCCATTCTTGAGTAATTTGAGGGGTTTATTTTCGGTGCGGGCGACTTCAGTGCGAAAGGCTGGTACAGCATCCATCCATAGCAGTTTTCCCTTTGAGATGAATTTGCTTAGTGTGACCTCAGTGTGACAGAAAGACCCAGCTCAAGTCTTGGTCATGTGCAGGGAGACAAGGTCTGATCGGTGTCCTGTGATGTGAAAACAAAGATCTGGCTTACAAATATGCCTGCTGGGCTGGTGTTAGGCTTGCTTGGAAATATTCACGTTTTAATCCAATTTTAGAAGTAGAAGAGTCAAACTCGAGGTATTAATATGCATTTATTCAAACACGTGGAGCCATCAGGCAACATCAGAAGAAAGAAGAAGTGGTTTTGCAGAGTGTGATCTTGTTGAGGTCTTCCTAACTGAGGACTGTCCCAAAAGAGCCAGTGAAGAGCCCGGTGTTTCGGTATTCCACTTTTCTGGATAGATGCTTTCCAAATGTAGTACTGCATTTCACAGAAAAGTAGAATCTTTCAGGTTGGAAAAGACCCTTGGGATCATCAAGTCCAACTATCAGTCCCACTCTACAAGGTCACCCCTAAACCAGATCCCCCAACACTACATCTAAGCATCTTTTACACTTGTCCAGGGATGGTGACTCAGAATGTTATATGCTCACGTATTGCAGGTAACACTGGCTGGATTATTAGACTGAACATTTAAACTCTTCCATGGTTGAAATGCACGGTGAGTTTGCCTGGGCTGAGCTGAGTTTATGCAAGTAAAAAGTCGTTCTTGAAAGTATCTTTTCCTTGCCTGACTTCGCAGTCCACTTCTGGAGACATATTCAGTAGAGCCTTGGAAAGTTTGTTTAAGCAGTTCAGTCTCTGGCAGCTATGATTTGATTTTTCATTTGCAGCGTTTGTTGAGTGCCGTAGTCTCAGCATTCAGTAAAGTGCTACTGGAGTTTCAAACTGCAGCAGGTTTTGTGTCTTCTAGGAGAGAAAGTAAAATAAGTGGAGTCTATCCGGAAATGAATCCTGATACTGACAGGTGATGTTAAAAGCAAATTTAAAAACCATTCAGAAATGTGCACTTGGAGATTTATTTGATGGAAAATAGTTTCTTCAATTTCAAAAAGTCAGAATTCCAATTCATGACGGAGTGTTCCAGCTTCGATTGGTAGAACTCAAACAAGAGATTTCACAGTGAATTTTGCCAGAATTAAAAAGTGAATCTCTTTTTAAAACTGAACCCAAACTCTTTTGTGCATGGCGGCCTCCAGTTTAAGCTTTTCTGCTTCAGTTGGCTTCTGTTAGCTGTGGAATGGTGCCACTTACAGAGGGCAGATGCCAACAGTGTGGGGGCAGTCCTGGAAACATTCCCTCCCACTGCTTTTCCTGTGCGTCTCCCATTTACTGCTCAGGAGCTCTCTGCCAGCTGTGGGATGGCAGATGGGGGGAGTCTCTGGTAGAACCTCCTGAGCAGTTAGTGCTTGTGCTTTTCTTCAGGGCAGGAATTTTGGAGGGCGACAGGCAATCGGAAGCCTTCCCACTGGAAGGGAGAAGCAATGAAGGAGTGATGTCCTCCAGGTACAGCAGGCTACTTATGCACGATGAAGGTTTTATATATCAGCAAGCTTTCAAACCTGAACCCAGGTGTGGTTGTCCTACAGAGCTCAGTGCAGGCACTGCTCTGTGGCCAAGAACAACTTTCTTTGAAATTTTGAGATCTTTTCTCTGCTTGATTCAATGGGCACTGCGTCTCTTTGAAGTGTCAAGGTGTTGAATTGTCTTTGTCGAGTTTGATCATCTCCCTGGATAAAAGACATCTTTTCTGGTGCATGATGTGCTTACAGAATTCCCAGGGTGTCCTGAAATTATTCCTGCATCTGGGTGGAATCTTCCCCTGCTGCACAGTCCACAAAAAGAGTGTGGGCAGCAGACACAGCTGGAGATGTGAAGAACCCTTCCTTCTTCTGTCCAGTTGGAAGGCTTCTGTCATAGTTCGGATGAAAAACATACAAGATCCTCCTACAGGATGGAGAGACTCCTTTGTAATGAAGGAATGACTCAGATCAGCAGATCCTACGGAAGCAATTTAATACATGAGAACAATATTCCAGAGTTCATAATTGTGATACCTTTGAATCCACTCACCCCCTACCTAACGCACTTCTGCCATAGTCCGAAGTTGCTTGTGTTTGTGACAGCTCTTCATCATTGGTGCAGATGAGACCACGTCATGTCAGTCACGTCACCCCACTCTTAGCAGGTACCTGACAACATCCTGCTTGGCCAGCAGGCGCTGCTGCCTGGTGAGATGCAGATGCTGTTCCATGACCATCATTTTACCCCAGAGACAGCTAATTACAGTGGGATTGGACTGGTGTTTTAAACTATCTACCCCAAAATTACTTAGTAAAATTACAAATTTCATAACAATTCTTGTTGGTTTTTTTCCTTGTCAAGCAGTCATTATTCTCTCTTGCCTGACTTGTCACAGGCTCAAAGATGTGTTGGTAGCAGTCTTTCAGGTGGTCATTGTGCTCTCATCGTGTACCGATGACTTTCTCAGCCGGCTGGACTGAAGAGCTTGCCTGTTTAAAATATTTTGGAATCCACCCGCTTTGGCTTTTCTCTAGACTTTTCATGGCTTTGGAGAGCGCAGCTGGACGCTCACTCTGCCTGTTGGACTCCTCAATGTTGTTTCCATCTGGAATCACGCACCAGTACTTGTGTGGCAGTTAACTTGGCCTAAGAAAATATGACAGACCTGGTTCTCTGAATCTGGTGAAAACCTACTGAAGATGTGACTTCCAGCTGACCACAGTTTCAGAATCTCTCTTTTTTTTTTTTTTTTTAACGTTGCTTTTTACAGGAACAATTTGAACAACTTCCACTGAAATTACACCCAATATTCATAATGCAAAGTGGACTTTTTCGACCAGCCTCCAAGTGCGTCTCAAAAGCAGATAAATGTGATTAATTCAGTGTAAACAGAAGACAATAATTTGGCACTGGTGCTGGAAACCATAAAGTGAACAGCATCAATGATCTGCTCTATGGATGGTTATGGGTGCCAACGGTACAATGAACTGCAGCAAGGGTCTCCCCAAAAGTCCTGCTTTGTTTGCAGGATTGACCAGCTAACTGGGAAGAACAGGTATGTTAAGGGTGAATCCAAGCTGGTTGGGAAGATTTGAGCTGTCCCTAAGTCGGAACTTCTTTCCCGTCCTGTCTCCCACCAGGCTGGGTCAGTTGGGAGCTTTGATGGCTGCCCTGGAGACTGGAGGCATGTCCTGGAGCAGGGTCTTGCTGAGGTTTTTGTCCTTTTTTGTATTTGCCCACCACATCTGTTACTGTCCTGAAGAAGAAGCTTGCATGAATCATGTGACAACCATTTTAGAAAGATTCAGCTGTGGGGCTGATCCTCCAGATTGCTGAGTATTGTATTGTAGGGAAATATAATTTCAGAGTCATGTCCGTATTTCATACAGCTGCAGCCTTCTCTGCTGCCTGGGATTTATAGGAGTAATGAAATGTCCTAGTGTTCCTGTGGACTTCCAGGCTGAATCAGAAAGAAGAAACACTAAAATCTGCCCTTCATGCTACATACAGTGCGAGTTCCCATCTAACTAAACTCCAAGTTAGAATTTTGGAGGTTAGTTAAATTAAACAGGCATCGAGTAGATGAGTGGATGGGGAAATGGGAGATAGAGGTTGTCTGGGGTTTTCTAAATTGCCTGCAGTGGTTCTGTGTGCATGGGATGGCTCCTTCTGCACTGTGGAATGTCCAGCAAGAGCAGCTCCAGCTGGGCAGCAGGTGTGCAGCAGCAGTGACCTGCTTTGGGAGCAACCTCCTTGGCATGCCAAGATAAAGATTGACCATATGTTCCAATGCACAATTTCTTGCTGAAAGGTCATTTTTCCAAGTGGTCTTAGAGAGAAGCTGCACTGCTGTGGAGAAGGCATCTTTTCTGCATAGACAGACAATGTAAAACAAAGGGCTCTAAGCATCAGGGTGCTTTGGTGCTGCCTGATTCCTAGCTGTGCCATCAGAAAGGATTCTGATGCAAAGGGAAGAAAATGAAGTGTACAGCTGAAGGGACAAACACTGCTGAGTAACCAAAATGTCCTGTATCCCTGCAGGCCTGCTTGAAGCACCAGCATAGGGTTTCAGGGTGCTTGGGTGCAAGTCCTGAGAGGCTGGTCACAACAGTCCTCACTGCTGTGGAAGAACTGGGGAGGTTAGTCTTCAGATCCCATGTCTGTGGATTGTGGTTCCATTTTTGGAAATCAGTTTTGTCTTTTCAGAGTCTTTTCAAGTGAAGAGCATTAGGATTCAGACTCCTTAAACCCTGATAGCGTAAGGTAGCTTTTTCCTATTTAGTCATCCCTGTTCGACTTGCATGAACACTGGTGAAAGCTGAATGAGTAACTAGAGGTTATTGCCTAACACCCTGCACGCTGAGGTCCAAACCGTATCTGAAGAGGAAAGCAGCCCTGCCCAGCTTACGTGCCTTCGGAAGTGTTAGCTGTGATCACAGCAATAAAAACTCCTACAAGCACTTGAGAGCTGAACATGGGAAAGAACCTCTTATTGTGTGAATCCTAATTTCTGCAAAGCTGAGAGAGCTCTTTGAGCAGCTCAACACTCTTTTTTCTGCTCACTCTTTGGAAGCAGGGACTGTCTTTTCAGTGCTGTCATTCACTCTCCCCTATCACATTCCCATCAGTAAACCCTCCCGGTCAATTCCTTATCTGCAGCTTATAAAGCCCTGCTCTCTGCTTCACCTTTCCTGTGTGAGAATTCAGCAAGTGTGGGTGCACCAAGCCAGTCTGAAAAGATTTTATGGGCTTCCTGCATGTTCAGGTGGTTATTTACACCACCTTAAACAATTCATCTGTACTTTCAGTGCTTGAGGAGCTGGGGCCGTGTCCCCATGGCATTTGCTGTCCTTGCACCAGCCCTCAGCAGAGAGCTTGCTGTAGGGAGCATCCGCAGTGCCTGCCTCCGCTCCAGGTGTATAGGGAGCTGCAACTGTGGCTGAGCTGCTGGCACATGCTTCTTGCCTACCCAGTCTGGTGGAAAATAGTTCTGACAACTCATTTCTCACATGGACATTTTTATTTAGCAGTCCCAGTCATCCTGGAAGAGATGCCCACAAGCTTCTGGAACTGCAGAAATCTCCCCACTTCCTCTTTCTGCCCCGGTGGAGGGAGATCTGTCTGATGGGAAATAGGAGGGGGGCAGCTGTATTTCCTGGTGACCCTCGTCTCTGCTGGAGTTACGGTGCCAGAGGAGAGCCAGGGTGTCTGCTGCAGAGAAATGAAGGACATTCTTGGCCAGCAGATCAGCCAGTGGGCTTGTTGCAAAAAAAGAGACTTTGTCAAAAGACATTTCTGTGGCAGGGGGATTGGACTAGATGATCTTTCGAGGTCCCTTCCAATCCCTAATGATTCTATGATTCTGTGATATGTGTTTCTCGACTGAGCCTGTTATTTTTGTGGTCTAAATCAAAGCTGCCTTTTGTAGCTTTAGCTTGTGCAGCCAGCCAGAGCATGAGGAGTGAGATTTGCATTGAGCACTCCATCAGTCATGTTGTTAAACCTCAAAATAAGGCAGAAGGCGATCTTGGTTCTAGCTCCAGGAGGGAAGCAGAAGCCCACATCATTTGTTGGCTCATCTCTGCTGGACCTGAGGTTTCATTCATGTGCTCTGGACACATCAAGGCACAGCAGCCCCTTTGCCAATAGATAAACCATTCTTGTTCTCCCCAGAGTGCAGCAGTGGGTGTGCTGAGCTGAGATAACAGGCCTGAAGTAGTACATGGGCTCTGACATGCTGAATGTGCTTTTTAAATTTTAGAATCCTGTCCCTCTTGGCTCCTGGCACTATATTTTCAGGTGCAATGGAGAACTGGAGTCTAATATCTGAAAGTCCATGTAAATCTTGCTTTTGTATTTGCAGACTCATTGGTGGTCCCAAGTACTTGATAAGAAGGTGTTTGCAAGTGCATCTCAACACCTTCAGGCAAGGTAAGATGACTCTTGTTTCGCCATTGCGTAAAGCCATACTATGCTCTCAGCTTAAGAGCTTCCTGCAGATCTGGCCACCAGCTAGTATTGGGAGAAGGCCAAGGACTGGTAATAGCTATGTAAGAATGAAGACCTTCAGCACAGGTCTGTTCCAGGGTTAGGGTTTTCTCAGATGAGTGTGATGATCCTGACTCATTGCTGTTTTGCACAAAGCAAGAACCGGTAGCAACAGAACAGTCTGACCACAGTAGTTTTTCCCAGACTGCAGTCGTTTTTACCCAGAATATAACTGCAGTCACTGACCTTCTTGGCATAGTTTGTTGCAAAAGCAAAGGTGGACTCAGAAGGGGCTTCAACAAATTGTGAGGAGGTCAGCAGATGGTGGTAACTGAAAAAACCAGGAGTCCAAATGCAACCTCCTGCTCGAGCTGTTGCTAAGCTCCTGCTTTGCCAGAAACTTGGGGGTTTGGGCAAGATTAACATCCTCTCCTTCCTTGTGCAAGTCACAAGATGCTGGGCTCTGGATGGACCTTTGCTCTGACTAATGTTGAGGCTTTAACGCTTGGAGTTTACCTGGCAGCAAGTCCCAATGACGTAAGTCATATTTAAAGTGCCGGCACTGGTCTGGGATGTGACATTTGTTTGGATTGTCTTGGTTAGTGCAATTTTTCTTCTCTATATTGATTTATACGCCCCAGCATTGTTCCTGCAGCAAACCAGTCACACCCTGCTTGCATTTTTTGTGGCCTACAGATCTTCTGTTTCCTTGATTCTTGCTCATATATGGTCATGAGACTGAGCAGTGACAGCTGGGGTTTGAAAAAGCGAGTTGTGATTTTCCATAGGCACGGGAGGATAACCTCAGCACATTTTCAATTTCTCAAAGTGTTGCCCTTCAAAGCCTTTTGAAGACTAGGTCAGGCTGGACAGCTCAGAACCAAAGGGTCCAACATCACCAATTGCTTGAAAAACCGGCACTAAAGCCACCAGCATAAGTCGACCCTCATGTAAAAGCTGCAGATAATCATTAATTATAATAATAATTATAATGATCAAGAATTTGACTTGCAAGTTTGCTTTAATCATTGTGCCTTCCATCAAATGGGAGTGAAGCCCTCCCTTGTAATGGGACAGATTCCACACCATGTGTCCTGCATAACAAAACCAAGTCACGAAAGTTTCCAGGCGTTGGGCAATTGGCAAAAGCCTGATTCTGCCTCTGTGGTGAAAGGACTGAGACCGCATCTGGAATATTGTGTCCAGCTCTGGGCCCATCCATGCAGGAAGGACACAGAACTGCTGGAGAGACTGCAGCGCAGGGCCATGAAGATGATGAAGTGGAACATCTCCCTTGTGAGGAAAGGCTGAGGGAACTGGGTCTCTTTAGCTTGGAGAAGAGGAGACTGAGGGGTGACCTCATTAATGTTTATAAATATGTGAAGGGTGGATGTCAGGAGGATGGAGCCAGGCTCTTCTCAGTGTCATCTAATGGTAGGACAAGGGGCAATGGGAGTAAGCTGGAACACAGGAGGTTCCACAGAAATATGAGAAGGAACTTCTTCACAGTGAGGGTGCCAGAGCACTGGAACAGGCTGCCCAGAGGGGTTGTGGAGTCTCCTTCTCTGGAGTTGTTCCTGTGTGACTTGGCCTAGGTGGTCCTGCTGTGGCGGGGTGAGATGATCTAGTCCAAGCTAGATGATCTTTCGAGGTCCCTTCCAATCCCTAATATTCTGTGATTCTGTGACTCTGAGGCACAAATTCAGTGTTTCCTGGTGTGCACAGTTTCTGTTTTAAAGTGTTTTTCTAATGGGGAAAAAAGTTAAATAAGAAAACTTACCATAAACTGTCACCTTCTGTACCAGACTTGAACCAAAACTCAATAGCTCAGTTTTCCTGAGGTCAGGGAGCAGGAGACAAAGATTTCCAAACAAAATTACCCATTGCCTTTGTAGCAGACCCTGTTGAGCAAATTTGCCTGCTCTCAGGGCAGACACGACTTTCCTGTCCATCCTGGTGTCTCTGGACTAGAGCTACAAGGACAAGGTCAGCAGACATCAGACATTGTTTTTCCCTGGTGCCAAAAGACAGTAAGTCTGAGCAGCATTTGTGATAGGTATCATCTGTTGCCACACAGCAACCAGCTAGCTCGCTGTCCTCAGGGTTTCTTCCTGCTGGTCACTCTTGGTGGCACCCACAACTCTGGAGAAGGTCAGAAGGAACCTCTGGCAAATGCATGAGTGCAATGCTGCGTTCCTGGGCTGTTTTCTTACTGCTTGTGCCCAGTCCTGTGGGGGCTATAAATGTTTTCTTGAGGCATTTACATCAGGGAACATTGCTCACCCAGATCAGATGCCCTAAATCAGACTTTGATTTCCCTGTAGAGAGTGGGAAAGGCTTGCAGGGCTTGCGGGATTCTTGGGCAATGTGTCCCCCTGCTGCAAGGGAGATCTTCCTTTCCTGCACAGCATCTAATGGAACAGCCCCAAAGCACCATGATCCACACCTGAATGCTCATTCACAGCTGAAAGGCTGGTTGGATGGGAGCATCAGCAACACCTCCTAAGGGAGACACGGGTTCCCCATACATCTTGAGAAACACCGTTCCCAGCCATGAGCCAGTGCAGCGCCAGTCGGCTGCGATCCCAACAGTGTTCGCAGCCCTCTGGTCGATTCGCTAGCACTGTTTGTTTGAACAAGGAACTCTTTTGTTGCTCTATCAAAGTCTCGCTGACATAGCCTGCAGCTATGAACAAATGTTGTGTGGCTGCAGGCTGCAGAACTGAAGAGACAGGGAGCGTGTTCAATATTGATAAAGAGCAGAGTGGGGGCTTGTTTAAATTGTGCGCAGACAACTTTTCCATAATTAAGGCAGGAACAGACGCTGTCCCTTGCCTACAAATGAAATGACTAACAAAAACAGGAGATGCACATGACACGCATCCCGACACACGTCTGCAAGCAGAAGCGGCGGTGAAAGGGGCCTGAGATGATTCCCAAGGACAGGCCGTGTGAGCCCATCGTTCCTTTGCTTCCAGCTGGCAGCACGGGTGCACAGAAATCTTGTGGTATCTTCTCATCTGTTGAGCTGGAGCCCCCTCGTTTGAGACCCTGTACCCTGTTTAGTGCTCTTGCTCATGCAGCCTGCAAAGGGAACAGAAGGCGAATAGACTTAGATGAGCTGAACCAAGCCAGAAAGGCTAGTCATAGACTCATAGGCCAGTTTGTGTTGGAAGGGACCTTTAGTTCCAAGCCCCCTGCCATGGGAAGGGACACATCCCACTAGACCAGGTTGCTCAGAGCCTTGTCTAACCTGGACTTAAACACTTCCAGGGATGGAACAGCCACAACTTCCTTTGGCAACTTCGGGCAATCCAGTGTCTTACTAGTCTCACAGTAAGTATGTGATTCCTTTCTTCCTTCCTACCTTCTGCATTATCTTAACTTTGTTCTTGTGAATATTTGCCTGTTCAGGGTCTGGTGCTGTGCCTTGATAATGAAATGGAGACTGCTGCTGGGCACTGAAAAATGGGAGAGGGCAAATGGTGGGAGAAGTAACTTGGGTGCTGCTGGAGTTGAGGGTGGGATTTAGTTCAAATACTTATGAGCGCCTGAGGCACAGGAGTTACAGCAACGGCATTAGAGACGTGCCCACTTTCTAACCACCCTCTTCCAGATGCCACTAGCTCTGTATTCCCCTCAGGAATGGTCAGACCCTTCATCTTTCTAGTTTTGGATGCCTTTTGCCAAGCAGAATCTTCAAAAAGGATTTGCAGCCCCTTCTAAGCACACCAAGCCATGCTGATATCTCACCTTGGAGTCCCCACAAAGTCATGGGGATTTAGCTTCCGTGTTCACAGAAGACTCGGGCTTCTCACAGGACAGGGATCAGCGTGGGCAGCCTGCTATCTGCACGGCTCCCATCTAGTGCTGGTTAAAAGGGGCACAGGCATCCGGGTCTGTGCCAGCACTGCAATTTAGCAGCTGGCATGTCTAGATGCTTGTGAATCCCCTGCAATGAGGAAGATATTCGGTCTGACCTCTGCTTCCAGCTGGGCCATCCTCAAAGTGAGCTGAGGTTGCTCAAGCCCTGTGCAGTCAACTTTTGGTTATTTGCCAAAAAAATAAGAGATTTCACAGCCCTAGTTCCAGTACCAATGGGTCCCTATGCTATCTGCTGTTATGGGCTTAACCCCTCCCAGATACAGGAGCCTGCATTTGCTCTGTTAGACTCCACAAGTTTCCCCTTATTCTGCTTCTCGGTCCTGTCCGGGTTCCTCTGAAAGGAGCCCTGTCAACCACTTAATCTAGTTTGATGGTGCTGCAAAGTCAGTGAGCGTGTGTGTGGAGCTGGCCATCAGGGGTGGTGGTAGGATGCAGTGTGTTGCTACCTAATGAGTATGACCGGCTTAAAAACACCTGAAGGTAAAGACATGGCTTGTCCTCATCCTTCCATGGAAGACAATGACCTGGTGAGCTTTGCTGTGGTAGGAGGCCCTCGGTGACACATCTCTCTGGGGATTTAGATGAATTGCCTTTCTGTTGTCCTGAAAGAAGAGTGTTAGCCAGGGTCGCTGCTATTGCATGTGGCCAAAAAGAAACACCATACACTGATAGAACTTTTTGGCACCCCCCTATTGCCTAACAAACTTTGAATTTCTCATTAAGTAATTAGCGTTTAATTGTTCATGCTCAGTATAATTACATTTTCTGAACTCTCTGTATACCTGGTTTATGGAGACATCAAGCATTAATGACCCAGCTTGTTTTAGCTCCCTGATATAAGCCGTTCCTGTCCATCTTGGTCTAGGTGATCCTGCTGTGTCAGGGGGATTAGACTAGATGGTCTTCCGAGGTCCCTTCCAATCCCTAATGATTCTGTGATTTTATAGGATAATTCAGGTTTCAAGGGGCCTCAGGACATCCTTAGTCCATCCTCCTTCTCAAAGCATGGTTAGCTATGAGATCAGAGCAGATGACAGTGTGTGCAATGTTGCAGAACATGTTTTTATCCCATGTTGTATTTGCTTGTCATGCAAGCGTGTCCAGAGTGTTTTCAAGCGTCCCCATGCTCACCTGCACTACGCAGGGACGCAAAGGTGGGGCCGGTCCCTTGCTCTCACCATGAGGTCCCCATGGGTTGTGTAATGTGGCATTTTGTTTATGAATTACTTTGGATATCAACACCTTCAGTTGTCACATGCATTACCTTATCAGCCTCCATCTACTGAGAAATGAAAAATTATGGATGCCAATCCTCCCTCACTATTCAGGGCATGAAGGAAGATGATCCTGGTAATTGGCGGTTTGCTGTCTAAAGGAGGAGGTTTGTGTTCCATTGCTATCACTGACACGATGCCTCTGTAAACCCCCAAGCCACAATTTATCTCAGCCTTTTAATATCTGTGTGGAGGGACAGGATGGCATATTTAGGATGAGCCATTATCGTCTGTCTGTTTGGGACTACGAAGCGTTTTATAACGCGGGGATGCTTTTTGCTTTAAACGAAGGAAATTAATGGCTGCATTCTGCAGAGAAATAATGCCTGATGTGAGGCACTGACTGAAGGACAGTGCTACATGAAAGCTGGAATTGTCTCTCTCTTTCAGCATGATATCTGTTTTCTTTTAATCACAGGAATGAAGGACTAGAGTTTCAGCCTCAACTGTTAATTTCCTGTCTATTGTCTATTCAAACCAGATCCTGCTGTATCTCTTATAACAAATACACTTAGAGATGGAGTTGAAACCTGGGCCTGCCCTCTACCCCTCTCCAGAGGCAGCCAAGGGGGCCACCCATCCTCCCATATGGTGCTCTAAGTGCAAGGACTAAAGCAGCCCTTGGAGCGCTGTAAAAATGGGGCTGAGGCATCAAGGAAAGGGTATCAGAGAATGAAAATGGCCAGGACAGTCCCGTGAAGATTCAGGTGGGAGAAAAATGCCCCAAAACATTCTGCAGCCAGGCAAGGAGAGGGGACATGACTGGGCAATCCCTGGGCACAGTTACTGCACTGTTTTGCAGAGCTCCCACGCAGGCTGCATTCAAGGTTGTTTGCAAAAGGGTGTTTATGGTGGCCTGGGTTAGTCCCGTACTCTGCTATGTAGTTAACTCTACATGGTTAATAGTGGAACAAGACAGAAATATTATGGGCAAATTGTTAAAATAATAAAAAACCCCCACCATTAAAGGTGATACCTGTTTTTTCATTTCTTATCAGAAGTTTTGCTGCTTTATCTTCAGTAGGTATTTTAGAAAATGTTCTCTTAAAGTGCTGCTTTCAGTCTGACACGCCTACCCCTGTCAGAGCTACTGAGGGGATAATAAGACTAGCCAAACAAAGGTGCAAGGCTCGATGTGACTTTCCTTTTCTTTCCACGTATTATTGTTTAAGCTTACGACTGTGGCAAAAGGAACAGTGATCTTACAGGAACCCAAAACTGTGATGCTGAAGCTCTTGAATTATTCATCTGATCTTATTCAATGCTCTGTGATTATTTCTGATGCCTCAAACTCCTGGATAGCTTTTGATGTCTGCATTATTTCTATGTAAATTCTAGCCATTAGTTGGTTTTATCAATAAGGTGCAGATTGAATCATGCCTCCCCTGCAAACTCATGCAGACTTGACAAACAGAGGTTTAAACTATCAAACCACAGGCTGCTAGATGTGGGTTTCGAACAGAAACACCTGTAAATCATTTCAAGCTTTAGAAGGTGGTATCTGGAAATATCAGGACATGTATGGACATTTAGTAGATTGCCACACATGGAAGAGTGAGTTGAACTGCAGGTTGCGAAAGGTTTTTAAGATGTGCAGATAGACTCCTCGTTCTGCCATGGACTCACTGCTTCCCTGTTTCCAGGCTGGAGACCAGCAAATGTTAGACTGGCTATTGACTTATTTTCACTAGATCTAATTAAACCACTAAAGTAGTTTTCAAACAACATCAAAGATCAGATTTAAACTCATAAACGCAGGAAAATCAGGATATTGTTGAAATTCTCTCTGTAATTCACCCCGGTGTGCCTTTGGGCTGTCTTTTGGAGATGTGGCATGTGTCACTGATTAGAGCCTACCCCGTGTGGAGGCCACTGGGGACTTCACATGCCCTTCTGCATGTGACTCTGCCTTCAATATATTTTTATTTCATTACCATCATGTTATTGTGGACTACTATAATTTTTAAAAATTCTTTTAAAATTCTTTTCTCAGCAAAGGAGGGAAAAACATGTGATCAGCTTTAATGCATGAAACGTTTTCTGAGCAGAGCACAGTTGATGCAGTGACCGATTCAAGCCTGCAGGCAGGCAGAGCTGTACCTGAAAATCTGGGCAATCAATTTGTTCCCCTAAAGCAGTGATGAAACTGGTTTAATTACTAGTGGAAACTTACATCTGGTCTGCTCCAGTAAACTGTGGGAGGTGCTGTTATGGAAAACAAGGAAAATCTAATTTTTCCTGGTTTTTGACCTCTGTAATGTGTCAGAAATAAGTAGTATAAAATACTAAACAAAATCTGCGCAGCACAGACCAGTATGAACTGCCAGGAAGAGCAGGTTTGACCTTGTGTGAGAACAGAGGACAACAGCAGACACGAATGGGGTCTCATTTAAAGGTAAGGAGATGTTTGGATCCATCTTTACTGCAGAGACAGTTTAAACCTACCAAATGGCAGAACTAAAGGAAAAATTTCTTCACTGCAAGTATGGTCAGGTATTGGAACAGGCTGCTCAGGGAAGTGGTGGAGTTGCCATCACTGGATTTGTTCAAAACCCGTGTAGATCTGGCACTATGGAACATGGTTTAGTGAGCGTGATGGTGTTGGGTTGATGGTTTGACTTGGTGATCTTGTAGGTATCTTCCAACCTTAATGATTCTGTGATACTGTGATTTATACCCAAGCCTCAACGGTGTGATTTATCCAGAGATGGCCAAGTAAAGGGAATGACCATCTCTCTTGGCTGCACTTTGTTCAGAGAGGATCATTTGGGATGTAGGTGCTGGGACAATGTTGGTGGATTCAGTGGTGTTCATTGCCAAGAAGGAGGAGGAGGGGTTTAACCCAATTATTCCTTTCTTATCCCCCCTGGTCAGTGCAGGCAACTCTCCCTGAAAGGCCTCAGGTCTACTGTCCTCTTAATATCAGCTGTTTCTTACCATCTCTTTCCCTGGAAACATACGCAGGCACTGCTGGACCACACAGCAGACAGGGGCTAGAGATGCAAAATATCAGCTTACATTTGCCTGCTCTGGACTGCTGGGACTCATCTCACCCTATGTACTTTTTTTCCTTCTTGCTGCTGCTTGGAAACAGACTCCAGCATTTCTTTGTCCAGCAGGGAAAATTCTTGGCTGCAAAGCTGAATCTTGCAATCTGGTCCACAGGCCAGCAAGTCCTGGCCAGCTTCCAGGCACAGGACTTTTCAGATGTGGGGATTTTCCATTGAGGGTATCCTGCTGCCTCTTCAAATGCTGAGAGAATGCATTTCGAGAGCGGCTCTTCTGATAGTCATCCCGAAAGGGGAGAAAAAACCCCCATGTGCTTTCCTGTGGAGGCTGCTCCCAAGCCCTGCAGAAGACTGGAGACTGAGATCAGCCCCTGGACTCCTGCCCAGGCATAACTGGCCATTGGTGTGCCTACAGTGTTTTGGGGCTCATCTGTCCAGCCAAAAGGGCAGCTGTCGCCTGTATTT
Organism: Rhinopomastus cyanomelas; assembly: GCA_013400115.1. Lineage (NCBI taxonomy): Eukaryota > Metazoa > Chordata > Aves > Bucerotiformes > Rhinopomastidae > Rhinopomastus > Rhinopomastus cyanomelas. The sequence goes on along the minus strand of VXBP01003301.1, from coordinate 280,414 downwards.
CCAGAGGCCAAAGAGTAAAATGTCTAACTGCATGAAAAAGCCACAAGATGAGAGATTTTCCTCTTCATGCGTTATTAGGCTTATTGAAGAGCAGGGCTCATGCTGTTTGCTTCTTCCTAACTTGATTACTTTTATTATTTTACAGGAATCCACAACACCCCGTCTCTACTTCCTCCTGCTTTCCAAAGTCGTAAGCCTTGTGTTATGATGGGAAAAGACCTGAAACAGGCATGTTGAGGGCACCCAAAGAAATATCTCCGTGTGTGTGCGTTGAGTTGTCCACGAGCATCAATTGCTGCACACCTTGTCCTGACCTTGACAGCCTCCTGAAGACATGTTCCCTCTTCCCTATCGAAAGGGGGTCTTGGTTCTCTCTGGCAGTATCAGCAGGTGAGCTGATTACACGCAAGTGAATCAGGACAATCCCGACAGGGCAATATGCAGAGTGGCCAGGGGGCTATTATACACCTGGGTTTTTTTGTTCCTAGGAATTACATCTAAATGAGCAGCTGCTTTGCTTCCAGGCAGAGTGCAGGTCCCGCTCCTTTGTGAAGATGATGAACCTCTATTGCTTTTTGCCATGGAGAGCTGGCAGCTTGTCCAGGAAGAAAAGGCTGATGCTAAGTAAGTAGTCCAGAAGCAGGGGTTGGTCTCAGTGCTGATCTCTGTAATGGGAGGTCTTTCTGGATTATTTTAAACACAGGAGGATGTTGTTCTCAAATCACAGTTGTTCAAATATCTACTTTCGGGTGGAGAGTAAATGCTTGTGAGCCAAAGGCTTATTTGGACTAATTGCCATGTTTTCTGAAGCTATTCATTTGGCATTAAATGGCCAAAGCTCTGTCCTTAAGCAAGTGCTTACAAATCTTATGTCCTTACCCCTGAATATCACAGTATTACCAAGGTCGGAAGAGACCTCATAGATCATCAAGTCCAACCTGTTACCACAGAACTCAAGGCTCAAAAGAGATCCAGATGAGTTCCCTGTCTGTGCTGGGGCACAGATATGTGCTTTATTGCATGAGTGAGTCCTGAGAAGCTCAAGGTTGAAAACTCTCACTTTGTCTGTGGTAGGAATGGAAATCTTTTGATGCGGTTGGTGCTGATAGTGCGTTGGGATACGGTGCCACTGCTCAATGAGAGGCGTCAGGCTGTTGCTTGCTGTATTGGCTCCACTGAGGGGTTTATCACTTTGATTTTGGGGGATAATTAGAAGAACAGGACTTTGTGATTGAGAGCCCATGTCTCACTGCACTGAGCATCAGAACATTTCTCATTATTTCTGATAGAGACAGACTCCAAGGCTCTCTGAAACTATCAGTTGCTTTGACATAACATGGGCACAATTTCCATTTCTCTTAAAGCTTCCCCTCCTAACTACTGTTTCTTCCTCCTTGTCAGTTGAAGTGCCGGATTTTCTTCCTCTCTATTCAGCTTTACTTTCGTTAGATGATGAGGGACTGTTACTGTCTAGATGATTTCTAAACTTTTAAAAAATTGCCTCAGGACTTCTGTATCAGAAAGGGAAGGTGGGAGAGATTGTGTTTAAAAGCAGTAGGCTTCAAGAAGACAGTTATCAGTAAACTCAAATTTGGTAAGTGAGATGTCCTGGGGGGGAAGGCTAATGCAAGATAAAGATGTCAGTTCTACAGAGTAAGCTGAGGGTTGAATTCAGACCATCCAAATGCAAGAATAGGAAATTCAGCAGGTGCCAGGCTGGGTAGATGATGAAGAGTCTTTCCGCAGCTATAACACCGCAGAACAGAAACACGCACAAAAACAGAAGAGGTCAGATTTCTAAGAATAAATCTGAAAGCACAGCACAAGCATTCAGGGATAAAACCAGAAAGGCCGAGGCACAAATTGAGACCTCAAAGATAACCAGAAATAATTCTGTAAGAACCATTCATAGAATGAAGGAAGATCAAAGGGGGGATTGGTCTGCTGCTCAGTGAGAATGAAAGCTGTCTGCAGATAATTACAATAAAGCTTGGAGAACACTGGAGAAGGAGAAAAATCTATTTCTTTCCCAGAATAGCTTGGGAATTACATGCTATGTCCAGTCACATTAACAACAGTTCTAGATGCAAAAAAATCAACCCCAACAATTTGCCTGCAACATTTGCAAGAATAATTGGAAGATGATTAGCAGTCAATAGAGGCTGACCCGAAATAAGTTGTCTTAAATGATTGTAATTTCCTTTACTGAAAAAAATCCCCCAGCTCCCTTGTGGGTTGGATTGGGGAAGAACAAAAGTCATATAGCTTTGATTTTAAAAAAATTCAAGCTTGCTTGGCAACTTGGTGGCCGGCATAAAGCTGAGAAGGACTGCAAGTGTATTAGAGTTACAGCTGTGTGGTAAATTTCATACACGTCTGAAAAAGGCAGGATTAAATTCAGCATGAGACAAGTGCAAAGTGCTCTTAGCTAGAGACACTTAGCTAAGAAAACAGGCTGAGCAACAGCTGGCTTGAAAGCACTTCTCCAGAAAAGTGCTTTTTTGATAGGAGACACCAAAAATTTACAGCAAGTAGGAAATGACATGAGGCTATGAGAAAGATGAGCAGCCCAGGCTGAGGCAGGAGTGGTCTGTGCTCTGCTTAACATGAGAATGTTGTGGCCAGTTTGGTCAATGAATTTTTAGGATGGTTGTGGATGGACACAACAGAGTTCAATGTCCTTTTCTGACAAAGTTTGGGGTTCTTTAACCTCTGGTCCGTGAGTAAAACTTGAGTGACCTGGGCTTGTGTAGTGGGGAAAAAAGAAAGTCTGAAGCAAATGGCGACAGACTTTAGGCACGTGGAATACTGTTTCAAAGAGGAGGAGAAAGTTTTCTGTGTTGGCAATGACTAGGTGAAGGTGATGTCCTTAACTTAAGAGAAATTCACAAGCTGAGCTTTAGGAAAACCTCTCGAAGGGTGAGTGCTGGAATAGGTTGTTTAGAGTGGTTGTGTTACTGTGGGGTCTTTAGGAACAGATTGGAGAAACATCTGTCAGGAACGACATATGCTGATGCCACCTTCCAGTGACAGCATCTTTGATTCCTTCCAGGGCTACGGTTTTGATGACTTTGTGCAAATCCAGAGATGTGAGTGACTTACTGGGAGAAATTCTTGTGTCTGTGTCATTGTCTCCTTCCTGAGAGAAGACTGCTTTGCATAATTGTGTTCGTTTACTGCTGTTCACTTATGTGTAATTAAATACCTGAGGTGAGCAGGGAGAGGGCAGTTGCCAGATACTGTTACGGGAGGGCTTGGCTGCAGCTGATCAAAGATGCCATCATTTGCACGGTGTACATTCTCTTAAGGCAACGTTATGTTCATCACTCCAGCTCTCTCGCTTGGTATTGCCTTCTCTAAATATGCTGTCTTTATCTGAGAGAGCCTGGGGAGCTGTAATTCTATGAAGAAATTCTCCACATGCTGGTGGTTTTCAGGGAACTCTGCCACACAGAATTTGTGATAGGAATGTTTGAGCAGACCATTAATTTACTTTGGGTCCTTGATTATTCTGTCTTTCAGTAAGAAGAGTATTGGCACCAGGCTGAAGTTAAACAAGGGGCTAGTTTCCCGATCTTCACATTCACAATAGGACTGTTGGAGACAATGAGTATGGGATGTACAGTGATCACAAAAAAATCAGTGTTGTGCAGCTGAAGCAATCTTTTTATTCCAGGAGGTTCTGATGAATAATGAGAATGTGTTTCATATAACTCCTGTTAACATGGCAACATATGAGCATGCATCCGTCTACGAGCAGAGAGGCTGTAATAACACACAAGTAAATTACCTCACGCATTTCTCTCTGAGAAACAACTGGCTTCTCTTAGGAGAGATAAAAGCATCGGGCATGAGCCCTGTGAATTGCTTAGAAGCATCATAAAGAGAGGAGACAGATGAGTTAATCAAAATCATGACACTTGACAAGATTTAGATTCAGAGATTTTTGGTCCCAAAATTATCAAATTATAAAAACATCAGAGCCCTGGCCATTGACCGTCACCCAGGGGATCCTTTCTCCATGACTTGTGTTTGGTTTCTGCCTTCACTAGGACACTGGAGGAGGCAGAGTTTGCCACCCTGGGAAACTTACACCAGCTGTTTCGAGACATGCGTTTATAATCAGGATAATTGTTTTGATTTGCCGTGTCCTTAGTTTCCAAGCAGTGAACCTTGCTCAGTTGCTATGAGAAGCTCTAGTTTTAGCCCTGGAGGAGTTTACAAATTGTACCTCTAGTGAAGCAATGCAGGGAAGGGGGGTTTAGCAGATCAAGAGAGGTTCTTCTCCTCCTCTACTCTGCCTTGGTGAGACCACATCTGGAATATTGTGTCCAGCTGTGGGCCTCTCAGTTCAAGAGGGATGTGGAGCTGCTGGAGGGAGTCCAGCGAAGGGCAACAAAGATGATGAAGTGGAGCACCTCCCTTATGAGGAGAGGCTGGGTGAGTTGGGTCTCTTTAGCTTGGAGGAGACTGAGGTGTCACCTCGTTAATGTCTATAGATATTTGAGGGGTGGGGGTCAGGAGGATGGAGCCAGGCTCTTCTCAGTGTCATCTACTGATAGGACAAGGGGCAATGGTTGTAAGCTGGAACAGAGGAGGTTCCACATCAATCTGAGAAGGAACTTTTTCACAGTGAGCGTGATGGAGCACTGGAACAGGCTGCCCAGGGTGGTTGTGGAGCCTCCTTCGCTGGAGATGTTTAAGACCCATCTGGATGTGTTCCTCTGTGATTTGGCCTAGGTGATCCTGCTGTGTCAGAGGGATTGGAGTAGATGATCTTTCGAGGTCCCTTCCAATCCCTAATGATTCTATGATTCTATGAATTGCTGGCCAAATTCTGTGCACTTACTTTTAGGAAAAGGCTGAATCGAAGGCACTGGGGCACCATCTGAGAAATAGAGCTTGGATGATACAACAGTCTGTTTACAGCCGTGTTTTGTTGGTGTAGGAATTTGATGCAGGAATTGGGAAGCCCTCTAGATAGGAATTCGTGCCACGTTCTGGTCCTACCCAGAATGAAGTCTCCAGCGTTTGTGTTTTAACACTTTCATTCTGATTTACCTTTAGTTTTTGTTTCTTTTCCTTTAATTTTTTTGTTTGTTGCATTTTTTGCTTAATTCTATACCCACCTTTTCCTTAGGATTTTGGATACTGTAGAAGTTAATATTTTCCAGGCTTCTTTTATAAGGAGCAGCACAGTCTCTGAAGTAGGAAGAGTGTCACCTATCATTCTGTCAGGCTTGATTTAACTTTGAACACATAGACCAGAAGCTGCAACACAAGCACACGTGGATGACCATAGGTATTAGCCACATTTGAAGTTAAAACATGGGAAGCAAAGTTTATTCAAAGTTTTTGCTGTGATTTGGCAAGTAACCTGTCCAATTATACTCAGCAAGTATTACTGCACCTGTAAAGACAAAGCAGCCCACGGATGCTTTCAAAGGCAGGATAGATTTTGTAAGCAGTACATGCTACAACAGATCAGAGGGACCTGTTAGCTGTGTGTTAGACAGTATTTAGATAAAGTTTTAAAGGAGCTGCCGTATTTGGCTATTCATTAAACGTATAAGTCTGTGTGATCTGTCTTTACCCATCTGGAGACTGCAATGTTAATGAGTTAACTGCCTGAACACAGTCTCCATAGAGTCACTTGGATAATTTGAAGCGCTGTCATTTCAAACTAAGGATAAATACAGCTTTGTACAAAATTGCTTCTTGTTCCAGCAATAATTGCTCGTGCACTATATAAGACGGTCTTGAATCACTCATTGAACTTATTCCTGGAGCAGTAAGTGATATGGGTTTCCATAAAGGGGAGGTGCTTCAGCTCCTAGATTCACTAATTTTGTGGGGTTGTTGGCACGTAGAATCAGTTTACTTTTGCAGCCAGAAACTCTTTTTATGGCAGAGAGAGCAGTTAGTGGGAAAAAATGTACACGATCTCTATTGCGCTTCTATGTTTCCTAACACAGGTAGGGTAGTCTGTGGTTATTTTTACATCATCATTAATGATATCACTTCACAATGAACAATTTCTTCTTGTTGAAATGAAGCACCTGTAACTGTGGCACCTATTCTTCATGCTCGTCAGAGGCCTCTTATCCCAAGTCCCAAGGTTCAAATGTGCACATCCAAAATCAAAAAGACCATAAATACACTCCTGATGCTGTGTGACTTGTCAAAGGGGAATAAGAAGTATTTTAAGGAGTCAGATGGCTGATTATATTTGGCTTGCTCATCCACAAATATTTAACATTCTAAACAATTTGTTAAGAAATTAATAATAATAATTGGACTAGATGATCTTTCGAGGTCCCTTCCAATCCCTAATGATTCTATGATTCTATGAAAGAAAATATAAATGATTGGTTATCAGTTGGTATCTAAATCTGATCAGGTGAACTGGACTATCACCGTTAAGTCATGCAGAGTTCTCCTGCGGTTCACAATCCTTGGATGGAGGAATGCTGTATAAAGGGAGTTTTGATAGAGTGGTATCTGGCAGGTCAGACAAAGGTAAATTCTTCCAATAACAGGGGAAACCTGAAAAGGTCTTCCTTGGTGGAAGATATCTTTACTTCATTATAAAGATAAAAGTCAACTATACGCTGGGGATGAGAACTGACACTGAACCTTCCAAGGTAAGATCACACACAGTGCCAACTGCCAGTCTAATTAGTGCTCTAACAGCCTGGTGAACCTCTGTTATAAGCCTGGGATTTTGGGGAGCAAGGAGTTTTCTCTTTCATATTGCTTCATCCCTTTTAGTAGTCAATAATTACAAAAATTAAATAAAGAAATCTATTGCCTACAAGAACTAGGGATACAAGAGTGTGTTCTTCAAGGTAAACATCTTGAAATACTATGCAAAGTTGATGGCCACTAAATTCAGATGGTGACTAATGCTCTTCTACATTGGAGTCTCTCCAGAAGTTTTGACATCAGCGCTCGTTGCCAGCCAGAACATGTTATGGCAAAATGCAACTAAGAAGCGAACAAGACCACCGATGCACTTAGTGTGACAGTACCGCTTGGGACATTTTAATCTGCCATGAAAGAGTTTGGTCAAGACTGGATCAAGCATTGAATCACAGACAAACCTGCAAAACGTTTCCATAACCTGCCAGAATGTCTCTTGACTCCAGCTAAAATCTACCTTTTACTGAGCCTAAAGTGAATGAAGCAAAACCACTTTCCATCAGAAGTAACCATGACACAAATGGTTTTATCTGCATTAACCAAGGCAAGAAAACATTAACCAGCTGGTCTCTGTTCAGAGGCATCTGTAACCATCTGGAGGGAGCCCCCGAGTGCAGAGCAGCGGCTCAGCGTGGGACCAAACATGACTCAGTTTGTGCCTGCCAGAATCAACACTCAGTAACTGGAACATGTTCAGAACCTCCTTTAACAATTCTCCAAGTAGTCTTTACCAGGCAGCACTGCAGCCTTATTTCTACAACCCAAATGGGAGCTGTAAGACTGTGTGGCAAAGGCTGGTGTTGGGTGGTCCTGTGATGTTGATGGTCTTGGCCTGTGGATTTTAGTTCTTGGGATACATCCTGCACGATGGCTTAGTGTTGCCATCGAGGCAATCCTAAGCACAAATACAGGCTGGGCAGTGACTGGCTGGAGAGTGGCCCTGAGGAGAGGGACTTGGGGGCACTTGTGGACGAAAGGCTCAACACAAGCCAGCAGTGTGCACTTGCGGCCCGGAAGGCAAACCAAATCCTGGGCTGCATCAGGAGAAGTGTGGCCAGCAGGTCGAGGGAGGTGATTCTCCCCCCCACTCCACTCTCGTGAGACCCCACCTGGAGTTCTGCAGCCCTTATTACAAGAAGGATGTGGATGTGCTGGAGCGAGTGCAGAGTTGGGGCACGAGGATGATCAGAGGGCTGGAGCACCTCTCCTGTGAGGCCGGACAAAGAGAGTTGGGGCTGTTCAGTTTGAATCATAGAATCATTAGGGATTGGAAGGGACCCCAAAAGATCATCTAGTCCAATCCCCAGTCTGCAGAAGAGGAGGCTCTGAGGTGACCTTATTGTGGCCTTCCAGTATCTGAGGGGAGCCTACAAAAAAGCTGGGGAGGGGCTTTTTAGGATGTCAGGTAGCAACAGGACTAGGGGGAATGGAGCAGAGCTGGAGATGGGTAGATTTAGAGTGGATGTGAGGAGGAAGTTCTTCACCGTGAGAGTGGTGAGAGCCTGGAATGGGTTGCCCAGGGCATGGTTGGGGCGCCATCCCTGGAGGTGTTTAAGGCCGGGATGGATGGGGCTCTGGCCAGCCTGATCTAGAGTGGGGTGTCCCTGCCCATGGCAGGACGGTTGGAACTGGATGATCCTGTGGTCCCTTCCAACCCTGACTGATTCTGTGATCCTATAACTTCTTCCCAATGAGGGTGATGGGGCAATGGAGGGGGTTGCCCAGGGGTTTTGTGGGCATCTTCTCTGGAGATGTTTAAAACCTGCCTGGACTTGGTCTGGGTGATCCTGCTGTGGCAGGGGGATTGGACTGGATGATTTTTCGAGGTCCCTTTCAATCCCTAATTATTCTATGATTCTATGCTCTTGCTGAGGTTGGGTGATTACAGATGTCTTGGGGTCAGAAATGAGGAAACTGCCTATTTGTGTTTGCGTTTTCCCACTGCCATGCTCCGGCAGCTCCACATTCTCACGTTGGCTCCTGTTATGTTTGTCTTCATAAGGGTGATGAAGGTGCTTGACTTTAGCTTAACTATCTGTTGAAGTAGTCTTGTGTATTTTTATAGGGAGTTTGTTCATCAAAGTACTTAAAATGTGAATCAAACATTAGCAGATATGTTGAAGTTTATCCCAGGCCATCTCTAGTAGGGGGCAACATCTGCCTGCTGGGTGATATGAGCATGTGAACGATTTAAGACCTTTTCCTCAAGTGATTAAAGGGCTTTCAGTGCATCCTACCATTTATCCTATTGGTTTTGTACCAATAATTATCATGTGGATAGAAAACAGATGATAAAAGATGCAACTAAACCTACAGTTAATTAGTCAAATTAACGAATTAATAGACAGTCAATTTTCATGTTACAGTGGTTCTTGGTATCTCTAAAAACAACCCTTCAAATGTCTTTCTAAAATGTTGGCATGGAGAGTTGCATAAAAACCCGTGGTGCTTGGGCCTTATCTGTTACATCCAGCAAAATGAATTCATCTTGATCAGACCTGAAGAAATGAAGTCCAAATGATTAAACCTTCACTCACTTTGCTGACCAGTTGCTCATATGAGAAATCAGTTCCACGGAATCCAGTGGGGCTGCTTGTAGGTGTAGCCAGCTATTGATATGACTGACAGTTGTGCTAACTGACCCGATTTTGGAGAGTTTCTGCTTTCTCCTGAAATACAAAACTTAATGTATGTTGTGGTCACTTTCCTCAGGTCAGTTAAGAGTCTCTGTGTATCTGTCTTCTTACTTAACTGGAGGATGTTGAAAAGATGTGCTGGACACACATGGATGGAATGATAGAACACCATTTGATTCAAGGCCAAGACTTGTGTGGCCAGGTCACTTTTCTCAAAAGGATCTAAGTGAACTATAAATTGTTGGGTTTCAATCACTAAATACCCTTCTTGCCTCCTCCTGCATTCAATTATTCAAGACTTCTGTGTGAAGGACTGTTTAAAAAGTAGCTTTATGAGTGTACTCTTCATCGTGTGACAGATTTTAAACAGGAAAATAATTGCCCCTAAAGTATTTGTTCCCTTCTGAATTTTCAGGTCAACTCAAACTTTCCGTGGTTTTGTGAGAGTTTGAAGTAATATGGAACAACTCGTCTGCTGTTTGCAAGGGGTTTGTAAATCAAATCACTCTTAAAAAACACAAAGAGCTTGCTGCACCTGTAATCATAGAAGAATTCGTATTATCACCACGTAGGATTAATAATGCATGTAATTATAATACACAATTTTCTTTAGGCTTTTCTAATTATAAAAAAATTACAGATAACATCAACAGTGTGATTCTGAAATGCCTCTCATTTATTATGTAGCTTTCTTAATCAATGCTCTGCCACTGGAAATCAAGTCAGAATGTTATTATGGTCTCTCCTTTTGGATTTAATTACGGCAGTAACTCATGGCTCAAAGTCTGAGCAAACACACCATGCAGTTTACAGCTTTGAAGAACAGCTATTAATCCTGCCGTCTACCTCCCGGTGCAGGCCAGCGAAAGCGTTTTAAGAACCTTGATGCCTAAAGACAAACACACACTTCCACATGGGCTTAGGTGGGCTTGCAGGGATCCCATCCACTTCACACCCAGCAGAACACCCACTCCCGTGAGATGATCTCAAGGGGTACAAATCTCTAAACCTTTTTGCCATCCAGACTGAGATATTATCTTGCACCCTTAATGATTTCACAGTGTTAGCTCCTCTCCTTTGGTGGCCGGGGGTCCGGATAGGGCTTTTGCCATGCCAGTAGGCTGCTGAGGGTGTGCATTGTTGCCTCTTGTATTAGTTCAGAGTAACTTTCCGTCATGAATCTCCAACTTGACAATTAGCTGCAAGTGGGACTAATGCACTTTTCCAAGAATTTGAATTGGCATCAGGAACTGCTTTTAGTTTTGGCAGCAGCCAGGCAGGATGTCTCTCCTTCCAAAGCAGAAACGTGCTCAGCCACATGCTAGTGACCAGGAGGACAGAGCTACCAGGGGAAGGGTGAGGTGGAGCACGCAGGAGGGTGAACACGAAGGAGAGGGCTTGTTTTCTGAAGCTAACTCTCTTTGCAAAATCATGTCATCCAAAAGAAGGGCAGCTGAAATACTCTAGAATAATGTCTGCCGGTGCCTGTGTCTTTTCAAATGAATCTAAACCACAATTAAAGAAGATCCACTTGTCCTCTCAAGCCTCCATCTTGAGCATCAGCTCTCTATATGCCCTATATCTTGAGAAAGAGTAAATTGGAACATAACCAGCCCAGATGTTTTGTTGTGTGTTTTACCTGAACTCCCCACAGGTGCAAGGGCCCTAGAGTCTTCTGCTCACTTTCCAGGATGGCTGGATGGACTGACAGCCATGTGTCCTTTGAGAAGCTGCAGGAAGGAACCAAGGGAACTGTCGCACCTGACTGATCCAGCTTACACCCATGCTGCAGGGTGCTTTGCAAGGTCATCAGGAGCGGTCAGCAATGTTTTTCTTTTTACCTAAATATTATTTCTTCAGGATCTGCCAATTGCTTGAAGTGGAAAGTACTGGCAGGAAAGGCTAAGCTTTAGCAGATCAGGCTGTTTGAAAGACAGTGACATTTCAAAACTGATATGCTGGAATTGCCACATGCCTTCTGGAAAAAGAAATAAAAGGCTGGTATTTCACGGAAACTTCTCAAAACCAGAGACATGAAGTAGTGCTGTGACTGACCAGTCTGAGCTGTGTGTGTTCTCAGCTTGCCAGCCCTTTCTACGTTGGGACATTTTGCCCTCTCTGGAACAAGTATGTTTGGCTTTCATTTCTTTTTTTTTACATTTCTGAGAGTTGTCTGGGATGGCAATTGTTTCCCAGTCCTGGTTTCCAGCTTGTTTTCCAGCAGGACCTGGGATTCTTCACGCTCCAGCAAGCCAGACAGGAGGAGCCGAAGGCACAGCAGGACTGGTACAAGATGTCTTGCTTCAAACAGGAGAGATTAAGAGAAGCAGAAACACTTGGGCAGGAGCTCAGGCTAAGTCTGCAGTGAAAACATCCCTTCAGTATGACCCTGTCTAACACCAGCCTTCCAAAAGATCTCTTTTCAAGCATCTAAAGAAGCAGTTCAATCTTCCACTGCCCAGGGAGTGCAGTGGGCTCTGCTGCCCTTTCAAAGACAGTTGTCTCTTTTAGCTGCAGGAGGGCTCTAGGAAGATGAAATATCAAGGATGTTTAAATGGCTTGGAACAAGTTTGTGTGAACACCTTTGTGCTCATTTTTCTCGGCAGTCTATTAATCTAAGGGAAAAGCCTGAGAAAATAATTAATCTAGATGTCTCTGGACAGTGTAATTTAGAGTTTTTTCAGAGATTGACATTGTTTGGATTGAAACCTGCTCCAAAAATGCCCTGAGCTCCCATCCTCAAACAGAAGAGTATTTGGTGGTTTGTAAACAAAATGCGCAGCCAGCTATCTTCTGGATTTTCTTTCAAGCTCATCACAGGAAATCGGCCTTGCAAGAACCAGAGAAAATGGCTAACTTTGCCACGTTCCCATGAAAAGCTGTAGGAAGAACCTCCTGTGTTACAGATTGAAGTCATTCTGCTGTCTAGCACTGGGAATACAGGAAAAGAAGGAACTCCCCTTCCAGCACAGAGATCGACAGCTGTAGGGAGCTGTGCCCTTGGTGGCAGTGAGCTGTGGCGTCAGCTTGGGGCAGAAGAGACTGGGCTAGAAGAGGAGAGGGCTTCTGGCTGCAGGAGTGTGACACTGACACGTGAGACTTTAATTTCAAGGGAGGAAGTGGAGCAAAAAATATTGCAAAATCTGTTTCCATAATGATCTGTGATTCTGCTGTGCTGTGCTTGGTATCATAGTTGTGGTCTCAGAGGAAACGTCAGCTGGTCCTCTGTTCGACACAAGATGGGGAGGTGGGTGGAGTGCAGTGTTGAAGTGAGAACAGGGAAAAGTGGGAGTCCTGCATGTATCAACAGAGACGTGAAGAGACAGTTCCTCTCATCCTGTTTGTGAGGAAAGAGTAAAGTATTTCTTCACGCTCTTCTTTTAAAAGCTGTTCTGCGTTTGTCTGTGAGTGCTGAAGACTCTGACATTTGTTTCGCAGCGTGTGCCTGAAGACTTACACACTCCCCAGGTTGCATGTCTCCAGCTCCTAGCAGACCCCAGCCCGGAATCGCTTTGTTCCAGGATGTTCCAAAATTCTCAGATGAGACGGCTCACAGGCTGCAGGAGGTAATTTGCTCTGGGAACTGAGATGAGAGCCAACCATACAGCATCCTTAGAGCAAAGCAACACAAAGAGAAACTCTAGCAGCGGGTAATGACTCTCTTGTAACCCTCTGGGCTTGCCTGGCCGCAGCACTGTGCCTGCGATCGGGGCAAAATTGGAGGTTTCTGCATTTCCCTTCACAGTTCTCTGGTGCGGAGGGGAAGGTTGTTCTCAAACAAAGGCAATCACTTATCCTTTATTTACTGTGAAGGGTGAGGATGGGGGACTTGGGCTCCCAAAGCTTTTCACAGTTGGCTTTTTTGTCTAATTATCCCACAGAAGAGCTTTTCCTGGCAGCGTGGGGTTGCGTTCTGTGCAGCGGAGCCTGGGGGACTCCTGCCCTTGCAGAAGGTCTCTCTAGAAGTGAGTATTTCGCAGTGGGGTAGTGCTGCAGCCCACGTGTCTTTCTCACTTTGTTTATTTATTCTTAATGGCATCATATGAATAAAGAACTGTGCCTTCCATATTGTCTTTTGAAGGCAGCTAATTGTGCTGCCCGTGCTGTTCACTATTGGCTCGTCATGCCCAAAGAAATTTATGTACATCTGCCTTTTCCTTCAAAAAGCAGCCCTGCTGAGTCTTCCCAGTTTTTCAGTCAGTCACAAACGCTGTTGTGAAGCCAGCACTGCTTTAGGTTGTCTAAACAGATGTGGCTTGTCTCTTGTTCATGCTGTCAGTCTTATTGTTAAAAAGCTTTGAATCTGCAGTGAATTGAAATGCCCCATTCCAAGGAGAAAGAAGTTATTGCTTGTAATTAGGATTATTGGATAGTCGCACTTTTCACTCTCGAGTTAATGAGTTATGATCAGAACGTCTCCTTCCATTAGTTTAAAATATTCCCATAGTTATTCTGATACAGCGATTCATTTATTATTTCAGTTCACATAGCAGTCCACTTAGAACAGCAGAGCATCCACGGCTTGACAGGCTGCACTGGATTTAGGGATAGCTGACCATGAGCATGTGTCACCGTACAGGCTGAGAAGTGCCACCATGCTGGGTTGCACGGAGGTGAAGAATACATGCTAAGGTAAATTACCGTGCAGGATGTCTGTGGTGGAGCTTCACAAGAGATTTCCACTTGGAGCTGACACCGAGTAGGCAAGCATCGCGGCAAAGTACTTTTCTACCTGTTTCTATCCATCAGCCTATCATGAAAATGCTCAGAAAATTTTGTGGTGCCATTAAAAGTTTTCTACTGGATGAGGAGGTTGTGGAGGCACTGAGGCATACAGAAGTGGTGCTGGAGACTGTCGTGTGCTCCAGCCTGGAGGAACTCTGCTTTCTCCCATCTGCTTTTCATGTGGCAGTGTTCCAGCAGGGTGATCTCTGTGACCAAGCAGGGGGACAGGCTCCACATTTCACCAGTAGCATTTAATCGATGGTGAGGTTATGGTAGACACTGGGCTCAGGTGGATCAGGGAGAGAGGCTTATAAAGATATCAGGGGAAGACAGGATGTTGGAAAAATCCTCTTCTTGTCAGGTAGATTTTAAAGTGGTGAGCTTCAAAGGCTACAAACGATTCTTTGATCTTCCAAAGGCTGCAGACAAGAGCAGCATGCGACACATGTCCAAACAATTGCAAGAAATCTAAATGCAGTTTTGAAGCAACAAAACCATTAAAAGGGAAAGAAAATGGTTGTAATTTAAACAATCAGCCCAAACAACAACATGGTTGTCTCAGATGTTTTACTGGACACCGCAGAGTAACTAATTAACTCAAAAATAAACTAGCTGAATTCCTGAAAAATTAGGGAGGTGATGTTTGGAAAAAAGAGAGGAAGACCTCAAGTAAGAAAGAGTCCGTGCAAGTCTCTGGAAAGATCACGGCCTTGAAAACAGAGCGAAATTTTTAGGTGGAAGGAAGTAATGAAAAACATTCTGAAACCTTTTTTGTTGTGGTTTTCTGACCTTTCCCAAACGCTCCAGGCCTGCACGAAATGTTGAGCTATGGGGTGGATTTGTTTGCTTTTAGGTAAAGCATGTTCAGGGAACATCTTCATGTGGGCAAACAACACTTGGAGACCTGATGCGGGCCCTGCCATGGCCAGCAGACTTTGGGAAGGCTCTTCAGGCTGACCTTTGACTCGATGGGTAAACCTGGGCTCATCTCTGCAGTGATGCTTAGCGACCTGCCTCCTAATGGACTCCAGCTAAAAAATTAGATACCTCAGTGGTTTTGCCCCTGAGTTACTGAGAGTGCTGGAAGGGGAGTGTGAATGAGCAGCAAACTCACATTCTTTCCAGAGATGTTTTTGGTGCATTGAAACCGCGTGGCTGAATTCATTTGTGTATTTGCTTATCTGAGAGTGCGGTGCGTGACCGGAGGGTATGTTCAAGTCTGTGTGCCTCTCCTTCCTCGTGCCCTACCACCAGTTACAGCATTAGTTACCTGTGTTTTCTGTTTCTAAATGCATCTGGAGTTTTGTTTCTAATTTTTCATTGAGACAGCAACTTGTTTTTTACCAGAGTTTCTGAAAGTGCTCTTAAAAATCTTGGAGCCAACCCGCGACAGCCGAGGCAAAACAGGGCTGGACAGCAGAGCCTGCAGTGTCAAGGCAGTTGTGTAAAGAAATGAGGTAAGCTTCAGCTTTTGTTGCTAATGTGCTGTCTCGGGGTATCCTATTGGAATTTCGTAGGACAATTGCTTTTTGTAAATGGGTTGTGACAAGCAATTACTCCCCGCTCCACACATCTTAAGAAAGGAAGAACACAATAATTGAAAACTGGGCTGAGAGAGCTCTCAAGAGGTCCCCTGGTCCATCTCCTCACCCAGGTGGGATTGGTTTCACACTAACTATTCCTGGCATATGTTTACCTCACATGTTTTCAAAAACCTCCAGTGACAGAGCTTCCACAACCTCCCTAGGAAATGCTTTCAGGCTTTATCACTGTTTAATGTTAAAACTGCTTTCCTACTGCCTTGCTTCTGTGCCTCTTGATGCCAGCGTGACACCGTTACTTATTTCTAGGCTCTCAGGGAGCACAGGGGATGGTCATTTCCTTCCTGCAGCTATAAGTCCTGCTGTTTGGAGACTGCCTTCATGATTCCTCTTCGTTTTCTCCTTTCTAGACTAAACAAATCCTATCCCCTTAATCTTGCCTCATAATTTACAGGGTTTGGACCTTTCGTCATTTTTGTTGTTTTCCTCTGACTTCGACTAATTGATCTGTGTCCTTCCTGAAAGCTTTGGCCCAAGCCTGTCTTTCGTTGGCTGCATTTTCTCACCCTGATGTTTGTCTTGCAAGGGTTGCATTGCTCATTGCAGGGATTTTCAGGAGTCTTTGTGAAGTCAGACTTTGGTAAATGACCAGTCTTACATCCGATGCGCTGTTTGGACAGGCAGCACAGGCTTGAGGAGCCTCCGCATCTTTGCTGAGCTCTGGTACCTTAAAGAGTGTTAAATTTTCAATGGAAGGAGGATGTCTAATTCTTAGAAATACTTTTTTCTGACCAGTGCTGGTCTCCAACCGCAGTGTCAGCTGAAAGTTTTCAATCAGTGCATCTACAGAAGTGATTTCATAGAATCATTAGGGATTGGAAGGGACCTTGAAAGATCATCTAGTCCAATCCCCCTGACACGGCAGGATCACCTAGACCAAGTCATACAGTCAGTCAGGGTTGGAAGGGACCACAGAATCATCCAGTTCCAACCCCCCTGCCAGGGTATTTTACAATAGGTTTCTATCCCACCTGAGCACCTTAGGATGGTAAAGGGTTTCTTTTCCAGAAGTAGCTGAAGGAGTTTTCCAGTTACACAGCTTTCAACAAAGCCCCCAGAGACCTTGATCTTAGGCAGCCCAAACGTCAACATCTGAGTGAAGTTTTCTTGAGGAGAAAAATGTCAGTAGATAATGGTTTGATTTGCGAGGAATTTTGTTAAATTGAGAGAGGGGGAAAAAAAGAGGCTGCTGTTGGCTGTCCTCTCCACTGGTAATGGTAACTGGGAGACAGGGATCCCTTCAAAACCCAGCAATTACAATTGCAGTAGTATGTGGGGGTTTTAGGTTCCCAGAGCTTTTGCTTGGAGCTGAGCGGATTCTGTAGCTTGTGCTGGGTGTGGAAAATGGAATGGAGGGAAACGGCCCTGCTTTGGGTACGTGAGCTCAAACCTGTGGCAAGCACTTTGAATTTGAGGTTTCTCATTTCTGCATCCAACAGGTTGCACACTGTTTTAAGCGAGCAGGGTTCAGCGCTTTCTGCCATACAGTGTGATACCCCATAACGCAAGAGAAAGAACGGGAAGTTGTCTGATGCTGGAATTGTTCTCCTATTTTCTCACACAATAGAATGGTAAATTGTTTTCCCTGGCGTTCTGGAAAATATCTGACCTTGATACTTCACATTCAATTTATGTAAACAATTACTAAAGCATCTGAGCTGAGCAGAAAAGGCTGTTTCTTGAAAACCTGCAGGGAACGCACATGGGAATTTCCCACATGCTGTGGCAATCTTAAAAATACCTCCTTGTAACCCCACAATGTTAATGATTAACTCTGGAGCGGTGAGTTTTTCCAGACTTGCAGTGAGCCCGGTGGTTTGTGTGCTCAGCTGTGTGTATTGGGGAGAGGTAGTAAAAGAGAGTAATTTACCACTTCTAGTAACTTACATTTAACAATCAATCTGCCACATTTTCCCCTTGGAATTCAGGGTCTTCTGCCCATTGCTCAGCTGATAAATGTCATGGTATGGGAAACGCTGTTTTGTGGCTAAGCTGTGTGCGCTGAGACGCACGCGCAGGAACGAGCTGGAACCAGCTTTGTTCTTCACACATTGCTCAAAGACAGAACTGCTCTGCTCGGGACGCTCACCCGCACGTTGCAGCATGAGCCCTCAGAGATGTGCTGAACATCACTGACGTCTTGCTTATACAGACCTGAAATCCTGTGTTGCTGTTAGCTTTGTGAGTTGTTTCTGTTACATCTGCTGAAGAAGAGATAAGTGGCAGAGTGGCCCTTGAGAGGTGATTTCCCAGGGTAAGGAGGGCCTCTCGTGCAGAGAAATTCATGTCACACCGTCTGTTCAGCTCGCGGCATGATGGGCAGCACCACTCACAAGTTTGTAGATGCCAGCTGTTGCATGAAGCTTCTGAAAGATGCTGAGTGCCAGACCCTCACCTATCCACAACCTGTGCAGATATCCTTAAGAAGATCCAGCCTCTTGGAACACCCGTTGGTATCTTTACTGGTTGTGTTTAATGTAGCAGTGTGGTCTATTAACCATCCCACTGCACTGCGTGTGGTGGCCATAGTGTTTTTATTGTCAAAGCACAGCTCTTTAGGGAATTCAACTCAAGAGACCAGAGCACGGCTGCCATGGGTGCTGAATCAGTGCCCATCTTTGCTGGGCCAGAATAAAACTGTTCTGGAGTAACTTGTGGACAATCACACCTTCTTTTGTGTGGTTTTAGCATCAATGTAAGCATAGACACCGTTTAGTTGTGCGTTTATCTATCTGCCTATCTGTCTGTCTATTTTCTGTGGGTGAAATGGTTTGTGTTTGGGGGAAATGGCAGAAGGTGTAACAGATGAGGTGGTGGGTTTTTATGGACAGTCTGGGTCTCCAGTAAGCTGCACTAGAAACTGTTTGACAGTATCAAAGTGATGCAAATAAGTGAATCTGATGATGCTTAGAATCACAGAATCATTAGGTATTGGAAGGGACCTCAGAAGATCATCTAGTCCAGTCCCCCAAGAAATGTGTCTAGTTATGAGTCTTGCATTATTTAATGGCTGTTATTGAAACTGTAGCTCCTTTGAGCAGCTCACTGAGTGAAAACATCGGTTTCTAGAAGTGAGGTTGGCTTCTGCTCCTTCCATTCATGAGAACTGAATTTGAATCTGGGCCTGATGACGCTTCAAACAGTCCAAACTCAGAATGTTGTTTAGAAGGAAGAATAGACACCAAATCTTAAAACCAAGGATGTTTCAAAAATGCCCTCTCAACCCCTTTTAAAGAAAAGGAAGGGACATGCTGTATTTTGTAATATTAAAAAAACTCTCAGTAGTATGAATCTGCAGTAGCTGTTTAAAGGAAGGACATGCAGAGATGGGTAACTGGGAGCCCTCTCATCTGAGAAGGTCTTTACAATCTTTGTCCCTTACAAACTTTGCTGCTTTTGGATTAACAATGATCTGAGTATCACTGATTGCTCAGCACCTAGTGCATTCTTGTAGATATATATCTACGTATCTGTGACATTTATCTTTCCATCTGGCTGTAGAGGTTCACATGTTCAGCTTGACATGTCCTGGGTTTGGTGGCTGTTGTTAAGATAGATGCTGGTTATAATTATTATTGGGGTATGGTTTAGATTTCAGCCTGTACTAGGGCACATGTGGTCAGGGCATCTTGCCTCCGTAGACAGGAAGCAGATAACTAGCTGGTCAGTACATCTCTGTATCTGCTTGATTAATGCTGGATATGACTCTGCCACAGCTTGTGCCTTCAGCTCTTGGCTCTTGACTTGACTCATGCTTTCATCCTCAGCGAGCTTGATTTTCCTCCCGCATATGATTTATTTCACTGTTGGGTTTTTTTGTTCCTTAAAAATACACCCCACCAAAACCCAAACAAGCTTAGAAGTATCCAGTTACTGGCACCAAACTCATGAACCTTTGCCCTATTCAGGATTTTCCTTTTCCCATAACGCTCACTTTGACTGGAGGCACATGCTGTCCCCGTTCCTAAGCTGGCCATTTCCTGCTGGAAAAGGCAGAGAGAGACTGCACTGACTGGGAGAGGAGTAATACCTGCAAGTCTCTCCGCAGGTAACCCCTATGAACATTATCCCACTGTATGTGTTGTGAGCATTTGTAGAACCCCTGACTTGTGGAATGTAAGGCTTGGAGAAGCTTCTTTCCATATGGCACTCACCGTGCCGTGGAATGAAGTTTTATTGTTATGGCTCTACAAGAGCTTCACCTTGCTGTCAGCCAGCATGATAAAACCGTATCATATGGAGTTTAGAGTTCAGCAATGACTTTTGTTCTGTACCCTGCTACAGATCGATCTTCATATGTTTTATTTCTGCTGGGATAATTGCAGATATAAATTTAAAGTGTCTGCCCTCTTTTACAGCTGTTGACTCCTTGTTTCCTCCAACATTTTCATATCAGCTGGGCACTGTAGAAAATAATTCTGTGCTTCATTTAAGAGTTTTCATGTTATAGCTGCACTGACCTATAGGAAAACCCCTAGGAAAAGCTAAACTCCCAATCTGACCTTACTTTCCTCATGTTGTTCTTGACGTTACACACCTCTGGTCTGTCACCTTTTGCTCTCTTCCTTCTAAGCTGAATACTAGTATTCTGCCTTCAATCTCTCTGCTTATGGAAGTGTTTTTGGGCTGCTGAACATGGTAATTAACTGCCCTGGACTTTCCTGGTTTTACTGCTCGTATGCTCTGCTCAAATTCAAGCCCAGGTATGGCAAACAGAGTTCCAGATGAAGGCGTTTGCTAACTAACACAGTCATAGGGGCATTATTCATCCAACAATGCTCCATTTTAAGGACTGTTGGTTTTACTGTGGCTGTGCAGCAGTCCAACACACCTTTTTCCCCGCACATGTTGGCAAACAACAGGCACTGACTTTGAAGCTCAAGGCACTAGATTGTTTAAGGTTGAACATCCCCTCTTTATGAAAACTATTCTAGTTATCCGACTGTGAGTCTCCAGAAGACTGGGGAGCCTGCAAATTGACTTTTAAATTCATGAGCTACACCTATAATTCCTGAGAGGACTTCTTGCCTCACTTGACTGTGGTGGCCTTGGTCCTCCTCCTGGTGGCAGTGGGTGCAGGTGAGCCCAGCGTCAACTTGTACTACCAACCTGAAGGTGAGGCTTGCACAGAGGCTGAGGAGATCCTGAGCTACAGAGCAACCAATAGCAGGATGGGTCCTATCTTCGTGCACCCCACAGCTGTGCTTTCTGCAGGAATGGGACAGGCTGCAGAGTGTGCACTGCCCACTCAGGTAGGGAGGTGGTGTCTGGAGGATGTGCTCTGCTACCACCACGAAGCTGGGGTTTGTTGGCTCAGCAAGAAACAGTGAGTTGGCACTGGCTGTGTCACAGCACCACCTGCAAAAGTATCCTGTATTACACAGAGACTGCAGCAGGGGTGGGCAAAGGTGTTGCACGCTGTGAGAAAGCTCTCGTTTTAAGCACGCAATGCTTTGGGAAGGAGTCTGAAATGATCCACCCAGCTTATGGTTGCGATAAGCAGAGACAGAAAAGACACTGGTATGTCCTACCAGCAGGATAGAATATGGATCTAAAGAAAGAACGGTACTGACCCTATACACAAAGTACAGGCTTGCTGAGACTTATTAAAGTGCTGTGTGTTTGCCTCTTTGTGGTTTCGGTCGTGACCATGAATGAGACAGCCCAACCAAGGATTTCAGTGTCAGAGATTTCAATTCTGACAGCATTAAGTGGGGAGAAAACGTAAATGACACTGCTGTTAGTCACACAGAAATCTCTGATGATGTACAGCCACTACGTATGAAATGACAAGGGACGTGGCGTAATCGCCATGAGTACGAGAAAGTGATCCTCTAAGATGGAGAAACTCCCAGATGTAAAACTCAAACGCTGGTGATGAATGCGCGGCCGGCCGATCCTTGTATTACAATTCTCATCTGTCTGTTTGTAGGGTGAAACGTGCCTTTCCCCTTGAATGGGTCTGGAGGGGCTGTGCAATGTCTGGAAGTTCATGATCCGTGGCTGTCAGGAGAGGCTCTGACTTTTAAACAAGCCAGCTGGTTTTCAGACGCTGTGACTTGCTATTTATTTCGCAAATCATACCTGTGGACATGTTTCCTTAGCAAAGTCGCTGATTGTGACAAATGTGTGTAACAAGTGCAGTCTTCTATTGATTCTCACATTCTATTTTCTGCTTTTGGTGGAAACAGATGGAATTCAATTTTCTCACAATTACTATTAGCCAAGAATAACATCGCTCAATTCAGTGCGGGGGAGGTGGAAAGTTGCAACTATAACAACACACAGCCTGAAGAGCTGGATTCTGAAATGTGACTTGCAAATAACCATCACTGATGCGTTATCCGGGCCCCAATTCAGGAGTACACTTTAAGCATCCGCTGGACTCAAAACATGATGTCCTGCTGATCAGATACATGTGGCCTTCTGAAAAACAGGACGATCTAGATTGTTCCTGTAGATTAGGTCCTGTGGCATGACTGATGCTTAAAAGTGTAAAGTCTCGGGATACTTCCCACTAAAAATAAATCCGGGGTGAGGTCGGATGTAGCTGATGCTAATGTAAGGGTATGTAGCCACGCAAATTCACTGCTTACCATGCAAGGCAGGAAAGAAAACTCTTTCAGAAATTAAGATATTAGGAAAGAAGTCGATCATCAGGCATGCAAGAAATAATGTCCAGATATTCAAGTTGGTTTAGACCAACGTGCTGTGACATTAGAGAGGGTGTCTGTCTAGCTAATGTATGAGTACAAGAGAGAAATCCTGCACTCTGTGAGTGTTAAGGGTAAATTGAGTGTTTAAGGTTAGGAAATGCCATAAGATTTTTTTTATATCCCAGTTTTATGGTGATACTTTTCCATCACGCTGAGCTCTCAGATAGTGTGATCACAGGTATTTTAGTCTCACTAATAGGTATAGACTCTGTTTAATAACTAATATGGGGTTATTAGTTTCATCCTAGACTTCCTTCTGTCCTTTTCATTGTTACAGTATCTCAAGTGTTCCCCCAAACCACTATATTTCTGTTCACAGTGGCCTTGGAGAGAGGCATTATTAGATCTATCCTACAGATCCTGAATGGAGCCAGACACTTCTCTGTCAAAAAGGCACCAGGATTAGCTGGTTATGATATTCTGTTTCAGAGCCTTTAGTATTTTATAGGGCTTTATGTGTTCGCAGCAAAGACTCAAGGAAATCATACAGCTGGTGTCTGCACAAAAAGATGAGATGACCTGCCAGTGGTCATCCGTAAAAGACTTGCCCTGTAATACACACGAAACCTATGGCTTAGAGCCTGATGAACCCATCTTTGGGGGCAGCTCTCAGTATCTGTCAGAAGAAGCCTGAGGAACTCCTGTTCTGCGCCGGCATACTGGGACTGGAGAAACACTTCTACAGTTTTTTGGGAGCTGCCCTTTTAAAGCTTAACAGGCTGACTGGAAGTGTGTAAGATGAAGTAGTTCTTTTGGCCAAGTGCGGGCAAATATTCATAATAACAGCAAAATGCCTCTCTCTCCTGCCCCTGAAATGATGGTCCTGTCATATTGCTGGCCCCAGAAGTTCTGGGGTGAGCTGGGATATTTCTTTTTGCCTTTTCACAGCCAAGACAATATTTTTCCTTAAGAAAGAGCAGAACAGCTCCTGATGAAAGCTTTTCTCCAGAGATCTCAAGGTAAAAAAACCCCTCCACCCAAAAAACCCAACCAAACTTTTTTTACAAGCAAAACCACATACTTGTGAAATATGAGGTGTTAGTCAGGCCGCCGCTGTCCGAGCAGCCGCACTTTGCTCACAGCCTGATGTGGAATAATTAAAAAGCGGAAATCTATATTCCTTTGTGCAGCATTTGTCGTCTCTGAAGGCACTCAGCCGGCACGAGCGAGTTCTCTTTCAAATCAGGCAAGGAAAGCACGAATGAGGTGGCTGCTCCAGCTGCCTCCAGAGCAGATGACTCAGGGGTGGGCATGGACAGGCCAGGGGGGTTGACAGACCTGGGTGAGGGTTGTCTTTGGCTGGGGAGCGAAAGCGCTCGCTCACGGCCAAATATTCTGCACTGTGGGAACAGATGAGTCAGACTCTTCACACCTGATCCGCCACCGTCGGTTCACAGAGCTCAGAAGCGGCTGCACCCCCAGCTTGCAGCTGGCACAGACTGATTTTCCATCCCTTTGCACAGTCATTTGTACCAGAGCAAGGAGGCTGTGTTGGTGGTGGGGTGCTGGGGCTGCTGAGGTTTTCTCTGGAGGTGTGGGGTGACGTTTCTGCTGTAGCCTCTTTGCCCCCGTGGTTCTTTTGGTGACGTATTTTCCCTCTTGCAGTGACAAAGCCTGTGCTGAAAGGCTGCAGTTTAGGCTGAGATTGCTGCTCTGCTCTCCTCACTGCTTTCCGTCATTTGAGTGTTTCGCAAGGAATGACTTTGCAGGCTTAGATTTCTCCTGTTGAAATCCAATGACGTATCAACCTCTGATCCATATTTAGATAACTTTCCAGTGCCCTTGTTTAATTCACAGCCCTGAATATTCACTGAAATCAAATTGTGAGGCGCACTGGCATCAAGACGCTTCCATACCTCATGGTTTGGTTGTTTCCAACGTTAACAACAGGCAGCACGTAAGGGAAAAAACCCAGCTGGGACAGTTTTTACTGGGAAGGGATTTCTGGGCAAAGCGGTAACTGGCTAAGGATCGTAGGATCTGCGACAACGGAGATGTTACAACAATCACAAACCTTACTGGTGAGGCAGAAGCATAACTCTTTTACTGCTCTTGGCATTGGTTAAATCTACAGAGGAAATTGAAGATCTTTATGATTCTATTAAAATTACTGTTCAACGCCTTTGAAGGGATGGCAGCGAATCATAAAGGGCAGCGTCTGACACATTAGTGTTAACCCTGTAGTATCATTTGTGTTGAAATTTGCCTTGACTTTCAAGAGCCATTTGAAAGGTTAGTGCATGTGAAACTGAACTAAGCAATGCAGCCAAAGTTTGCCCTTTTAGAATGTAAAAGAAGAGCTGTCTTTTTCCGTCTCTGTGTTCCCACTTGAAAAAACGAAGAAGAAAAGAAGGGCCCCAGAACTGTGCCTCACTCTGCCTCCCACCAGCAAAATCCCCGGTGTGTTAGAGGGGAGTTAAAACAAACGCCGGTGAAAAAGTTGAGTCCTTAGGGCAGGGCTCTGGTGCCAGGGTGAACCTTGGTGAGGTTGTTTCACCTTTACACTAGAGTGCCTGAAACTAGATCCTCCTCCTCTCTCTAACTCCTAACTCTTGTATTTTCATCCCTGCTTCATTTTGAGCTGGTGGAATCCTTTCCCATGCTGTCTCAACCTTCTCCTCTCACTCTGTTTTTTTTGAAGCACAAACCTTGTTTAGCTAGGCTGGCCCACTGCTTGAATAACCCTGCTTCAGTCACCTTGAACTTTCCCAGGGATTGCGTGAAAAACTCCCATCCATCTCTCCAGGGCTTTGTAGTGCAGAGTGTCAGCAAGCCTGTGTCGTTTTGGTGAACAGCTTGGAAATTGTGGCATTTGCATGAAAACATCCTTATTGTGAGTGGGACCCCAGTCACCCTCATCCTGAGATGACCCCAGCAAGTGCATTTTTTTCACGAGGCGAGCTAGTTCAACAGGAACCATCAGGCTTTTCTGAGAATCTCTCCACCGCACTCCTGCCAGCTCCACCACTTTGGGCATGAAGCTACCAGACTTCTAGGCAGCCGGGAAGCGCAGACAAATGGTCAGTGTGCACAGAGAGGAGCCAGCCTGTGCCTCTGCACAGCAGCCAGGCACGCCGGCCCCTTCAGACCTGTGAACGTTGGCTTGTTTGTGCCTGATGTTGCTGACAGGGGAGGCAGGAATGTGTCAAGCAAACAGAATCTCTGACTTCAGCAGCTAAGATGGTGTCTTTGACACAATGCAGAGATGGGATGGAGTTAAACAGAGGGATTTATGGTCACTATAACCAGACTGTTTAATGGAACAGGGAGGATATTGGGTTTGCTATTGGGTGCTCTATTCATTTTTTGAAAGGAAATGACACGTGGGTCCTACGTATTAGACTGTCCACTTCCCAACTCAAATACGCATGTTTCCATTGTGTATTTTTGTAACTGCCAATGTGTATAAATGAGTCTATTTCTATTCATTTAGTGTTTCTGGTGGTGAACAGGTCTGTCTCCACTCCCACCAAAGTCGTTCTTCCTGCCATTGCAGAAGTAACTAGTTGAGAGGACGTGAATGGCAGCAAATAATGTAAACAGGAATTCTCATGCTAATTGTACCTGGCTTTACTATACTTAGAAGTGGAAGTCAAGTCACTGTTTGGTGAAGCAAGTCTCCTGCAACCAAGAAGGAAGCAGAAAAATAATCAACCAAGGGGTCGGTCGGTCTGCGGAGGAAATCCGAGGTGCGTTTTCACAATATATTGAGTCCACAACAATTGGTTCAAAAGTTCCCTTTCTGCCTGACTGTGGCCTTTTGGGAGAAGGGCTGGGAAGAACAAAGGGTGTTGGGAAGCCAGATAGGCCAATAAATGGGTTTGTAGTTTAGAAAAAAATGGCTGGCCATACGACTGGGGAAGTGATGCAGAGAGGAAACAAGTCTGGGCACTGAAAGATCTCCGTGATGGAGCCATGTGGGCAGAGTTAGCTCCAGAGCCAGAGGGGTGTGGAAGTACATACCAAGAATAAAACACAGAGATAGCTATCAGCGTGCTCTTTGATTTCAGATATTATATTTAGTGAGAGTTGGTAGAATCAGAGTTCCTGGACAGCCTTGTTTCTGGTGGGGTGGACTCCTTCATGATGAAACTGCTCTTGTATAATCTCTGGTTGCTCCTTTCCAAATGATGTTGCTGTGCAAGAACCAGCTACCAAGCCCATGTGTTGCATGTGTTGGGAGTTGTGGAAAGACACAATTATATGCACGTCAAGGGAAGGTCGTAGCAATAACCATGTAGTTCAACTTTTACTTATTATGGTTGATACCAAGTTACACTCTGCCATGCAGCTTCTTACTGTCCTTAGCTGTGCATTATTGAGCTTCATTTCTTAGACTTACTGAATAAATCCCGGTGTTGACGGCCACGCTCGGCAACATCTACAGATGCTTCTTTACAGGTAAAAACAATAACATTCAGCAACACTGACATCTTGTGGCTGATGAGAAATGACTCAGACATGCCACGTTAGCCACAAAGGTGCCTGTGTCTTCAGCACCTCCTAAAGCGTGGTGATGCTTAAACGGATGAGTATCAGAAGTTTGGAAACGGAGAGGTTAAAAGGCAGAAAATGTGTAAAGATGCTGGTTTGTTAGCTGACTGAGCTGTGCGTGTAGATAATCCAGCTGCATGCTAATCCTTTTGGTTAATCTTCTCCATGTGAATGATTCCCTCCAGAGGATGGGGATAGAGTCTGGGCTGTTGGAAATGACAAACAGACGTTGTTGCTCCCTGCAGATGATCTTCTTTGTGTTTTCCTCCTCCACTGAGAAGCTGGAAGACAAAATGCTTTTGGAAAAGTCCCCTGGTGGGTTGGGGGTGTAGTATTTCTTATTACCTATTGTTGCCACTAGAAGTAAGATCAATAAAGCTAAGCTGTGAATCACTGCCTCCCAGTCAGTGGAGCTTTGGAAGAAGGTGTGGTAGGGAACACTGTTTGCGTGGGAAGGTTTATAAGAGCAAGTCCTAAACAGCTGGAAAGTTGCAAACCATACTCTATGCTTAGGCCCCTTAAATACATCCAGTAAAAATTGGCTTTAGCCTTGAAGTACGAGTAGGATGAAAAAACGTAATTTGGGCTGCTGTAGATGGTGGAGGGGTCAGAATTCCTTTTTGGTTGAAGGACATGTTTGTGACTATGCAGCATGTGATGGTCAGCCTTGGGTTTTTCAGTTGCTGTCACTTTCTTGGATTGCTTCCTTGTTTGTATGTTTTTGTTGCTAATGAACATCTGTATCCACTCTATCATCTGAACCCAGGGACGAAGTGATTACTGAACAAGAAATTAAATGTTATGCAATGACCCTTTGCAAGTATCTAGAGAACCTTCGTGCTTCCTTGGGGTGTGGGATTGCACGGAGCAATGACCATACACTTTGCTTACAGCCTGCACTCCCTGAGATCAAAGCGGTTTTCTGGTTTGGGGCTCATATTGCATAAAATCCTTTATGAAACCTAGGGGAAGAACTCTAAAAGGCCACCCTCAGCTGGTGGTTGGGATTCAATTGATCAGGAGAATCTTAAAAGCCCATGATAGACTGAAGCTGGTTCAAGCTGGTTTTCATTTTCCAATCGGTCGGTTCAATTTTCCAATTGTCTCAGGAGGTGGGGAATAACATCCTAGTTCCATAATTAATTTACTTAGTTTTTCCCTTGCTGTTGTTTACAACTGCTTTGAGTAACTTTACCTATTGAGTCTGTGAAAACAATAGAAGTGAATGATTCTGTGATTTGTAGCATGCTTGACTGTGGCAGATGTTGTGCCTTGGCATCCTTTAATTTGGTTCATTAAGTCACCTTAAACCACTGGCAGACACAGATCCTGTAGTTCACTATGTAAAAATTACTCTTTAGAATGGTTCATACCGTGTTTTTGGGAAAAAACCCTCCCTCTTTTATCTTCTCTGCTCACTTAATAATACAAATGACTTTTCTCAGTTGATAAGAGTAATGTGGAAAAAATAATCTATTCTTCAATATAATTTAAAAGTGTGCTTTGTGGAGCTTGCAAGAACCATTCATTTGTAGTGATGTTTTTCTCTAAAATACATCTTGTTTGTATTGTCTAACTGTATTAAAATCTATCACAGTGAATCGCAGATGTTTGTTTCAAAGAACAAAAAGTGCTCCCTTCAGCAGAAATTGCAGCAGCGTGCTGAGTTAGCACCTTTCAAAACGCCAGCCAACTTGGTGTGAGTTTTGTTTGTTTAGTCTCTGAAATGTATTACACAGGCTTCAGGAAGAGTAAAGATCTCCAATCTGTACCCTTCACTTACTGAGTGTGGTTTCCAATGTGTGTTCATTTTCATGGATCACTGACAGGACAGTGGCTCCATGTCACAGTGCAGCACTTGCTGGTGCGCACAGAAAAGCCTTTATTTAGTATCTTACATTTAGAAATATTTATTTCCTAAACCAGTAGAAGTATCTTGTTTTAGCAGCCTGCACTGTGAGCTGAGCCTATAAAACAGATATGCTTTTTTGTGAGCTCAGATAAAGGACAGCACAAACAAATGATTTTAAGCTTAGGACAGAAACTTAGACATTAGCATTTGAAAAAAGGACATCAAACGGTCAATTATAAGTGAACAGAGGGCAATGAATTTGAATGGCAGCATGGTGAAGGGTGGATGTCAGGAGGATGGAGCCAGGCTCTTCTCAGTGTCATCTAGGGATAGGACAAGGGGCAATGAGTGTGAGCTGGAACATAGGAGGTTCCACATCAGTATGAGAAGGAACTTCTTCACAGTGAGGGTAACAGAGCACCGCAAGGGGCTGCCCAGGGGGGTTGTGGAGTCTGCTTCTCTGGAGACGTTTAAAACCCATCTGGATATGTTCTGTGTGACTTGGTCTAGGTGATCCTGCTGTGGCAGGGGGATTGGACTAGATGATCTTCCGAGGTCCCTTCCAATCCTTAATGTTCTGTGATTCTGTGATTGTTTCCAGGACTGTAAGCATGGCAAAACTGGGATTGCTGTTGAAAATAGTGGTCTCAATTTGATCTTAAACTGTGCTCAGCTGAAACCTGGTGAAAGAACTGAAGGTAGAGACATGAAGTAATTTTGGTAAACTGGTAGTTGTTGTAATGTATTCTGTCATCAGAGATGGTGAAGCAGAGAGATCCCTGAGGTTTTCAGAGATATTCAGCTGTGAGTAAACCTGTGTGTTGGTGAGCAGGTCAACATCTCTGCATTGCCCAACAACCCTACATCATTCACCTCTTGTTGGAGCGACGTTGGCAGTAGGATTGGGTTTCTGTTAGCTTTGACCCTTGCTCATGCATTCAGCCTATGACTGATTTTTTCCCCTCTCATGCTGTATTTTTTATAACATATGGTCTTTCATTTGTAGGGCTAGAAAACCAGATGCCCATGGCCCTTTTGGTCAATACATTCAGCTGTTCTGCCAATCGTAAGCCCTTTAAATACAACTACCGAAAATTATGGGGAGTTTGTTTTTATATCCTAAGTCTAAACCTATTTACCAGACTCATAATGATGCTCTAAACCAATATTTGTACATTGCCTAGTCATACACAAACTGCTGTATTTTAGTTGTTAAGTAATGGGCAAGCAATGAAGCATCTGTCGAACCGTTGCACTGGGTTTTCCCCTCTCAAGCTGAGTCACAGAGTTTGCCAGGTCATTTAATCACCTTCATTCTGATTTAAACAAGATAAAATCAGTCATCATAGCTCATAGATTTCTTAGCTGGAAAGACTGTGCCAGCTACACTGTAATGCCAAACTTGCATTAATTTTGAAGCAGAAAAACTCCTTTCTGAAGTTTCCTTTTGTAGCCCAAAACCTGACAAACTGTTGCATACAAGACAACTACAACTGTAGTTGTGAAATTACCAGTTTTAAAACGTGAAGTTTCTGTGAAATAATTAGTCAAAATATGCATCTGAATGGCCAGTTGTCCTCAACACCGAATTAAGATAATCTAATGGTAAGTAGAGAAAAAAGCCACACAAAGCTGAGAACTGTTAATCCTTTTGTATCTGTTTTTAATTTACCATCAACAGCAGAAGGAAGTGGAAGGATGTGTTCAGAGGAGGGCTCTGATCAGGGGCTGGAGCCTCTTATGAAGACAGACTGAGAGAGTTAGGGTGTCCCTGCCCATGGTGGGGGGGTTGGAACTGGATGATCAGGTGGTCCCTTCCAACCCTGAGTGATTCTGATTCTATAACTTCTCCAGTGAAGTGATCCTGCTGTGGACTAGATGATCTTTCGGGGTCCCTTCCAATCCCTAATCATTCTATAATTCTATGTTCAGCCTCCAGGAGGACCTGCTTTCATGGTCTTGTCAGGTGAGACTGACTGGACTGTAGTTCCCCATGGACTCCTTTTTGAAAATGAGTGTTATATTTCCCCTTTTCCAGCCAGTGGGGACTTCCCCAGACTGGCAGAACTTCTAGCAACTTAACCCATCAGTTCCCTCAGAATCCATGAATGAGTCTCCTTGAGTCCCAAGGACTTGTACAGCTTCAGGTTCTTTAGATGGTCTTGAACCTGATTTTCACTTCCCTGTTCTGCTGAACTTGTGCCATTATGAGGCAAGGAATTTAATAACTAGAAGAAGACCTAGAAGATCAATGAGGTTTTTTTGCTCTGAACAGGGCTTATATCTGAGAGAGATTTCCTCTGCTGTGATTTATAAACCTTCCTTCTGAAAATTATTAGTTCTCTCATCATGAGTGTCTAGTTTTCAAAAGCAATTATAGTTTTGTCAGAAGAAGGTATGCAGAAGGAACACAAAGAATAAGTATTTCTAGTCATGTTTTCCCCCCATAATATACAGTTTATTATGGAAAAATCACATGAGTGACCAAATATGTCTATGCTGAGGATGTCTTAGTGTAGTTCACACATGTTTTCTAACTTCTTTCATTTTTTTCCTAATACAACTGGATTTTGTTTACAATTCTGAACACTTGAGTACTAAAATAATATTTCAAAGTAGTAAAAGTATGCTCAGGACTTGTGTTTTGGGTGCAATCCAATGGCATCAACAAAATTGAAGCCTTCAGGAAGCAGATGGGTGTGAATTTCCAAGTCACATATCAAATCTTGGTGTGCTTTTCCTACTTAATTTGATACTTATCCTCAACATGAGCTTCGTAAAGTCTGCACTGCATCCTGCATGCTTCATAAAATCCACGTCAGGGCCACACTCCAGAACAATGCCACACTTTGTAAAAACTGCAAATTGGCCGTGCAAACTTTATTAAGTGTACAAAGCTGCAGTAATGCCTAATCACTGTCCAACAGATTGGCCAGACTGCTACTCAGCATCATGTCCAGCAGCTTAAAATACTTTTAACATTCCAATTCCAGCATTTTAGTGTCTCATGAACCAAATAAAACTAGGAAAATGTCAATGGGACGAGAATACCTCTGTTGCTTGACTCCTTGGGTTCAAATATTCAAACACATGGCTTGGTTTACCTCAACCTTTGCAAAGAAGTCCATTGTGGTGAAGGGCCTACACCTACGGAGTGTGTGAGGTTAACAGATTTCAGTGAATTGAACCAGGAGCTGGGAATTTTTCAGACCATGCCATTCTGTGTTGAGGATGGTAAAGTCTGGTTAATTATGAATATCTGGCACTAGATTCAGATGAAAATATAAAATGCATTAAAGCTTCTAATTCAAGCACATTGAAGACCCATTCTGTTGTCAATTGAGACCCATCTGTAACACCTACCCATATAAAAATGTTGGACATTTCCTTGTAGCCATGTGCAGAAGAATTGTCTCAGTCTAAAGTGAGAGCTGTGAAGTGAAAAGAGCTTAACTTACTTAAATATGGTCTCCCTTCATCTCACACAAGTCCTCTAACCCACCTGATAATGGAATAAAAATTAGAAATGACATGTTTCCTCCAAGCTAATCCTAGCAGAGGCAGATACTGAAGGGTACAGCCACCTGTGGCCCTGAAGCCAAGTTAAGGGATTCGCTTTTTGCGGATCTTACGGTCGCAAACTGTGCTGAGTTGCTTGATGTGTTGTCAGGCTTAAGACATACAGCTACATCTACAAAAAAGCCAATCCCTTCACTTGTGTTCAGCAGCAGATACTCTCGTGCATTTGGAAGTCCCAGGGAGAACAGTGAGTGTCGCAAATCTTGTTGTAGGTCCATTTGAGTCTCCTCATGGTCAGGTAAAGCCGTTCCGTTATATATTGTTGTGAGACACATTATTACCTGTAAGACTGTCCATGGTGGCACTTTGTGGGAAATGCTAGGAACTGTCCATTTGTTGTGAATCTCTTAACCCTCTTTACTTTTGGGTTTCCACCCTATAGGACCATTTTTTCTGACATGATGTGGTGGAGAGGTTCCTTTCAAGTTGGTGGACACAGTCAACATCTAAAGCCATTGTTTGCGATGTGCTGCTTTCCCCTTCTGCAGGTGACTATTGTTCTGCTTCTTCTTTCTTACTATTGAAGACTTGATGTATTCTCAGGAATATGGGTATGGGAACCTCCTGCATACAGCATTATTCTTGGTGTACAGTTATGGTAGTTGTACTCAGTTCTGAGCTACTGATTACAAATATCATTAAAGGAGAGGAAAACCTATAAGTAAAAACATCAGGAGATGTTGAGGAGATCATCTCACCTGTGAAGTATGATCTGGAGTTTCATGTAGTTTTGACATCCCCTGTAGAAGAAAGGTGTGGGCACACCAGAGAGAGTGAGGAGATCTTACAGCAGTGTCCAACAACCTGAGAGTATAGAGGGGGTGAATCAAGACTCTTGGAGTCCTGTGAGAATGGACACAAGCTGAAACAGAAGAAATTCTGGTTAGATAAAAGGAGAGTTTTCGCCTTGAGGTTGATCACTCGGGAGCATGGACCTAGAGAGGTTTTGGAAACTCCAACTGTGGAGATATGCAAAACTTAACAAGTTCTTGTGTAGATGCATCTAGCTAGACCTGCTCTGAACCATTCTGTCAGCTAGATGATGTCCAGGATGCCTTTCAACCCATATAATTCTCTGTGATTTTGTATGAAATCTTTCTTCGTTCAGTATTTACCAAGTACAAGGTGACACTGAGTGCTGCACAAACAATTTCATAGAAGAGTCTATTCAGGACTAAAATGTTTGTGCTCCAAATAAAACAAAACCTTGTGCACATGAAGGAACTGGAGGTGCACTGAGGTAAAGTGATTTGCCGAGGTCGTACCGAGATTCAGTGATGGAACAAGAAGAGGTATCTCAGTCTCATTCTTTCCGCTGTCTCGGTTCAGACAATGGTCCATGCAGAGAGTATCATGAGGTGACACGGGATGGAAAGATTGCAGAAGCAGGATTGATGCTTTGGCACTTTAAATTACAAGAGATATTTCTGTCTATGACATTTTGCAGCAGTTGAGGAGAAAGTCCCACTTACAGCAGTGTAATAGCCAGACTGACACCCTGTCGGTGTGACACGAGCCTTTTCTGCTGAGGATGCAAAAACATGCTCTCTATTTCTGTCATTTCCTCTGGTTACTCCAGGCCAGTTCTGGGCAATGGGATCCCTGTCAGTTTTCTGTGTGATCTCTGAACGGGTACATTGAGGCGGTTCCAGTGTTACAGGATGAGAGACAACAAGTTGTTTGCAGAAGTTATTTTGGATCGAGCAGTTCTATGTGTATTCTCTCTCAGTGGGCCACAAATTAAAATATAGTGCAAATATTGCATAAGTAATTTCTGAGGAGATTCGCAGTGGCCTCCATAACCAGACAAATAAGAAATGACCCCTTTACATATGAGATGCATCCTGATCCGCCACCCCATAATAATTAGAAACACGGTTTCATTGATACACTTTACAAAACCATCCTGGGGATTCATGAATTTAAAAGAAAAAGATAAACTAGATGTGAATAATTCATACTCAAATAGCCCTGGGCCAAAATATTGCTTCAGTGCTTCCAAGTATGCAGGTTTTATTATTCTTTTAAAGTATGAATAAAAACAAGGTTGTTTTATCACACTTCGACTAATCAGCGCTGTGCCTGAAGCACAGTTGGCAGTAAATGATCCATTTTGGTTTAGAACGTTTTTTAAAATCAATGTGTATTGTAAAGGAGTAATAAAAATCTTCAAAAATTAAAGGTTTTTGAGCCATAAAAACAAGTAATATATGTAATGCTTTTTTAAAGGCAGTAATGTTTCCAAGCAAATAGGAGATGGGCCAAGCAGTTCCCTCTGCGTTACCGTTCATCAGATTTTCACACTCTATTAAGGTAACCTTCGTGAAATATTTCTACATTACACTTCGTGATGTCATTTGAATACATTAGAATTAATTTGCTAGTAAACTGCGGGGAAAATATGCAATATGCTACCCCCAAAATCCTATGAACTCTCTGTTTAGCTTGGGTCACATTCATAAGGGTTTCCAATGTAAACTTTGCAGGCAAAAAATTGCTCCTGTGACTACAACACTTTAATGAGGAGTGAACTCTTTGCCGAGGGAGGTCCCCTCTGGGGGTCTGTGTGATGTGTTGAGGGCTTTTAGTTTGCTCAGTGAGTGCAGCACACTGGGAAACCGGTGAGTCAGTGGTGACAGGGTAGGTTAGAGACAATTTCTGAAAAACAGCCCTTTGCCCACCCCAGCTCCTCCATGGCTCTCTGTGCCAGACAGCTTTTGACAGAGGGGGATTGGACTAGATGAAGTTCCAAGGTCCCTTCCTACCCTCCTAATGTTCTGTGTGATTCTGTGTCTGTGTGTGTGAAAGGGTATTGTGGTGCCAACACACCAACGACTGAGTCCTCTTCTGTGTCTAAATCATAGAAAAGTTAGCTTTTTGGAGCTCGTTCAATGGCATCAGAGGGACTGCAGGAGTGAAACAAGAGTCACCCACCTGCACTTTATGATGGGGATTTTTGCCTGTCTGTTTTTTCATACAGATGCTTTCTAATCTCTACCACCCACCTCTGATGTTGAGACTCTAACGTGGCAGCCAAGGAATCACCTGGGAACACCTGGGAGAGTAGTTGCAAAGTTTTCTCATTCTTAAGTTCCAACTGTCCTTCCCCTTGTTGGCAGCTTCACCGTCCGTCTTTCCAGAGTGCTGTCACCATAGCTTTTAGTTCACAGGCAATAGATGTTCCATATGCGCTCGCGGCAGACGTGCCGTGTTGGGGTTTGGAGAAAATCCACTGAAGGTGAGACAGCTCTTCCACTGTTTGTGCTCATTGCCTTTGGTTACAGTCAATGAGAGTGAATGGAAATGCTGACAACAGGACATATTTCATAGTGGAAACACTGGCATCTGATAAGTCATAATATTCCTTTTTAAAGCTGACCTAAAATATATGAGCTAAGTACATCAAGAGCTGAGTTCCTCTAATCCTCAGCATTTTATACAAATGGGCAAAAACCACAGCTCAGCAAGAAATCTTTCTCACTAAGCAGTGTCCAAATATCAGGAGGCAAAATCCCATTCTGTAGGTTTTCCATACACTAGTGGAAATGAAGGCACAGAGAGCCTCAGAACCAGGGCTATTCTCACATGGTTTCTTTAGCTTGGAAAAGTGGAGACTATGACCTCATTAATATCTACAAATATGTGAAGGGTGGGTGTGAGGAGGATGGAGCCAGGCTCTTCTCAATGTCATCTAGTGATAGGATAAGGGGCAACGGGTGTAAGCTGGAACATAGGAGGTTCCACAAAAATGTGAGAAGGAACTTCTTCACGGTGAGGGTGACAGAGCACTGGAACAGGCTACCCAGGGGTGTTGTGGAGTCTCCTTCTCTGGAGATGTTCCTGTGTGACTTGGTCTAAGTGATCCTGCTGTATCAGGGGGATTGGACTAGATGATCTTTCCCTTCCAATCCCTAATGATTCTATGATTCTATGGTTTCTATTTTATGTACTGGCCCAAGGGGGGTGCACAAGTTGAATAATGTTTGGAGTCTCTCTTACTTCCTGCTGTACTATTTCTACAGTGCTGTTTCTTCCTACAGCACAAGGAATTTCCATAGCACTGAGGTCTTGAAACTATCGCAACTTCCCATTTCAAAATCATAACATCATAGAAAGATTTGTAAGGAATCTTCAAAGGTCATCTAGTCCAAGTCCTCTGCAGACAGCAGGGACATCTCCCACTAGACCAGGTTGCCCAGACCCCCATACAGCCTCACCTGGAATGTTTCCAGGATGGGGCATCTACCGCCTGTCTGAGCAACTTTCTCCTCCTGTGAAATGGAGACAGTGAAGCCACGACAAAGCTTTTTGGCAGCTAGTTACCTCTCTGTGTTTGAAATCTATCTCTGACATGAGAGATACCAGCAGATACCAGTTTCCTGTTTTCCAGGTTGGGTTTTTGTGCACTGGCATTTCGCTGGCAGGTTGAAGCACCTGGAAGGCCAAATTTTACTCAGTTTGTTCAGTTTTTTCCTCCCACTGAATGCAAAAATAGACGAGGAGGTAGGGCATGTTCCACATAACATTTGGAGACCTTGTAGTGGGCTGCAGGCTTTTAGTCAGGTCAGTGGGAATTGTCAAGGAAGCAGCTGATGCAAGTGAGTCTTCTGGCCGGTCTCATCTTAGTTTCAGGTTATTTTCTCCTATCCGCAGCTTTAGCAGAGCAGTTTCTGATTTGCGTGTCTCGTTTAGGAGATATTGTGGTGTTACCTGGTTTATTTTGGATGATAACTCATTTAAGAATAAGTAAGACTGTGTGATCAGTGTAGAGAGCTGATTCTCTTATCCATTCTTATGTTTCTCTGGCAGAAACATCTTGGAACTATTTTGAAGGAGTATAGTATGTTCCCAGTGAAAGGAAGTAATTCCAGTCATTCTCGAGTGACCCTGCTACCCACTACAGCATTTATACTACTGGTCCTTAAAAAGAGACCCATCTAACTACTTGTTGGCTAAATGTCGTCACTGAGTAAAGAGGAATGTTGCGGAAGCATTTGGCAGTGAGGAAAGACCAGTTGCAGATTCTTTACAGTGAAAAGCTTAAAATGGAAAGTCTGACGCATTCTTTAGCTGTAACAATGCAGAGAGGATCACTGTGATTTTCAGTTCTGATAATAGGTTATAAAAACCCTGCCAAATACCCACACATTCACAAGCCTGCAGAAAGCAATCTGCAAAACGAAATATGGAGAACAGCTGAGGAAAGTACAGGCAGCTCTAAATGTGGGCAATGTAATGATAAAGCCAAACCTAAAACCAAGATACTGTTGATAACTAGTCAGAGAAATTTCACTCACACCCTATCAAATTGAACTTAATCACTAGCAATTTCCATTATCTAAGAATGCAGTGATTTATTTGCATCCTGAGACAAAAAGCTTTTCTAGGACGGGATTAATTTTGAGAAAATATATATCAAGTACTAAACGGGAAAGGAATAATAGAGGTGTTATATCCAAACTTAATGATATAATCCATAGAAATTCAGACTCAAGGTTACACCAGGGAGAAGGACCCACGTTCTGAAAGTCGCATGTAGAAAGATTCGTTAGTTTAGGTCACATGAAAAGTAATGATTTTCGCATTGGAAAAGAGCTGTTTTGTTGACATTGCAGTTCCGAATGCCAGGATTAAGCATGTGCAGATGAAGGGAAAGTAAGGAGGGTTGGTTTAGCCTGAACGTGCTACAACAGCTAGAGATAGTACGAACATCTGTAGGCACTTACTGAAGTAGACCGCAAGATGGATAAACAAATGGACCTCTACCCTCTAGATTTCACGTTCGTTTGTAACTGCATGTAGTTGGAGTTTGGAAGAATTTGGAGTTTGGGTGGGACAAAAAACTCCAACCAGCCATGGAGCTAATAAAAGATGGAGACCTCACCTCTCTGTGGGCAAAACAGCACAGTAAACAGAATATCAGTTTCTGGCGTTACTAGTAAATTGAGACAAATAACCTCCCAAATGTAGTAAGACAGATAACAAAATGCACGGACGGGAGAATTTTCCAGGTTGAATTGAGAAAAATTAAGAGTTTCAATATTATTTTGAGAAAAACTGTCTCTGGATTGCAGCCGTCCCCAACATGGTCTTGACCACTTGAATTTTCCTCAAGGGTGACGCATTGGCATTTCTTCTTTTTCTTCTGCCAGTCTGTAATTTCTCTTCAGTTTGTACTGGCTTTGTACTGAGCATCTTTAATAAGTGATAGCTGCAGGACTGGAGGCATAGAAGTATGACTCTTACCACTTAGTTTTATACTTCTCTGCTTCAGAAGGAAAAAGCAGTTCAGGACCTAATAGCTAAGGAACTATGAGACTGAACCATTCCCTATGCATCAGCAGGCTTCTTCATTAGAGTAATTAATAGAAAATGCAGACTTGGACTAGATGGTCTTTTGAGGTCCCTTCCTATCCCTAATGTTCTGTGATTCTGTGACTTAAAAATGCTGTGAGGACCGTATAAAGCAATGGTCAGCCACTTATCCTTAAGTGATAGCTGTGTGTAGGTTTATATAATGAATTAAACTCATTTAGGTCTCCTGGGGGCAATTTTCCATGTGTAGGTCCTGCAGTGTATGTTTTTCACTGATATGAAGCTTCTTGAACCTTCTCTTGGTCTACGACAAACATTTCTAAAATGTCCATTTCTCCTTCCCGCATGACTGACTGTGACTGCTTAAGGCTAGTGGATGCTGTTTGGAGAAGCAGTACACATTGAAATTCATGAGCAAAATGTTTTTAATTATTACAGAGCTGTGGGGCTCCTGAAGTAAAAGTGTTAGGAGTTTCCAGACACTCAACCTGAAAATCCTGTGTCTGATGGGCAAATGAAATCCCACCATTCTACAGGGTGAAATAGAAACTACGAAAAGAAATATCATGATCCTGAATTTGGGCTCTCAAAAGCTTATGTTGGCATGTAACAACGTGTGCTTTTTCTTTTGGAAGCAGCATTGAGCTTGTGGGTCCAGCACACGATTTAAAAAGTCATCAGAGGCTTATTGGGAGGTGAATCCTCACCTTATACTTACATTAGCAGTCCGCCAGCTGCTAGTGTAAGAGCATCTTACTTATTTTACTAAATGTGGGTGTTGTTGTTTAATATCAGGTCTTCAAATAGTCATGAAGGGAATTGCCCAAGGTCATGCAATACGTTTGGGAAAGACCTCAAGCATTTTCACTCACTTCTTCACTCTGCAATGAGAGGATCTAAGTGAATCACTTCTGTTTGGGAGCCAGAAGGTCGTGAATGGAGAAATTTCCTCCTGAACTAAGCTACTGAAAAATGGTGTGTGCATGGAGACCTGGAGACTGGCCTTCATGGGTTTTACTGGCTGGCTTTGATGCCACAGGCTTCTTCGTAGAAATAATGCAATCCCAAAACCAGTGCGGCACTTGGTTGGCATAGTTTGTTTAGTGACTCACTTTTTCAATACCTATGAAAATACTGTTAGCTAAGGAGAAGCCCAGACCTCTTCATCTTCTTTTTAAAACAGCAGTTTGGGGAATGAATCTGAAGTGCAGGCTACACTTATGACTCTCTACTGTGTTGTGTAACATATGAAACAGACATTTTATTTCTGACCGTTGCTGTAAAACTTGTCCTATCCAGACATCTTTTGGTGATTGCTCCGTACACAGGGTCTCTCTTCTTGTTGTGGGTGGTGGAGAAGGGAAAGGAAGATTTCAAAGGGCAGAACAGGATATATGTGGTTGCTGTGGGGCAGGCGAGGCTCCAAACTGAGAAAGGGGTGCCTGGAAGAGGGCAGAGATGGCTCCTCTGTGTGCCAGGACCCTGTGCTGAGCTGCTGTTATGGCTGGAGAGGGCATCTGCGCACTGGTGCTGTGGGGCTGTGGAATAACTAGTCTGCAAATCTGGACTTGAAGATGATCTTGTTTAGCTCTAAACACTGAGGGAATCTTGTCCTCCTTGCATCTATGATTTCATTAGGTTGTAATTAGCTGAGCAAGGACAGTTTCGTCTATGGAACAGAAAGAAAAGAGCTTCTGGTTATTAGATTTGGGACATTAAAGTGGAACACTTGCTTACCAGCTACAAACTTTGTCTGCTGGCCTGAAAAGAAAATTCTGCTGCTCTCAGAGACCTGTAGACTCTCTGGCATGGTGACTTGTGCACCAGATATATCACTCTGGCTGCAAAACTAGTAGCGAGGGGCAAGAAGTGCCAGCCTTTATATCTGGGCAAAATCCCAACCTGGAGCAAGAGGCGTAAAAAGCTCCCCAAATGACTAGTCTCTGTGATTAGTCTATCTTGCCTTGTCTTTACTGGACACCCAGAAACAAGTGACTTTTCCCAAAGATGAACATTCCTGTTATGTGTTCTTTAAATTATTATGGAATTTTAATAAATATTCCAATCACCGTACGTTTTCATATATTTTATAAGGACTAGGTAGCCATAGAGGATTGCACTTGACATGGCTGGGTTTTGTGTCTGGACTCATCCCAGTGGAGTTTCTGAGATCGGTGAGGCACGCTCACCTGTTCATGTTGGAGGAGAATCCTGAACAGTGACACTGAGGAGGCGAACTTTTGCTGAATTTTGCTCTGAGTTTGCACTTATGGGTGCTGGGGGAAATTCTAAATGACCGTCAGGGGAGGAGACTGGTTTCTGTGTTCCCTACAGGACTTGTTTCCAACACACCATCATGCATACCTCTTGCTTCACTGCGATGAAGCTGATTTATCTTTCAGCTGTAAGAATTGTTAGACATGAATCTCAAAAGACCAAAATACTTTTTTCTTACAAGAGTAATGAACAGAGGTAGAATTCCTTATTAGAATAGAATGAAGCTGCCTGGGGTGTTTGCCCTTGCTGGCCTCTAGGCTGACACCACCAAACTGCAAGGACCTCTGTGGATCTATTTTCCTTCCGAAGTGTATATAAATGTAATTTTCCATGGCAGGTGATAGCCAGAACCTCTTTGGCAAAGTGCCAAAGAGGCACTTTGTGATGGAGAGAGAGCCCCCAAAACTGTGTCACTTTGTCGCAGTTCATACTGGCAGAGTCCTGTACCACTGGCCACAGCTGCTGCTGTTGTGTTGTTTTCTTTACCCACAAATTTCTTGCTAAAATAAAACTTGCATTCAATGAACCTAAACTCTTTTGGCGCAAGTTGCTCTCCAAAGTTAAGAGCATTGCCCATTGCAGTTCGCAGAATGACACAGTCTCTATGAAGCTCCTGCCAAAATTAAACTTAGGTTAATTTTTGGTAAATTACAGTATAACATCTGAATGTTTTGAGACTATTTCTTTATGCTTCTTCCAAAGCCTAGGTCAGGACTGTAGTTCTTTACCAAGAAAAAGGAGGCAGATGTTAGATGAAAGGTTCTAGAGAGCAAGAAGTGTTGTGAGGACTGTGGATATCAAAAGATGAGAAAGCATTTCTGAGAACAATTGGGCAGCTGAACTCAAGAATGATACAACCTTAAAAAAATGCACCTTCTGTTTTCAGTTATAAAGAAACAAAACTGGTAACCTTATCCTGAACTTCTTTGTTTTTATACTTAGAGGTGCTATGTTTAGGGAAGGAAGAGAGGGGAGATTTTATGTAGCCTCCAGCAAGATGCCGTGTTTTTTCATGCAATACTTTCCTATTCATTCTTCTTTGTACATTTTTTAAAAAAAATATTTTAGGTTTTGGGTTGCTCGTACAGATCATTTGAAAGGAAATATTCTCCAACAAATCACAGCTGTTCCCCTAGTTCCTAGCATTTTAAAAAAAGAGGTTCTCTGTCTCGTGTATTTACATAAAGCCTGAAAGCCAGATTCAGAAGATGTAATAAAAATATGCTTTTCTAAGATTCGTTCTTAGGGAAAGAGAATTCCCCGTGACCAAAAATACACCAGTAATAAGCATGTGCTCCGTACTGGCACCACTGTGACCTTAAATTATGAGCTTGCCCCTGTTTGTAGTCAGTCTCCCTCTTGCAATGTACAGTGAAGTCATTTACAAATGCCATGACTAAATCTAGAAGTGTAATTTGGTGACTCTATCTGAGGATTAGGAAGAAGAAAATAACGTTACTTAGAAACACATGTCATCTTTTCTGCTTTGCTCGATTTGGTGTACACCGCGCACGCCTTATCTCACAGTCATTCTTCACTCCAGCTCACCTGAAAACCTAGTAGTGCTGTTGATCACACCGCTAGAAAAACAGCTGAGCGCTCATTTCTTTGTGAGACATAGTGGGGCACTGGGAAGCGCACTGGCATAACATCAGTGACAGGATGAGGGATTAGGGTGCACTGTCAGCAAGTTTGACACAAAGCTGGCCAGTGTTGCCGACACCCCTGCAGACTGTGCTGCCATTCAGCAAGACCTGGACAGGCTGGAGAGCTGGGCAGAGAGATATTTAATTAACTATAACAAGTGTAAGTGTAGAGTCTTGCATCTGGGCAAGAACAACCTCAGGTACCAGTATAGGCTCGGGACTGACCTGTTGGAGAGTAGTATAGGAGAGAGGGACCTGGGGGTCCTAATGGAAAGCAGGATGACTATGAGCCAGCAATGTGCTCTTGTGGCCAAGAGGGCCAAAGGC
The DNA here is from genome assembly GCA_013400115.1 of Rhinopomastus cyanomelas. Classification (NCBI taxonomy): domain Eukaryota; kingdom Metazoa; phylum Chordata; class Aves; order Bucerotiformes; family Rhinopomastidae; genus Rhinopomastus; species Rhinopomastus cyanomelas. The sequence goes on along the minus strand of VXBP01003301.1, from coordinate 237,544 downwards.
ATCCTGGGGTGGATCAGAAAGGGAGTGGTTAGCAGATCAAAAGAGGTTCTTCTCCCCCTCTACTCTGCCCTGGTGAGACCACATCCAGAGTATTGTGTCCAGTTCTGGGCTCCTCAGTTCAAGAGGGATGTGGAGACGCTGGAGAGGGTCCAGCGAAGGGCAACAAAGATGATGAAGGAGGTCGAGCACCTCCCTTATGAGGAGAGGCTGAGGGAGTTGGGTCTTTTTAGCTTGGAGAAGAGAAGACTGAGGGGTGACCTCATTAGTGTCTACAAAAGCGGGCTGGTTAGCATATAGAGAGAGGTTTTTCTCCCCCTCTATTCTGCACTAGTGAGACCAGATCTGGAGTATTGTGTCCAATTCCGGGCCGATCAGTTCAAGAATGACACAGAGCTGCTGAAGGAAGTCCAGTGTAGAGCAACAAAGATGATGAAGGAAGTAGAACACCCCCTTTATGAGGAAAGGCTGAGGGAGCTGGGTCTCTTTAACTTGGAAAAGAGGAGACCAAGGTGTCACCTCATTAATGTCTATTAATATGTGAAGGGTGGGTGTGAGGAGGATGGAGCCAGGCTCTTCTCAATGTCATCTGGTGTATAGGACAAGGGGCAATGGGTGCAAGCTGGAACATAGTCTGTCCTGTATAAATATGAGAAGGAACTTCTTCACAGTGAGGGTAACAGAGCATTAGAATCCCCCTAGCCCAGGGGAGTAGTGGAGTCTCCTTCTCTGGAGATGTTTAAGACCAGCCTGGATGTGTTCCTGTGTGACTTGGCCTAGGTGATCCTGCTGTGTCAGGGGGATTGGACTAGATGATATTTCAAGGTCCCTTCCAATCCTTAATGATTCTATGATTCCAAATTACAGCCTTTGTTTCATTAAGACATTACTTGGTTTTTTTGGGTTGTTTTTAGTGGAACTGTCCCTGGGATGTTGTCAGTATCTGATGTTTGATTTTTGTGGCAGAGCAATAGTTGCTGATTAATTTGTGCATCTTGTTATTCATCACAAGCTTTTCTCTACCGGGCCCACCTTGTGGTCTCTTAAGATAGTTGAATTCACACTCTCTTATTTCCTCCAGACAGTGTGGATAGTGAAATAAGTTTAAAGTTCTGAGCAGCTGCTTTTGAAGTTATGTTGATTGATTTTAAATTAAATCGTCTTCATTTGTAGCCTTGCTTTTAACTCTTTTTCCATGGAAGCCTGTCCATTTCCACACTAACATATTGTGCTGTCAATGAGCAGAATTTTTTGTCATGTTGTTGGAAGCATCATGTAGCACCATTTGAGCTTTGAAGGAACATTTGCAGAGGACAGCTTCACCGTTTGCTCAGTGTAGAGTTGAGGCAGGCACACAAGGCAAAGTGTTTGAAGAGCTGGGCAAAGCAGGGACATCTCTTAAAATAGTAGTGTCCCATGTCAATGACAGCTAGCTTTGGAAAATGTGACAGTTAGGTGAAAGGAAGACTCTGGAGCTCAGCTGAGCTGACACAAAGCCGTTCCCAGCATTCCTTACCTCCCAAACTGCTCGTTGTAGTCTAATCCAATGCCCAGAAACAAATAGCCACACACAAATAAATCCTCGGGCACAGCAGGGGCTGAGGAACAGAAATAGCTGTGTCTCAGTTACAAGAAGGATAGATCCTCAGCCAGCACTGGCCCCCAACCCACAAGACAAAATAAATGCAGTGAGACAAAAATGGAAAAGAGAGAAAAATTCTTCATTGGAGAAAAAATGTTCATCACAAAACAGCTGTAAGGAAAATGACTGGGAAACATCGACACACATGGACATACACTGATTCAAGGGACCAGTCCCATAGCAGAGGATGAAGTATTTATATATATAAAGATTTTATATATATATAAATTTCAGTCCAGTGTAAGGTCCTCTTATCAGGTGGCCATTTTCCACAGTAACATCAAACAGAGGTTGATTATGATCTATAATCCCCTATTTTCTTTATTTCCTATGTTTATTTGTTTTAGATCTCCATCTATCTTATAGAAAAGAGTCTGGTTTATATGGTAAGAGATAAATCCAGATTCTTGCTTTCAAGTGGTCACAAAACACAACTGTGTGCCTGTAGTACAGTCCAAGATTTTTCAGAGCCTTTGCTACTATTGATTAGGGAATAAATGTGGTGCAGAAACAAGTAATGTATCTCATCCTGGAATCGAGAGAACTGTAATCAGGATTGCTCTAATCTTGATGCATCTGAAAAGTAATTTGCTAGATGCTGGTCACTGTGAGGTGAGGGTAAAAATTGCACCAGTAACTTTACACTCTTACAACACATGAAACATTGTACTGGCAGAACTGGAAGTGAGACTGCTATCCAATTAAATGTCTGGGGAGAGTTACCTGATGTTCAAAAGCAAAAGTAGTTTAAATTACATTTCATTTTGACAGTAGAAGTTGTTTCACTGGCCACAGGACTGAAGACTACATCACAATAAGGACATCTAATCAACAGCAGTTTTAACACTGGAATTGGCATATGGGAGACACTTGTCGACATGTAATTAGGACTCAGTCCAACCATCATAGAAATAAACTTGCTGTTGATTTTAATAAGAAATACATTAAACTCTGGACACCGCAGTTCAACATAATGTGGTATCTCTGCTTTTAGAGTTTGGCCCCAGATCAAATTTGGTAATATAGCTTACAAATTTGTTACAAGGAATGACCTTACCCATATTGTGGTATGACAGCTACAAAACAGCTGCTACCAGCTTCAAAGAATGGTGCTTTTATAAGCTGGGAAAAAAGTTTGTCACGGTAGAGTGCTACATCGATGTAAATAGAAGCACAGGGAACACGGCAAAAAGATAATTGCCCTGTAAAACGAGCACTGAAATGCTTTGGTTTCCTACCTGTGCTAAAAAGCAGCAGCTTCAATCGCTAAACAATCAAAGGTTTCAAATGTGGCAAAAAAATTCAAAGGCAAATCATAGAATCATTAGGGATTGGAAGGGACCTGGAAAGATCATGTAGTCCAATCCCCCTGCCACAGATCTTTACATTTTTTTTTAATTCATCATTCTCACAGCAGTTGATATCTTAGTAATCAGCAGATAAATCAAGTATTTGAATCAGGAGGAACGGGGAGATCTTTTTTATAATCTTAATTTAGTCCAAGATTAAAAGATGGTTTGTTTTCGATAAGTGTAGTCAGTGTGCAATCTGCATTTCTGCCATGCAACATCTGCACTGGGAAGTCATTTGCAGTTCTTTTTAGCACTGACCATTCTGCCAGGCTTTGTGTTTAAGCCAGCACTTTTCATACTTCATTGCATGGAAATAGGTATCTGCATAAAAAATGGATTCTTTTTTACTTCCTAGACCACCTACAACTGCATTCTTCAGCAAGTCGTGGCATTTTTGCAGCACTTCAACATCTGCTGTGTGGCTGACTTTAGCTGCCTACATAATTTTATTGACGTTATTCCATGATGGTGTTTTGGCATGTTTCCTCTCAATCCATTAAAATGGTGGTTGCTGGAGACCGCAGCCACCCAGGCTGAGCAACAGGAAAGGTTTCAATGCAGATGTCAACAACCAGCCAGTCGTAAAGGCTTTTTTATAGCCAGAGGGGAGAAATGGACACCTAGAGGTTGTGATTCATCTCACCCTACAGCAGACATCTAAAATAAGGCAGATGATCTGAGTCTTAAAATTGTGTAGCAACGTAAAAAACCTGAAGGTGACTGGCTCTGACACGGGTGTTCACGTTAGTAGATGTAGGCAAGTTAAGTGAGATGAATCTTGCCCTGCGTAAGGGATATTGACGTCGGAGCTCTTAGCAGCTCCCAGTGATGCCAAACAACCAACAGCAGTGCAGTGATATTGTCTAAAGTAGTGTCTAATACTTTTCACACAGAGGGAAAATGTAACTTTACTTTCTGGCCTCATGACCTGCTTTAGATTTGAGTCACCAGTAAAACCTCCCTTGCTGTAAGAAGGTACATTTTTGAGGTCACAAGAAAGGGTGCATTATTAAGCCATCATTTGTAAGAATCATCCCTGTAAATAACACTATAAATAAGGATATAAATGTAAATAAGGATAACACTGGCAATCATTGCTGTCTCTTTAAACGACTTATTTACCAACCCCCCAAATCATTTAAGCCATTTGCATGTCCCAGGGAATGAGTATGTGTGTAGGATTATCAGTTTAGCCTTGCCTTGGTGTGTGCTGGGTGGTGCTGAACGTGCTCTTAGTTCAGCATCACGGTGCAGAATAAAACTGTGCGCTGGAGTCCATGCTGCTGCCCTCAGCTGCTAACAGAGCTGCTTTGAGTGCTCCAGTAGCATCCTTTGGTTACTCCTGTAACATAGTGTAGAAGAAGAGAGTGCCTGGATGTACCTAGATGGGAAAGGTGTCTGAAATGTGTACTTTCCATGGAGTGGCTACAAAGGCTGAATTAAATACATGCTGCCAAGTAAAAGATTCCATCTTGAGGGAAAAAAAAATAAGAAGGCAAGTACCTTTGAGCCATTAAAACTTGATTGGAAGAAAAAGCATTTTGCTAACAACGACCAGGTCTTATTCATGTTAGTGTATCCATGTTACTGACACTAACATGATGTGTTTTTGCTTATAACAAGTATTGAAAGTAGCCAAACTGTGCTTATGAAGTGTCAAACTGCATGAACCTTCTGATGGACTGAGCTGTGCCTGCTTTGTGTGGGCTCTGTGGATAAATTGCCACCTATGCTCAGGCTGGCTTCTTCCAGAGTACTTGGCAGTTCAAACTGCACCCAGCTCTGGGGCCACTGCATAAGCATGAGTGAGCCTAGATGGGGGTCACAAAGATGATCAGAGGGCTGGAGCACCTCTTCTATGAAGACAGGCTGAGAGAATTAGGGTTGTTCATCCTGGAGAAGCCTCCAGGATGAAATTATTGTGGCTTTTCAATACTTATAGGGATCTATAAGAAATGTAGAGAGGGACATTTTAAGAGGATGTGCAGTGATTGGTAGGACAAGGGGTAATGGATTTAGATTGGAAAAAGGGTAGATTCAGATGTAAGGAAGAAGTTCTTAGCTCAGAAGGTGTTGAGGCCCTGCAACTGGTTGCCCGAGGCGGTTGTGGATATCCCACCCCTGAAAGTGTTTGAGTCCAGGTTGGATGGGACTCTGAATGAGCTGGTCCAGTGGAAGGTGTCCTTGGCTATCAGCTGGTTCAAGTGCAAGCCACTTGATGATTCTGTGATTTACAAATTTGAGATGGTGACAGTTTGATTGCAAGACATCAGTGCTGTGGAAGTCAGTTATGCTGTAGGAGAAGCGTATTGTATGAGTCTGTAGTTCTCAGATTTGTAGACGGAAAATGAATTTGAGCTTGAGAATGGGCTACATCTCGCTGTTATTGTCACCGTAAATGTGCTCCACAATGTGGTTGATGCCCCATTACCCACAAGGATTTTCCTTGCTGCTTAGGATTCGGGCTTTCCTTCTAGATATTGAGAAGCCATCTGATGAGCAGATGTCCTGCGTGTGAGAAATAGTAGCAGCTAAATGAGCTACGCAGGGGTTAATGGTTTTTTTAATAGACCTGCCTCCTGTCTAGGTGCCTGAGAAGAAAAATATAGGGAAACTCAAGAATTAATTATCTCTGACACTAGAAGGAGTGGGATTGAAAGGGAAAAGAATAAAAAGATCTAATTAATAGATTGTAAAGCCCCAAAAGATTACCATGACCATCTGATGCCATGTAGCAGAGGTCATAGGCTTTGCCTGAATTTTTCTAGAATTTTATTATTTCTTTTAAAAGCCATTCAGTGCTGGTTTGCAAGTTGCCAGTGATGGAAAATCTTGCAGATACACTATAGCTGTGTCAGTGATTAATCATCCTCACTGTTAAAAAAAAAGGCAAGAGTTTATTTTTAATCTGAATTTGTCTGATTTCAACTTCCACGAATATCAACTGTGAGTTGTTACAGACCATATTGAGTTGATTTCCACTCTTTTGTTCTTCTTCCAGCAAAAGATATGGGTTTATTTTTCTTGGATTATCTAAATTATTTTAAGGTCAGAGAGAGACAGAAAATGAGAGAGAGAAAATGAAAGGAGAAATAAAGGAAGAAACTGATGGTCAGTGTCAGTATGGGACTTGGGATTTCTCTGCTTCAACAAACTGACAAGAAATAATTCAGAGCCAGATTCTGGAAAGGTGTTAAACACACCCTGAGGCAGGAGGCAGGGAACATTTGAAAGCACCTCTGCATCGATCTTGTGGTTCTGGTGGATCTAGGTGATTCTAAAGAGCTGGTGACAATTCTTTGGTACCGAACAGTTCTTCCTGACCTTCCTTCCTGAAACTTTCAACCTCTCTGACTTGGTTGCCCCAGGAAAAGCTATGGTGTAAGGTTAAGCACTACACGACTAGGAGGTGTCCATGTGAAGGAGGAAAGGGGACTTCCTCATGTAAGGTACGAGGGAGTGTTGGCTGATAACTGTGCAAAGGAAAGATCCCTTCGGTGTCATAGCTCTGGCCGGGGAAGTCTGTGAAATCCACAGCTTTTTATGAGCTGGTGTAACTCTCTTCTCAACTACCCATCTGCTTTCTGAATACCCCAAGGAAGGAATGTAACTACTGCCTGCTGACCCATGCAGAGGATTTAGAATCTGCTTTGCGGCCCCCTGACCCTCTAAAGGTGGCAGCAAGCCACTTCTAGGTGGCAGAGGGCATGGGGTGGTCCTTTCTGCCAGCCTGTTGCCCTGCCATTCCGCTGAGATATGCTTCTTGCAGCTGATCATCAGGGCAGTCTGCAGTTCTTGGCAGGCAGATGAGTGTTTGAACTTCAGTTTAATTTGATTGAACTCAATAAAATAAGCTCAGGTGTGACAAGATTTTTCTCATCTTTTTAGCTTCTTTCTGTCATCCCCCACCCCTCTTTCACTCGTTCCTTTCCTTGTTTTGAAAAGAATAACCTTGCTTTTGGATTTGAAGAATTAATTTGCTGAGTCTCTTTAATGAAGCATCAGTTCTCTAGTGAGAAACAAGGGCTGTAGTATTTAATGGAGATTTTGTGGTTCTAAGAATTGTGTATTTAATAATCTGACACAATTCAGTCTGAAATTAATGTGAAATGAATTTCATATGACAACTAGATCTTAATTAGATCTTAAAAAGTTCTCAGAAGTGAAGAAGTTTTATAGGAAATACAGAAATCATTTAGAATAAGATGTCTGTGATTCTGTGATGTCATTATGGACCCGTTAAAGACCCAGCATGAATGTGGATTAGTAATTCAGATTATTTATTGGTTTTTCCTCTTCAGTTTTCAGTCTGAACGAAATGTTGCTTTTCTAGCTTTCACTCAGCTGTTTCGTTTATCTGTGTTGTGCTGCAATGATGAAAATAAGGAAAAGAATCTATAAGATGTTTTCCCCAACTCTTTCTGTTGTGAGCTGCCTTTGATTATGAAGTGGAGGGAATGAATTACTGAGTTTTGACTGCTCAGGATTATAAAAAAAGGTGCGTTTGTGCTGTTTCTTGTCATATGCCTTAAACACGTGTTTTAGGGTTATTTTATGAGGAAACTTTGTGATCCCAAATGTCAGTTCCGAGGCACTCTGAAACATCTGAAATCCTGCCAGCTCTTCTTAGTCCTTCGTGATTACTCAGGAAAAGGTCCTGTGATTCCTTAATGGGAGCCTTGCCTGGGAATCTGCTTCAGAATGAAGGTCTGTCTTTTTATTTAGCTCTCAGCTGGAGTCCATCTGATTAATACTGCGAGATAATATTAGTACTTTGCTGTCAGAACTTGTCAATCCAGTGAAAGCAAGTCTGACTCATTGGAAAATATCCCCACGAGAAAGAGGCTCACAACTGCCTATCTGAATGCATGGAACGATAAATGCTGTGGTTCAGACTCTCCCTCCAGAGACTGTTCTTCAGGAAAAGTCAAAACAGACACATGCTTGAAGTGGGCTCAACAGATTTTACAAGATATGACATAAACGACAAAGAATTTCTAGCAGTGGCTCTCTGCAGACAGATTTATGGAAGATTGAGGGCGTGAGGATTAAACTCTGTTGACTGGGGTGAGACAACCTGTCCAACCCAAGAAGAGAATAGTAGCAGGGTCCATCTCAAGAAAATTAATCTATTTAAATGGTAGTGTTGGGGTGGCACTGAACAGAAACTCTCACAGGTTGTGGCTTGGTGTCCTTAGGAGAATGAGAGCCGTGTGGAAAATGGCACCAGTCACTAAATTTATCACCTCAGAAACTGAAAAAAATGAATAAAAAGTAAACTGAAGGGATGACTTTGTACAGCAGAGCAACACTGTAGGCAATGAGCAAGATGCATCCGATACGTCAAATGCAGATTGAGGCTACGTTTAGCCTAATTCAATATTTTTGATGTAAAAGTGCATTGGGAGAAATATTCCTAAGAAATTTGCCCTGCTAAAATTGCAGTTTGTGTTCTGCTCACTCCTGGTTTCTATTTTGCATTTTCACTGACAGTCATCCAGCCAAACCGATCTCTGATGGCATCTAGAAGATTCGTGTGAAGAAGCAAGGAGCTGGAAGGATAGCATGGGAAAAATTATGTGAGTAGAAATAAAAGAGAAGAAGTTGAGTATAACGGTATTTTAGAAAGATGCAGATGAACCTGAGCTTCAGACGACAGGCTTTTTGATTTTTGTGTGTTTTTTGAGCAAAGCCGCACTGAGAAGTGTGAAGATGATGACGTGTACACTTTTCTAAAGTGTCACCTGACAGAATGTCTAAATATAATTAATTTATGGACACAGAACCAAAAGGTGCTAAGGGAAACCACATTTACTTAAAAGTGCTGCTAAAGCTCATGTCCTTAATATAGTTGTTCCTCTCTGTTCCTTTCTGGTACAACTGAGGGCAGGACTGACTCATGTCAATACTAGGATGTTAATATTGAAAAGTCCTGTCTAGTTCTTGCATCTGTGAGTAGCTCTAATGGCTTCTGTGTGGCTGTCCACAGTGGTGAAAGGCAGTAATGCAGCATTCTTGATTCCCATACAAGTTGTACACTGTTCTCCCTGATGTTTCCCTTCCTACACATTCCCAAGTAGGAAAAGTTTCTCTAAGGGTCATTCTTTGAAGGCCACTCAAGAGCGGCACCATCATGGTAGTGCAGTATGGACACTTACTCTTTTCTTATTTGCTGGATAAAACACGGGTTGAATGGCCGGGCCCAAAGAGTGGTGGTTAATGCAGTTAAATCCAGCTGGCGGCCTGTCCCAAGAGGCATGCCTCAGGGACTGGTGTTGGGACCATCTCTGTTTAACATCTTTATTGATGATCTCGATAACGACACAGAGTGTGTCATTAGCAAGTTTGCAGATGACACCAGGTTAGGTGGGAGTGTTCATCTGCCAGAGGGCAGAGAGGCTCTTCAGAGAGACCTGGACAGATTGGAGCAGTGGGCCTGTGTGAATGGCAGGAGCTTCAACAAGGCCAAGTGCAAGGCCCTGCACGTGGGCCACAGCAACCCCATGCAGCGCTACAGGCTTGGGGAGGTGTGACTGGAGAGTATCACAGTATCACAGTATCACAGTATTATCAAGGTTGGAAGAGACCTCATAGATCATCAAGTCCAACCTGTCAACACAGAGCTCAAGGCTAGACCATGGCACCAAGTGCCACGTCCAATCCTGCCTTGAACAGCTGTCTGGCAGAGAGGGACCTGGGGGTTCTAACTGACAGGAAGACAAATAGGAGCCAGCAATGTGCCCAGATGTCCAAGAAGGCCAATGGCATCCTGGCTTATATTAGATATCGTGTGGCCAGCAGGTGTAGGGAGGTTGTCGTCCCCCTGTATTTGGCACTGATGAGGCCACATCTTGAGGATTGTGTCCAGTTTTGGGCACCTCAATACAAGAGAGGTGTGGAGGGGCTGGAGCNATACAAGAGAGGTGTGGAGGTGCTGGAGCAGGTGCGGAGGAGGGCAACTAGGCTGGTGAAGGGCCTGGAGAATAAATCTTATGAGGAAAGACTGAAAGAGCTGGGGCTCTTTAGTTTGAAGAAGAGGCTGAGAGGAGACCTCATCACTTTCTACAACTACCTGATATGGTTTAGGGGTGAAATTGTAAGGTAGGGTAGATGGTTGGACTCGATGATCCCAGGGGTCTTTTCCAACCAGAGTAATCCTGTGATTCTGTGAAAGATCCTGCCTACCTTCTCACAGTCTGTCCCTCTTTGTCCCAGGGAATGCATGTTTTTATCTGCTTTTACCTCACAGGTAATGCATATTAATGGAAGAGTTGAACTGCTTTTTGGGTAAGGTTATAAACTCTTATGGTGATCATGTCAGCTATAATTTTGGGGGGCCTAGTACGTTTAGGTATGACTCTGCCCCTAGGCCAGGAGGGTTACTGTTGCAAGGGTTTGGGAGAGAAGCCTAAACTCCAGATTTTTCATTCACTAGTACTTGGGTTGGAGCTATCCTAATGATACGGAAAAGGAATAAGCTTCCAAGTTGACTTTCTGTATAGTGACAGGGAAATGTGCATGTGCAGGAAATATGAAATGGTTAAGTTTTCAGTTAATAGTGGAACAAAAAGAGGGGTCAAGAAAACATCCGAACTGGATTTCCTTAGGGCAGATTTTGGTTTGCTTAAGGAATTGTTTGGGAAAGTTCCTTGGGAGGCAGCCCTTTGTGAAAAGGGGGTCCATGAGAGCTGGGTATACTTCAGGAATGTATTCTTGAAAGCACAAAACCAGGCCATCCCTGTGTGTTGTAAGATGAGTCGTAGGGGAAAAAGATCAGCCTGGATGAGCAAGGAAATTTTGAAAGAACTACGCAAGAAAAAGAGGATGTATCACCTTTGGAATAAGGGTCAGGTCAATCAAGTCATGTATCGTGGAATTGTCGTGTAGGAGGAAAATCAGAGAAGCAAAGGCCCAACTTGAACTCAGGCTGGCCACTTCTGTTAAGGA